>JAJPUD010003005.1:83547-132616 GCA_023553655.1 Myrmecobius fasciatus
GCCCAATAGAAACACTGCTGGGTCAAAGGGTATGCATAGTTTGATAACTTTTTGAGCATAGCTCCAAATTGCTCTCCAGAATGGTTGGATCCGTTCACAGCTCCACCAACAATGCATCAGTGTCCCAGTCTTCCCACATCCCCTCCAACATTCATCTTTATCTTTTCCTGTCATTTTAGCCAATCTGACAGGTGTGTAGTGGTACCTCAGAGTTGTCTTAATTTGCATTTCTCTGATCAATAGTGATTTGGAGCACCTTTTCATATGATTATAAATAGTTTTAATTTCATCATCTGAAAATTGTCTGTTCATATCCTTTGACCATTTATCAATTGGAGAATGGCTTAAATTCTTATACATGTGAGACAATTCTCTATATATCTTAGAGATGAGACCTTTATCAGAACCCTTAAATGTAAAGATGATTTCCCAATTTGATGCTTCCCTCCTAATCTTGTCTGCATTAGTTTTGTTTGTACAGAAACTTTTTAACTTAATATAATCAAAATTATCTATCTGGTGTTCAATTAAGAGTTCCAGATCTTCTTTGGACATAAATTTATTCCATCTCCACAGGTCTGAGAGGTAAACTATCCTATGTTCCTCTAATTTCCTTATAATATCACTCTTTATATCTAGATCATGAACCCATTTAGATCTTATCTTGGTGTGCGGTGTTAGGTGTGGGTCCAGCCTTAATTTCTTCCACACTAGTTTCCAATTTTCTCAGCAGTTTTTGCCGAATAGTGAGTACTTATCCCAAAAGCTGGGGTCTTTGGGTTTATCAAACACTAAATTGCTAACATTATTACCTAGCTTGTCCTGATATCCTATCCTATGCCACTGATCGACTGCTCTATTTCTCAGCCAGTACCAAATGGTTTTGATGACCGCTGCTTTATAATATAGTTTTAGATCTGGTACAGCAAGGCCACCTTCATCTGCCTTTTTTTTTCATTAATTCCCTTGAAATTCTTGACCTTTTGTTCTTCCAAATGAACTTTGCTACTATTTTTTCTAGATCTGTAAAATAATTTCTTGAGAGTTTGATTGGTATGGTGCTAAATAAGTAATTAGTTTGGGTAGTATTGTCATTTTTATTATATTTGCTCGGCCTACCCATGAGCATTTAATGTTTTTCCAATTGACTAGGTCCGATTTGATTTGTGTGGAAAGTGTTTTGTAGTTTAGTTTGTATAGTTTCTGACATTTTCTTGGCAGATAGATTCCCAAATATTTTATGCTATCATCCATTATTCTGAATGGAATTTCTTTTTGTATCTCTTGCTGTTGAATTTTGTTGGTAATATATAAAAATGCTGATGATTTATGTGGATTTATTTTGAATCCTGCAACTTTACTAAAGTTGTGAATTGTTTCTAGTAGTTTTTTAGTTGAGTCTCTAGGGTTCTCTAAGCATACAATCATGTCATCTGCAAAGAGGGATAATTTGGTTTCCTCATTACCTACTCTATTTCCTTTTATCTCTTTTTCTTCTCTTATTGCCAAAGCTAACAACTCTAATACAATATTAAATAGTAATGGTGACAGTGGGCAGCCTTGTTTCACTCCTGATCTTATTGGGAATGGTTTTAGTTTGTCTCCATTACATATGATGCTTGCTGATGGTTTTAAGTAGATGCTACTAACCATTTTAAGGAAAAGCCCATTTATTCCTATACTCTCTAGTGTTTTTAATAGGAATGGGTGTTGGATTTTATCAAATGCTTTTTCTGCATCTATGGAGATAATTATATGGTTTTTGTTAGTTTGGTTATTAATATAATTGATTATGCTGATAGTTTTCCTGATATTGAACCAGCCCTGCATTCCTGGTATAAATGCTACTTGATCAAGATGTATTATCCTGGAGATAACTTTCTGTAATCTGGTAGTTAAAATCTTATTTAAAATTTTTGCATCAATATTCATTAGGGAAATGGGTCTATAGTTTTCTTTCTCTGTTTTCACCCTACCTGGTTTAGGCATCAGGACCATATCTGTATCATAGAAGGAATATGGTAGTATACCTTCTGTCCCTGTTTTTTCAAATAATTTGTATAGTATTGGAATTAATTGTTCTTTGAATGTTTGGTAGAATTCACATGTAAAACCATCTGGCCCTGGAGATTTTTTCTTAGGGAGTTGATTAATAGCTTGTTCTATTTCTTTGTCTAAAATGGGGCTATTTAAATAATTTATTTCCTCTTCTGTTAACCTGGGCAATCTATATTTTTGTAGATATTCCTCCATTTGATTTAGATTATCAAATTTATTGGCATAAAGTTGGGCAAAGTAACTCCTAATCTCCAAAGGAATTCTATCAATCCCTTTGGTTGTGTCTGACCCTTGCCTAAATTGGAGTATTTCTTTTTTTCCCAAGGTAATCATCTCAGGATTCTATTTAGAGAAACTACACATAAATAATACATACAATAGGTATATCTCAAAATAAAATATTGCTCAATAGGTTGTATTAGTGAATGCAGGTTTAGATTACATATAAGATGCATATGTATATAGAAGTACAAACATAGCCATACAACAAAAGTAAATAAGAGCAGTAAAACAGTGACAATATTAGTAAGCTTATGTAATAACATCACAAGTAAATTCAATAAAAATAAACTGAAGTATATATTTCAAGTAAAATCAATTCATTAACGATGGCACATGTAATTTAACAAATCAGATCAGAAGCAAGTCACTCGATAAGATGAATAATCATAATAAGGAGGCATCTTCTTTATTGACACACAAGAAAAGAGGAGGGTCTGGGTAGTTATGGAATAGTACAATTGGCCATACAACTATCATACTACAATAGTAGAAGTGAGCCAACTTTCAGGTGAGGGCAATCCTGCCCTTTCCCTGGCAATTAAAGAATGTGGCCTGAGCAACCATAGAAAAAGGGGTAAGTTATATGAAAAAAGAATCAATTTAATTTCTTCAGTAACAAATATGTAGCAGTTTATATATAAATAAAGAGATAAGACATTTATTAATACTTATGATATTAGTCCTTCACCTATTGTCCTTCCTCCCTATGGTTTGCATTTCCTGTGTCCCTCAGACCTTTCCCAAACCATTAGACTACTGCATTTCTAAGAGGTTCCTTTTGTCTAGCTCAGGATAAAATGATCCCATTTCATCCAGGGCCATCTCCAGTCTTCTTCATTTATCTGGCCACTTGATCCTGGTGGCTCTGGAAAGGAAAGTGAGGCATATGACCTTGCACATCCTTTCCTCACTTCAATCTAATTGACGTGCATTTCATGGCATCACCAACCTGTTCTTCAAGAACAAATGATAGGGGACAGCTATATGGCACAGTGGATAGAGCACCACCCCTGAAGTCAGGAGGACCTGAGTTCAAATCTGGTTTCATACACTTAATACTTCCTAGCTGTGTGACCCTGGGCAAGTCACTGAACCCCAATTGCCTCAGCAAAAAAAAAAAAAAAAAGAACAAATGATAAATAACATTAAAATTATATAGCCCTAAAATATTTTTTAATTTTTTTTCCTTTTTTCCTAAAACAATTTTATTTTTTAATTAAAGCTTTTATTTTCAAAATATATACATGGATAATTTTCAACATTTATCCTTATAAAACTTTGTTCTCATTTTTCCCTCCCTTCCCCCACCTCCTCTCTTAGACAGAAAGTGATTCAATATATGTTAAACGTGTGCAATTCTATACATATTTCCACAAATGTCATGTTGCACAAGAAAAAACAGATTAAAAAGGAAAAAACTGAGAAAGAAAACAAAATCCAAGCAAACTACAACAAAAAGTGTGAAAATGCTACATTGTGAGGCAACCTCAGTTCCCACAGTCTTCTCTCTGAGTATAGATGGTTCTCTTCATCACTAGACCCATTGGAACTAGTCTGAATTATCTCATTGTTGATGAGAGCCATATTCATCAGAATTGATCATTGTATAATCTAGCTGTTGCCATGTATAATGATCTCCTGGTTCTGTTGATTTCATTAAGCAACATTTCATGTAAGTGTCTCCAGGCCTCTCTGAAATCATCCTGATGATCATTGCTTATAGGACAATAATAATAAATTACATGCATATGTCATAAGCACAGCAACAACAAAGAAAAACCCAAAATCAGAGCAGCAGAGATCCCATAAGTCCGGTTTGCTTCTGAAACAGGACCTGGAAAACATTTATGATGAGACTCACATTTCTGTAAAATTTAAGGTGGGCAAAGCATATCCCTCACAACCAGCCTGAGAGGTAGGACATGTCCTTGTTTTACACAAGTGGGAACTGAGACTAGGGAAATTCAAAAGCTTTGTCTGTAGATATAAAGGCATCAAGTAGCAGATCTAGGCCTCTATGACAAGTCTCTCCTGACTTTCTAAGTAGAGATTTTCTAGTACAACACCCTTTTGGATTCCATAGGGAACGAAATCTTACTCCCACAAAGAAACTAAAGGGAGGATCTTCGTAGCTTTGTTATGATATCAGGACACTGACTAAGACATTCTTTCCTCCACTTTTACAGTGGGGAAGCAAATAAGAGCACCCTTAGACCCATGTACTCTTTTCCTTTTTTTTTTTTTTTTTTTTGCTGAGGCAATTGGGGTTAAGTGACTTGCCCAGAGTCACACAGCTAGGAAGTGTTAAGTGTCTGAGGCCAGATTTGAACTCAGGTCCTCCTGACTTCAGGGCTGCTGCTCTATCCACTGCACCACCTAGCTGCCCCGACCCATGTACTCTTTAAAACGGAAAGAAACTAGGGATAATTGGGTCCAATTCCTTCACTGGATTTAAGAAAAAACTGAGGCTGAATTTCCCACAAGAATCCTAGCTCCACTCCCAGCTGTCTCTTTATTAGGACTTTGTCACTACTTACCCAAGTATACAGAGTTGGTTTGGTTCCTTCCTTCATGTTCCACATGGCAAGTATAATTTGACCCTTCACGGTAGACATTTATAGACACCCAGGTTTGGTAGGTACCATCTCCACTAGGTTGAATGACACCTCCTTCCTGCTCCCTTTGGCTCAGTGCACATCCATCCCGATACAAGGTTACTGTGATGTCCCGAGGGAAAAAGTTGTAAGCCCAACACATCAGAATGGTATTCCCTTTTGAGTTCTTGCTTTGAGTCAGATATAGTGAAGGGAACACTGTGGGAAAGAGACCAAAGTGAAGGAAGAGGTGAAGTCACAGCTTCTTTCCTACTGAAGGACATAGAGAACCCCACCACCACCATTAACAATAAAGTCTAGTCCAGTTCCCAAGCAACCAAGCTCCCCATTAAGCAAAAGTTTGTGAGTTATACCCATTCTGGTCTTTACAGAGATTAACCCTAACAACAGACAGAGGTAGGACTGATTTCTTATTCTATATCCAGGATAAGAAAAAACTCAGGCAGGAGATAAGGGACAGAATGAGTGGTTTTCAAGGGAGGTGGGAGTGAGGGCCATATCCCAGGTTATTACCTGCTTTTTTCTTCTTCCAAACTTCCAGGTACTTCTGAAGGTGATGACAACAGTCTCCGTCCACCTTTGCTTTTTGTATCTTTGTTTCTTTTGGCTCTGCCTCAAAGGCATTCTTCAGACTTTGAGCACCAGGATGGACTGCTTCCCAGGTAGAGGTCTCAGAGTGGAAGATAAGGAAGTCCTCTCCATCATAACCAAATCTCAAAAATCCTCTGGTGCTTCCATCTTTATGGAGTTCACAGCCGAGTATTTCCTGGAAGGTGTGAGAATCTGGTTCCCCCCAATCCCAACCCCAAGCTGGTCATTATTCTGTTCTCACTTTTTACCTAATTACAAGAATCTTCCCTTCCAGTCCTCCCCTCAGTAGATCCCCAAATCTCACACACTCTCTTACAAATGGAGAGGAAAATATGAGCACTTCTCCCCAACCTTATAGGATCAAAGATTTAGAACTTAAAGGGATCTCCCTAATTATACAATAAGGAAACTGAGCCCCAGGAAGGTTAAATTACTTGCCCAGCGTGATACAATGTAGTAAGGGACAAAGCTGGAGATTCAAAACTTGATGTTCTAACTCCCAATCCAGCAGCCTCTCACTACACCCTGGTGTCTACATATAATGAATCCCACACTCATCCAGCCCCTGTTCTAGGCCCAAAATTTACCTGTGTTTTGGTTGCTCTGTTCCATGACTTTTCTCAGAATAATCCTGAAATCCTGTACAATCTCCTTCAGATTCCTTCTCTCTAAGTCCCCAATGTCTGTTTTCATAATGCTATCCAACCATGTTCCTTGAGGCTCTAGTGTCTGGCTTTTACTATCATAACAAAGGAATGATTCTCCATTTAGGTAGACACAGACTGAAGATGAGAGGGGTTCTCCATTCCAATTAACCATGGCAAATGCATTGTATTGAAGTGTAAGAGATTCTGAAAGAGAAAGAAAAGAGCAGAGCAGGAATAAATGCCTGATTAAGAGACTGAAGTCACTCCTTCCTATTCTCTTCGCTCTGCTCTAACCAAGAAAATGTCTTCAACAAACTGACAGTAGTTCTCCCTCTTCCACCTCAGATCCTTTACTCAGTTATACATTGCTTCTGGATCTGACTTCTTTCCCATTATATCTGTCCTCACAATTGCAATGATTCCTCCCTTTCTAGGGTAAGGACACACACCAAACTCAAAGAACCTTGCACCCTTCTCCATCACTTAAAATTCTGACTTAAGATTTGGGAACAGTCCCTTCAACCTTTATCATTCATTCAGCACCTTCTCTGGTAATATTGCACATTCAACATTATCACTCTCTCTGATAGGAGGAATGTTCCAGAACTCTGTGGTTTTCATTGGGCATTTAGTTTCACAAAGAGAAACTAAAATCTGTTCCAATAGATTCATTTGCCATATTTTCACTAATAATTCAGATGTCAATTTCTTTATTCATTTCCTCTGTCCAAGACTTCAATTCTCTACTTACAAAGATCAAAAACTCTATATCACATATGAAAGTTCAAATGAACATCATAGTTACAATTGCTTGTATTTCTATAATACTTCTCAGGTTTCCTTACAAATTCCCTGCATTTGTCACTAAAATATAATTCTCCCATTTTCCAGATGAAGAAATTAAACCTTCCTCTCTATCATCTTGCATAATATAGGTGACATCATTTCTGAGAAATCCCTTCTACCACTTAAATAATTGAAAAACTTAGTATTCATCCAGACAATTTCAATGTTATCTTTATTCTATCTCTGAACTCCAGCACCATTCCTTTACATAGTATACTTATTCTGTCAATACCAAAGACCTTATATTTTTCTGTCATTTTAAATATTACATATACACATATCTCTACATAATATAGACACCATATTATAGATGTTTATGTATATCCTTTAAATATATTTGTCACACAAATCATAGGGGAAAAATCCATAAAATCATAAATGATAATTGATTACTAAACCAAAGAATTTTTAAAGAAATCAAGAAAATTAATAAGCTATTAGAAAATTTGAACAACTAAGGGAAAAGAAAACCAAATATTCAAAATCAGAAATGAGAAAGAACATACCTCAACTAATACTTATGAAATTAAGATAATCATCAACGAGTATTACATTCAGCTATGTGCCCACAAAAATGAACATATAAGCTGAATTATGGATATTTACCAAAAAAAATACCCAAATTGCCTAACTACTAAATGGATAACATAAATGAAACAATCTCAGAAAAATAAATAACAGACTTTTGATGAGTTGTTATCATAAATAATCACAAATAATTTCTATCAGACAATGACAAATAATTTCTATCAGACAATCAAAGTATAAATAACTCCTAAATTAAGAACTGTTTCCAAAAATAGAAAAAGATGGAAGGATGGTGAGAAGATGGTGGAGTAGGTCACAAAATTCCAAGTACTCTAGATGCCCTTCTCCCCCACAAACAAAATAAAATTGAGTATCGGGAAGAAGATAGATTGGTGAAAAACAGATAAGAATTAGGGCAGAAAAGGAGTCTTCCTAAAAAAGAACCAGGATCTAGAATTAACTGGTGTGAAATATAAACAGATCCAATAATCTGGAGCCCTGGGGTTAGCTAGGGTCAGAGGTAGCCTCAGCTTGAACTATAGAAACTTTCATCTGGCAAAAAGTGTGGGGATTTGAGAGTCTGAGTCCAGGAAGATTGAAGAAATCTCTGCTCTTAAGAAAAGCCAGGCTCAGCTGTGCTGCTGAGACAGCCCTGGGCAAGAGGTAAACAGCACAAACTTACTGAGGGCAGAAGGAGTAGGGTGGGGCTGACTTCAGGCATTTACAGGAAGGTGGAGTTCTTGGTTTTTAGCTCCAAGTCAAAGGGGAGAGCTGAAGCAAGACCTAAAGCTAGAGGCCCTATCCCCATACCCTTACCCAACCCTAAGACTAGCAGTGATTACACTATTCTTATTCTTTTTATTTTTAATGAGCAGGCAAAGGAGAAAGAATCCAAACATAGAAAGTTACTATAGGAATAGGGAAGACAGGAAGTTCAGAGGAGGATACTGAAGTGAAAAAAAGTTTCCTTTATCCCACAGAATAATGTTAAATAGCTATCTGCCCAAAAAAGAAAGAACTTATAGAACTCAACAAAGAATTTAAAAATCAAATGAGAGAGATCAAGGGGAAACTAAAAATAAATAAATAAGTAAAAAACAGTACCAAAAAACAAAAAAGATTATGAAAGCAAAGTCAATCAATTAGAAAAGGAGATTCAGAGTTTTAAAGAAAAAAAAAATGACTTTGTAAATTTGAACTGGGCAGGAGGAAGTCAGTGGAGTTATAAGAGACCAGGAAATATTTTTTTTAAACGGAAAGAATGAAAAAATAGAAGAGAATGTGAAACATCTTATCAGAAAAACATCCAGGGGCAGCTAGATGGCACAGTGGATATAGCACCAGTCCTGAAGTCAGGAGGACCTGAATTCAAACCTAGTCTCAGACACTTAACACTTCCTAGCTGAGTGACCCTGGGCAAGTCATTTAACCCCAATTGCCTCAGCAAAAACAAAAAGAAAAACAACAACAACAAAAAAGAAAAACATGCAATCTGGAGAATGGATCAAGAAGAGAAAATATAGGAAAAATTTACCTATCTGAAAACTATAACCAAAAAAAGAATCCTAACACAATAATCCAAGAAATAATGAAGGAAAAACTGTCCTGAAGTGATAAAACAAGAAAGCAAAAATAGAAAAAATCCACCTATCACCACCTCAAAGAGATCCTACAAGGAAAATAGAGAAAAATCATTGGTAAATTGTTAAACCCCCAGATCAAAGAGATAATTTTATAAGCAACAACAACAAAAAAAGACAATTCAAATATCCTAGAGCTACAATGAGAATTGCACAGGATTTATCAGGAGCTACAATAAAAGATCTCAGGTCCTGAAATACTATATATAAACAATCAAAAAATTAGGGCTGCAGCCAAAAAATATTAAATTCAGCAAAAATTTTGTCTCAAACAAAACTGAACACAATAGAAAATTTAACATATAAGATCCAACAACCAAGACTAATTTTAAAGGAGTCAATAAGGACAAATTGCTTATGCTTTATATATGGAAATATAAATCATATGTGTCTAAGATTGACATTAATAATTGGGGAGTCTAAAGGAAAGATTGGGGTAGGGCTGAGACTAAGGTGAGTCTAAAAAAGCAAAATCATCTAGGAAAAGATAACAGTAGTCATTGTTATAGGAATAAGGCATGATAGCAAGAATTGACAAAGAAGAATTAGATGGGGGAAGAGGACTAGGAATCCTGAAAAACCCACTTGCATAGGGAATGGGTGAAAGAGGAGCAAAACATACATACATTTATATATGTGTGTATGTATACATACACACACGCACACACAAAGAAAGATATAGCACCCTCCAAAATTTATAAAGGAGGAAGGAATAGAATAAGGTGAGGTATAGAAGGGTGTGCAAATCAACAGGAGTGAGAAAATGGGAAAGATAAAGAGGGAGGAAAAGGATAGCATAGGACAAAGTGGGATACAGAAGGATGTGTAGATTAATAAAGTGGGAAAAGGTGTGTTAGTTCATAGGAATGGGAAAAAGAAGTAGGGGAAGGATAAGGGGAGAAGATAAAGGAGGTAATTCATGAGGGGAGGTGTGACAGGGAATTTAACAGATACAAATAATGTAGAAAAGTTAGCAGGAATAGGAAATGAGAAATATATACAAACATAATAATGATAAGGAGTAGAAATTGTAAGAAAAAAGGTGAGGATACTAATCATTGATTTCAAAGTTAAACTTGAAAAAGATTTAATCAAGAGAGAAATCTATATTATATGTCAGGCATATAAAAATTGTTTTAGATATGCGTGTGTGCAGGCATTTGTGTATGTGTGTATGGATGGATGGATGTAAGTATGTGTATGGTCTAATCTGCAATTTACACAATGTAGAGTTAGCTAAAACAGTGCATGACAAAATAGGCTTCAAAGGACAGAACAGAGAGGTAGATCTAATAAAGTGATTTTTGTCTATTTTTTAAAATATCTATTTAAAACTAAATACAAAATAAGAAAAAAGAAAATAGAAAAAGAAAAACAGAAAAGGAAAATAAACAAAACATCTCCATGTGCACAGCAGAACATCAGGGAAGATTCAAAATATGTAATAATTAATTTCCATATCAAGGAAGCAATTATAGAAGATGTATTCATAACTGTCCATCTTTTTATTGCTTCCTTTTAGGTTTTCTTTAGTTCTCTGTAGTCACTTTTTATTTTATTCTTTTCTCTCCCTTCTTCCCCCACCCCAATTCCAGCAAGCAGTCCAGCAGCAACACACACACACACACACACATTCTCTCATATACATCCCACATAATTATATACACACATATATATACACATGTACATACATATATAAATATATATACATATATCTTAAAAATATACTGTAGATTTCTCCCTTGATTAAATCTTTTTTAAGACTGATTCTGATTGAGATCAATAATTACCACCCCTACTCTTGATCACTGTTTTTATATTTGTGTTTATTTCTCATTTCCTATTCCTTCTAACTCTTCTACTTTACTTCTACTTATTAACTTGCCTTGCTATTACTTAAGTTCCCTGTCACCCACCGCGATGACCCACCACCATCCCTCACCACCCTTGCCATGGATACCTCCTTTATATTCTCCCCCTATCTTTTCCCTCTCTTTATTCCCTTCCTATCAATTTACACACCTTATCCCACTCCCATTAATCTAAACATCCTTCCATATTCCACTTTTTCCTATGCTTTTTATTCTCACCTCTTTATCCCTTTCCCATTGATCTACATGCCTTGTCCCACTCCTGTGGATTTACATACCCTTCTATATCCCCACCTTATTGTATTCCCTCTCCCCTTTTTTCTTTATAGATTTTGGAGGATGCTATATCTTTCTTTGTGTGTGTGTATGTGTATAAAATGTATGTATGTATTGTATCTCTTTAACCCATTCCCAATGCAAGCAGGTTTTCAGGATTTCTAGCTCTCTACCCCCATCTAATTCTGTGTTGATTCTTATTATCACACATTATTCCTTATAACATAATTACTATTTTTGCCTTTTCCTAGATGATTTTGCTTATTAGCATCACATCATACTCCACCCTACCCCAATCTTTCTTTTGAACTACCTAATTACTAATGTCAATCTTAGATGTATGATTTATAAATTTCCCCATATAAAATATAAACAATATGTCCTTACTGAGTCCTTTGAAATTAATCTTTGATGTTGGTTTTTATATGTTAAATTTTCTATTAAGTTCAGTTTTGTTTGAGACAAAATCCTGAAAATCTGAGTTTGTTGAATGTTGTTTTCCCCCTCATACAATATTATACTTAATTTTGCTGGGTCTAATGTTTTTGGCTGTAATTCTAGTTTTTTTTTTTTTTTTGATTGTCAATATATAACATTGTAAGACCTACAGTCTTTTATTGTATGGATCTGAGGGTTTAGAAAGTTATATCCTTCATCCCTCTACCTGAGAGTGCTCTATCCACCTCACCAACTAACTACCCTAGCATTCAGTGGGCACCTAATAAATATTTAATGATTGAACTGATCGCCAACACACCATAGCAACTCCCCTGCTGTATATTTCCCAGTCTACTCTCACCCTCACCCCACTGTGAAAGTGAAGGTTTCATGTATAAAGGTGGAATTAATCATAATTACCATCAGTAGAGAATCAAGAGGAAGTTTTCACCTTTAGACCAAAAATCTCTACTCAAGTCACTTATAATTCAAGTCCCTGCCCTTTGTGCACCCACCTCCAGCAAATACCCTGGTCATAAGGAAAAGCCACTGCCAATTTCTGCCCTTCTTTCTTTTTTCTTCTTCTTTTTTTTGAACTTTTTATTTTCAAAACATATGCAAGGATAATTTTTCAACATTGATCCTTGAAAAATCTTGCGTTCCAATTTCCCCCAGCTTCTCTCCATCCTCTCGCCTAGATAGCAAGTAGTTCAATATAGCTTAAGCATGGTAAAAATGTGTCTTAAATCCAACATAGACATACATATTTATACAATTATCTTGCTGTACAACAAAAATCAGATCAAAAAGGAAAAAATGAGAAAGAAAATAAAATTTAAGCAAACCATAACAAAAGAAGTAAAAACAATCCTCTCTGGGTGTAGATGGCTCTCATCATCACAAGATCAATGGAAGTCTACCCTTCTTTCTCACAAGTCCTAATTCTACTCAGCACCTGCCTCTTTCTAAGACTAGCACTCTCTGGTACTCTCCTTTGCCAGCCTCTCCCCCCCCCAGTCCCTAAACCGTATCACCTCCCTAATCTCTTCAACTGACAATTATTTTGTATCCTCTACTTTGAATGGGCATATGTGTTTATTAGATTTACACTGCATAAGTCTTTTATATATTTGTTATCTCTCCCAGTAGAATGTGAGCTCATTTGTAAACAGAAGTTTAAAAAATTCTTTGGATTTATATCCCTCAGCACCTAATACATGCTGCTTGTGGAATGATGGATGGTGAATCTAATTTCTCACATCTGAAAATCTAAGTAAAGGCTTTGAGATGGTATAGCCAGTATTTACAATGTTTTAAGGTTTGCTAAACAGTTTGCAAATATTTCATTTTTTCTTCACAATGACCCTTTGGTGCTATTTTCATCTCCATTTTATACATGGGGAAACTGAGAAAGACAGAGATTAAATGACTTGCCTAGGGTCACACAACCCTAATTGTATGAGCAAGGTCTTAAACTCAAATATTTTTAATCCAGGTCTAGCTCTCTCTCTATAACACCCTGCCAGCTAGCTGAAGAGGGAAAGCATCCCTAACCAATCAACATTTAGTAAGCACCTACTATAGATTAGATTGTTTATCTAAACAATGCATAAAGCAGCTTTGTAACATCCTGCTCAGATACCTTCCCCCATCTATTTCCTAGAGGGACTCTGAAATCACTCAGGACCAGCCCCTTACAATCTAGTACTCCTGCCCAGAACAGTGCTCTCCACCACCGCTGGGGGCAATCAACACTGCTCCCCTAGAGGAAGAAGTGAAGTTCCACAAGCACCCATCGTCACCTACAAGTTTTCTTCCCAAGGTCCAGTCAGCAAGCGCAGCTTAGTCCAACAAATCTGGGCACCAGACCCCACAGAAGACTCTCTTAAAAGATTCTCACCTTCTCCACTTACCTAAGAGTTATACTAGAACTTAGGCCACTTCTCAGTAGCCGAAGTCTCTCAATAGGAGCCCAAGTCCAAGCCCGAGCCCCACCCCCACTCCACGATTCCTCCTAAAATATTTCGCCGCCTAGAGGGAAAGAAAGAATGGAATTGGGAAAGAAAGAATGGAGTAGAGAAAGAGGAGAGGTATGGAGCTGGGGGATGGGTGAAAGGGAAAAAAAAAACAGTAAAAGTCATTAACAGGTGAAAATGGGGGAAGATGTTAGGAAGAGGGTGAAGGTGGAAGTCGGCTTTTTCCAAGTTTCCAATCTAGCAAGGCACTGGACGAGATCTGAGGGACAGAGGTGCAGAGTGGAGAGGTTGGGGGGAGGGAACTTGGCAAATGCCAAAGCGAAGGCACCCCGAACGGGACTGGCAATGATGTAGGAGTTGGGGAGAGGAGGAGGTACGAAGGGAAGAAAACTCGAATTTAAACGTAGTATCAGCACTGCACTGAGAGCACCAGGCGAATAGACTCATTCATTTGCAACGGGATATAAGTAATCACAGGAAGAATTTAGAGGCGAAAGTACTAAACAAGTTTGAATCGACTACGGGCCGACAGGTGGGAAATAGGGGCTTGCTAGGGTGAGGGGAAAGGAGGGCAGCTAAGGTGTAGGAGTAGACCCGGGAATGGAGTCCGAAGTCTAAACCCGGACGGAGAGGAAGGGATCGCGGGCATACTCACGGCCATTAGCCAAAGACTGGAGGCACAGAATGAAGAGAAATAGATGGCTGTACCACGGGCTTTTTTCAGGTGTCATCTTTTCTTGGCCTCAAACAACACAGACTTGCTGGGAAATTATTTGATTTGCTTTGGAGGGCAAGGAAGAATTAAATAGTGGCTGCCTTCTAAGGAACAAAACGTGAAAACTCCGTCCCCTGGTGGAGTGTAATTTTACCCAATCCGAAACCAGAACTACCGAAGGGGCGTGCAGAAAACTGGAATTGGGCGTGATTACCTATGATGGGTATCACTGGCACGGTGGGATAGAGCACTGATCCTGAAGTCTTTAATACTTAACGAGCTGTGTGAGCCTGGACAAGACGCTTAACCCCAGTTGCCTAACCAACAAAAAAATCTATGATGGATATATCTAATTTGGGGTCGTAATATGAATCTCTCAACCTCTTATCTGTAAGAGGGCAGAGGGCTCCTAGTCCTGATGGATTAACTAGAGATTTTTATTATACTTTTAAGAAACAGAGCCCATACTTCACAAATTATTCTCAAAAGTTGAGAAAGAAAGCATTTAGACTTTTTTAATGACACAAATAAAGTCCCAATGTCTAAACTCAGGAAAGATAAAACAGAAAGAAAACGAGAAGCCAATATCATTAGTCAAATTAACTCCAAAATTTTTAAACAAAATCCTAATAAGCAGACAACAGTGACTTATCCAAGAAATCATTCATAATGATCAAGTGGTATTTATATCAGGGATGCAAAAATGATTCAACATTGGGAAAACGAGCAAAAATAATTATATTTTAAAAAAATCCAAAATCACATGGTCATTTCAATAGATGCAGAAAAAAACTTTTACATAGAAAAACACTTGAATGAACGAAAGTATAGGTATAAAGGCACCTTTTTAAAAAATAAATATCAAAATAAAAATAAAAAGCAGATATCTTACATCCAAAAGCAAACATCATATGCAGAGGGGATACCACTTGAATCTTTTCCAATAAATACAGGAATGAAGCCACAAATTCCACTCTCCCCTCTATTTCTTTTTATAATTTTTGTTACATAAATGCCAAGAACAATAATAAGAAATGGGAAAGAAATTAAAGGTACCAAGACAGATAAAGAAGGGGTAAAACCCTTATTTGCTGATGATATGATTGTTTCTTAGTTAAATTCTAAGGTATCCATAGGTACTAAGTCAACAGCTTCAGTAAAATTACAGGCTACAAAATAATATCCTCATAAAATAGTAATACTTATACATAATAAAAAAAAGAAACAATAATAGAAAGAATCCCATTCCAAATGTTACAAAATGCATAACATATCTACCAAGCACACAAAAGATTTGTCAATTGATAAACATTTATTAAGAAGTTACCATGTACTAGTTACTGTGTTGAGTGCTTGGGATATGAAAACAGGCAAAAGGCAGTATTGCCATTTTAATAAACTAATATTGCATAGATAGGAAGAGGGAAACAGGATGTAAAAAATATATAACAAATATGCTGAGAAAAGGCAGGAATTATAGTTCTTAGAGGAGAAAGTGACCTGCCCAAATGATTCCCCAGCAGGAAGTAATTGAAGACATATAATATGGAAGCTTTCTGTTTAGGAGGGGTGATGGGAAAATGAAGTTCCTACTGTCAGAAAATGTCACATATTTAAAAAGCTTAAGACACTACTATAATTCAATATTGTAACAGAAATGCTAACTATAGCCGTTAAAACAAGACAAGGAGTAGGCAATGATAAGACAAAACTATCATTTTACAAACAGTAAGATAGTATACTTAGAGAATCCTAAAGAATCAAGTAAAAAACAACTGAAACAATTAACAACTTTTTAGACAAAGATGATACATTGTGACCTCTTGGGATTTATAACACGAATGCAGGGATGGTTTAACATAAGAGAAATTATTAACATAATTGAGTATATTAATAATGAAGGTAACAAAAATCATATGACTATATCAATAAATTCAGAAAAAGTTCTTGACAAAATATGCATTCATTTTTATAAAAAAAAAAGACCACTTCACAGCATAACACTAAATGTGTCCTTCCTTAAAATGATAAGCATCATCTATCTAAAACCATCACCAAGCATTTGTAATAAGGATAAGCTAGAGATCCTCCCAATAATAACAAGAGTGAAACAAAGATGCCCATTATCATCAATATTATTCAATATTTTTCATTCCAGCCTTTTATCCTTATTGTGTATGTACCTGTCTCACATGTGTTTCTTGTAAATAAACATATTGTAGGATTTTGTTTTTTAATCCATTCTGCTATTTGCTTCTGTTTTATGGTAGAGTTCATTCCATTCACATTCACAGTTAAGATTAGCAGGGTAAAAGCCTGGAGAAGAATTTATTATGCTTCAGGTAAAGAAAAAAAAAAACAAAAACAAAACATGGGTAGCAATTCTGATAAAGCAAAGTTAAAAAGAGATCTAATTAGAAGAGATAAGGAAGGAACCTACATCTTATTAAAGAGTACTCTAAACATTGAAGTAATATCGATATTAAACGTATATGCACCTAGTAGTAGAACAACTAAATTTTTAGAGAAGATATTAAATCAGTTACAGGAAGAAATATACAGCAAAACTATATTAGTGGAGTACCTCAATCTTTTCCTTCTCAGAATTAGTGAAGTCTAACCACAAAATAAACAAGAAAGAAACTAGAGAGGTTAATAAAATCCTAGAAAACTTAGATATGATAGCTCTTTGGAGAAAAATGAACAGGGACAGAAAGGAATATACCTTTTTCGCAGCAGCACATCACAACTACACAAAAACTGACCATGTTTTAGGGGAAAAAAAACCCCTCACATTCAAATGCAGAAAGGCAGAAATATTAATGCTTCCTTTTCAGACCATAACACAATAAAAATCACATTCAATAAAGGGTCAGGGAAAGATAAACTAAAAACCAACTGGAAGTTTAATATAAATCTAAAAAATGAGTGGGTCAAACAAATCACAGAAGCAATAATTTCATCCAAGAGAATGACAATAATGAGGCAATATGCCAAAACTCGGGGATGCAGCAAAAGCAGTTCTTAGGGAAATTTTTATATATTTAAATAGTTACATGAATAAAATAGAGAAAGAGGAAATCAATGAATTAAGTATGCAACTAAAAAATCTAGAAAAAAAACAAATTAAAACCCCCCAATTAAATACTAAATTAGAAATTCTGAAACTCAAATGAAAGGTTAAAAAATTGAAACTAAGAAAAATATTGAACTAATTAATAAAACTAAGAATTGGTTTTATAAAAAAAATCAACAAAATAAACATTTGGTTAATTTGATTTGAAAAAGGAAAGAAAAAACCAAATTACTATCATCAAAAATGAAAAGGGTAAATTTATCACTAATGAAAAAGAAATCAAAGCAATAATTAGGGGTTAGTTTGCCAATTCTATGCTAGCAAGTCTGGCAACCTAATCCAAATGGATGAATATTTACAAAAATATAAATTGCTCTGATTACCAAAAAAGGAAATAAATTACTTAAATAGTCCTATTTAAAAAAAAAAATTGAACACACCACCAATGAACTCCCTAAAAAAAAATGTCCAGTGCCAGATAGATTTATATTGAATTCTATCAAAAGCTTAAAGAACAATACTATGTAAACTATTTGGAAAAATAGGTAAAGAAAGAGTCTTGCCAAATTCTTTCTATGACACAAATGTGGTACTGATACCTAAACCAGGAAAAGCCAAATCAAAGAAAGAAAATTATAGACCCACTTTGATAATGAATATCAATGAAAAAAGAACTAGTTCTAAGTTAAAGCTAGCTGGGTTCAGAGGTAGCCTCAGCTTGAACCATAGAAACTTTCATCTGCCAGACAGAGTGGGGAATTAGGGATCTGAGTCCAGGAAGATTGAAGAAAACTCTTCTCATAAGGAATGCCAGGCTCAGCTGTGCTGCTAAGATACAGTCCTGGGCAAAAAGTAAACAGAATACACTTGGTGAAGCCAGAAGCAGTAAGGTAAGCCAGTTGCTGATTTCAGTCATTTACAGGAGAGTTGAGGTTTTGGTTTTGAGTTCCTGCTGAGAGGAAAGAGCTGAAGAAAGACATAAAACTAGAGGCAGCATCCCCCCATCTCCACCCCCCCAGCACTAGAGGTGATAACACTATTCATATATGTGTGTGTGTGTGTGTGTTCAGAAGTTCAGAAGAGAATATTGAAGTGAAAAAATGTTTCCTCTATCCCAGAGTAATGTTAAATGGCTACCTACTACAATAAGAATTGCACAGGATTTATCATTAGCTACAATAAGAAATCTCAGGTCCTGAAATACTATATACTGAACATAAAAAAAAACCACAAAGTTGTAGCCAAAAATATTATATTCCACAAAATTAAGTATAATATTAAATGAAGAAGGGGGAGGACATTCAACAAGCTATCAGATTTTCAGGATTTTGTCTTAAACAAAACTGAATTCAATAGAAAATTTAACATATTAGAGCCAACATCAAAAACTAATTTCAAAGCATTCAACAAGGACAAATTGCTTATGTTTTATATATGGAAATCTAAACTATATGTCTAAGTAATTGGGTAGTCCAAAAGAAAGATTAGAGTAGGACTGACTATGATGTGACTCTAAAAAGCAAAACCATCTAGGAAAAGGTAAAAATAGTAATTGTTACAGGAATAAGGTATGGTAGCAAGAATCTACACAGAATATGGGGGAAGAGGACTAGTAATCCTGAAAAACCCTCTTGTATTGGGAATGGGTTAAAGAGGAGCAATACATAGATACATTAATATATATGTGTGTATACACACACACACACACACACACACACACACACACACACACAGAAGGGTACAGCACCCTCCAAAATCCATAAAGAAATAAGGAGGGAAGGAATAGGATAAAGTGGAGTATAGAAGGGTGTGCAAATCAACAGGAGTGGGATAAAGTGGGATAGAGAATGGTGTTCAGATTAATGAAGTGGGATAAGGTGCATAAATCAATAGGAATTAGGGGAAGACTGGGGGGGGGAGAAGATAAAGAAAGTATCCATGTGGGGAGGGGTGACAGGGAGTTTAACAGGTAGAAATAATGTAAAAGAGTTAGCAGGAATAGGAAATGAGAAATATATACAAACATAGTAACAATTATCAGGAGTAGAATTTGTAATAAAAAAAATGTAGGGATAGTAATCATTGATCTCAATCAAAGTTAAACTTGAAAAAAGATTTACTCAAGAAAGAAATCTAAATTCTTTTAGATATTTGTGTGTTCCTGCTTGTGTGTGTATAGTAAACATCTAATCTGCAAAATTCCACAAGTGTAGAGCTAGTTTAAGACAGTGGATGACAAATTAGAACAAAGATCAAAATAAAGAGGCAAATCTAATAAAGTGAACTTTTTCTATTTTAAAAAATATTTATTTAAAACAATAGAAAATAAGAAAAAATAAAATAGAAAAAGAAAGGCAGAAAAGAAAAATAAACATAATATTTCCAGGTGCCCAATAGAACATCAGGGAGGATTCAAAATACGTACAATTAATTTCTATTTCAAGAAAGCTTATATAATAATAATAATAGGCGATTTATTCATAACTGTCCCTCTTTTGTTTCCTTTTAGGTTTTCTTTTATTCTCTGCTCTCACTTTTATTCTTTTCCCCCCATTTCTCCCCCCCAACTTCACCAAGCAGGCTTCAGTCAAGCAGCAACATACACACACATTCTCTCACATACACCCCACATATTTATATATATACATACATACACATATATACATATGCATACATGTACACACTTATATGTAAATATACATATACACATCTCTAAAACACATAATGGAGATTTCTCTCTTGAATAAATCTTTTTAAGTCTGACTTTGAGGTAGCTCAATCATCATCACCCTTTCTTTTTTTCTAACAAATTCTACTCCTGATCACTGTTGTTATGTTTGTGCATACTTCTCATTTCCTGTTCCTGCTAATTCTTCTACTTTACTTCTGCTTGTTAACTTGCCTTGATATTACTTAACCTCCTTGTCACTCTAACAAAACTACTTACCACTACCCCTGCCAAGGATACCTCCCTTATATTCTCCCCCCATCTTTCCTCTCTCTCTTTATCCCATTTCTGTTAATTTACACACCTTATTCCACTTCCATTAATCTAGACATCCTTCCATTCTCTTTTTCCCATGCTTTTTCCCTACCTCTTTATCCCTTTCCTATTGATCTACATATCTGGTCCCACTTCTGTTGATTTACATACCCTTCTATACCCCACCTTATTCTATTCCTTCCCCCTATATTTCTCTATAGATTTTGGAGGTACTATATCCTTCTTTGTGAGTGTGTGTGGGTGTGTGTATGTAAGAGACAGAGAGAGAGTGTGTGTGTGTATGTATAAAATATGTATGTAGGTTCCTCTTTAATCCATTCCCAGTGCAAGCAGGTTTTCAAGACTTCTGGTCCTCTTCCCCTATCTAAATCTGTATTGATTCTTGCTATCACACCTTATTCCTATAACATAATTACTATTTTTACCTTTGCTTAAATAATTTTGCATTTTAATGTCACATCATATTTAACCCTACCCCAATCTTTCTTTTGAAATACTTAATTACTAATGTCAGTCTTAGATGTATGGTTTATAAATTTTCCCATATAAAATACAAACACTTTGTCCTTATTGAGTCCTTTGAAAATAGTCTTTGATGTTGGCTCTTATATGTTAAATTTTCTATTGAGTTCAGTTTTGAGACAAAATCCTGAAAATCTGACAATTTGTTGAATGTCCTTTCCTCCCCCATTCAATATTATATTTAATTTTGCTGGGTTTTTGGGTTTTTGGCTATAATCCTAGTTTTTTTGATTGTCCATATAGAGTATTCTAAGACCTACAGTCTTTTACTAATGGATCTAAGGGTTTAGAAAGTTACATCTTTCATACTCCTTCCTGAGAGTGCTCTATCCACCTCTACCCTAGCATATAGTGGACACCTAATAAATATTTAGTGATTTAACTGATCTCTACACAGCACCATGGCAGCTCCCAGGCTCTATCTCTTCCACGATCCACTCTCAACCAAAATCCCACCGTGAAAGTGAAAGTTTACTGTATAAAAGTTGAATTAATCATGATTATTACTAGTTAAGAGGAGAGGACTTTTTTCTGTTTAGACCAAAGACCTCTACCTAAGTCACTTATATTTCAAGTCCCTGCCCTCTGTCCACCCACCTTCACCTAAAATAGCTAGAATCAGAGACCACTGCCAATTCCTGCCCTTCTTTCTCACACCTCCTAGTTCTACTCAGCAGCTGCCTTCTCCTATGATTGGCACTCTCCAGTGCTCTCATTTGCTCATCCCCAAGTCCCTAAACCATATCACCTCTCTAATGAAGTCCCTAAGAGGACTTCAGTTAACTAATATTTTGTATCCTCTACTTTGGATGGGCATATGTGTTTATTAGATTTACACTGCATATGTCTTTTATATATTTGTTATCTCTCCCAGTAGAATATAAGTTCATTTGTAAACAGAAGTTTAAAAAATTCTTTGGATTTATATCCTTCAGCACCTAATACATGCTGCTTGTGGAATGATGGATGGTAAATCTAATTTCTCACATCTGAAAATCTAAGTAAAGGCTTTGAGATGGTATAGCCAGTATTTACAGTGTTTTATGGTTTGCTAAACAGTTTGCAAATATTTCATTTGTTCTTCACAATGACCCTTTGGTGCTATTTTCATCTCCATTTTATACATGGGGAAACTAAGGAAGACAGAAAGTAAGTGACTTGCCTAGGGTCACACAGCCACTAATTGTATAAGCAAGATCTTAAAACTCAAATATTTTTAATCCAGGTCTAGCTCTCTCTCTATACACCCTGCCAGCTAGCTGAAGAGGGAAAGCATCCCTAACCAATCAACATTTAGTAAGCACCTACTATAGATTAGGCGCTAATCTAAACAATGCATAAAGCAGCTTTGTAAGATCCTGCTCAGATACCTTCCCCCACCTATTTCCTGGAGGGTCTCTGAAATCACTCAGGACCAGCCCCTTACAATCTAGTACTCCTGCCCAGAACAGTGCTCTCCACCACCGTTGGGCGCAACCAACACTGCTCCCCTAGAGGAAGAAGTGAAGTTCCACAAGCACCCATCGTCACCTACAAGTTTTCTTCCCAAGGTCCAGAGTCAGCAAGCGCAGCTTAGTCCAACAAATCCGGGCACCAGACCCCACAGAAGACACTCTTTAAAGATTCTCATCTTCTCCACTTACCTAAGAGTTTTAATAGAATTTAGGCCAGTTCTCAGTACCTGCAGCCACTAGCCCCAGTCCAAGTCCGAGCCCGAGCCCGAGCCCGAGCCCGAGCCCGAGCCCGAGCCCGAGCCCGAACCCCACCCCCACTCCCACTCCAAGATTCCTCCTAATATTTCGCCGCCGGGAGGGGAAAAAGGATGGGTGGAAAGAGAGGAGATGTATGGGAGTGGGGGGATGGGGGAAAGGGGGAAAAAACCCAGTAAAAGCCATTAAAATGTGAAAATGGGGGAAAGATGTTAGAAGGAGGGTGAAGGTGTAAGTCGGCTTTTTCCAAATTTCTAAACTACCAAGGGACTGGACGAGATTCGAGGGGCAGAGATGCAGAGTGGAGAGGTTGGGGGGGGGAACTTGGCAAATGCCAAAGCAAACGCACCCCGACGGGGACTGGCACTGACGTAGGAGTTGGGGGGGGGGAGAGGAGGAAGTACGAAGGGAAGAAAACTCGAATTTAAACGTGGTATCAGCACTGCACTGAGAGCACCAGGCGAATAGACTCATTCATTTGCAACGGGATATAAGTAATCACAAGAAGAACTCAGAGGCGAAAGTACTAAACAAATTTGAATCCACTAAGGGCCGACCGGATTACATCCTAAAGACAGGTGGAAAATAGGGGCTTACGGGGGGGCGGGGAAGAGGGGAAGGGAGCTGGGGTGTAGGCGTAGACCCGGGAATGGGGTCCGAAGTCTAAACCCGGACGGAGAGGAAGGGATCGCGGGCATACTCACGGGCATTAGCCAAAGACTGGAAGCACAGAATGAAGAGAAATAGATGGCTGTACCACGGGCTTTTTTCAAGTGTCATCTTTTCTTGGCCTCAAACAACACAGACTTGCTGGGAAAATATCTGATTTTCTTTGAAGAGAATGGAGGAAATCACGGGTAACTGTCTAGTGGACAGTCTGAGGAAACGTGAAAACTCCACCCCCATCCAGTGTAATTTTTGCCAACTAAAGAGGGCGTGAAGAAAATTTGAATTGGGCGTGGTTACCTATATTGGCACGTGATAGAGCATTGATCCTGAAATTTTTACTAACTGTGTGAGCCTGGCCAAGTCGCTTAACCCCAATTGCCTAACCAAAAGGACGATGACAGCAATAACAAACCCATGATGGATGAACCTCTCCTCCTTATCTATAAGGGGAAAGAGGGTTCCTAGTCCTGATGGATTAACTGGAGACTTTTATCATACTTTTAAGAAACAAAGCCCATACTTCACAAATTATTCCCAAAAATTGAGAAAGCACTTAGATTTCTTTAATGACACAAATGTAGTCCTAATGCCTAAAATCAGAAAGATAAAACAGAAAGAAAACTAAAAGCCAATATTATTAGTGAAATCAGCTTTAAAATTTTAAAACAAAATCCTAATAAGCAGACTACAGTGATTTATCCGGGAAATCATACATAATGATCAAATGGTATTTATACCAGGGATGCAAAAATGATTCAACATTGGGAAAACAAGTATAATTAATTATATTAAAAACCAAAACATCCCAAAATCACATGATCATTTCACTAGATGCAGAAAAAATCTTTTACAAAGAAAAACACTTGAATGGAAGAAAGTATAGATATAAAGGCACCTTTTTAAAAATATTATAAAAAGCAGCTATCTTACATACATACAAAAGCAAATACCATATGCAAGGAGGACAACATTTGAAACTTTTCCAATAAACACAGGAATAAAGCATTGAATGCCACTCTCCCCTCTATTTTTTTTGGACAGTTTTTGTTACAGAAATGCCAGGAACAGTAGTAAGAGAAGGGAAAGAAATTAAAGGCATCAAGACAGGTAAAGAGGGGGTAAAACAAAAAATAAGGGTAAAACCCTTATTTGCTGATGATATGATTGTTTCCTAGGAAAAAAATCCACAAATACTTAGTCAATAGCTTCAGCAAAATGACAGGCTACAAAATAAATGCTCAAAATTCAGTAACATTTCTACATAATAATAAAAAAGAAACAATAATAGAAGAAGGAATCCCATTCTAAATATTACAAAATGCATAATATATCTACCAAGCACACAAAAGATTTGTCAATTGATAAACATTTATTAAGAAGTTACCATGGACACTGATATGTTGTTGGTGGAACTGTGAATGGATCCAACCATTCTGGAGAGCAATTTGAAACCCAGCAGTGGTTCTACTGGGCCTATATCCCAAAGAGATCTTAAAGAAAGGAAAGGGACCCACATGTGCAAAAATGTTTGTGGCAGCTCTTTATGTAGTGGCTAGAAACTGGAAACTGAATAAATTATGGTATATGAATGTTATGGAATATTATTGTTCTGTGAGAAATGACCAGCAGGTTGATTTCAGAGAGGCCTGGAGAGACTTGCATGAACTGATGCTGAGTGAAACGAGCAGAACCAGGAGATCAATATACATGGCAACAAGACTATATGATGATCAATTCAGATGGACATGATTCTCTTCAACAATGAGATGTTTCAAACCAGTACCAATTGTTCAGTGATGAAGAAAGCCATATAGATACAGAGAGAGGGATCTGAATGTGGACCACAATATAACATTTTCATGCTCTCTATTAATGTTTGCTTGCATTATGTTTCCCTTCTCAGATTTTTTTTTCTTGTAGATCTGATTTTTCTTGCACAGCAAGATAACTGTAAAAATATGCATACACACATTCAATTTGTCAAATATTTTAACATAATTAACATGTATTAGACTTCCTGCCATCTAGGGGAGGGGATGGGGGCTAGAGGGGAAAATTTATAACAGAAAGCTTCGCAAGGGTCAATGTTGAAAAATTATATATGCATATGTTTTGCAAATAAAAAGCTTTAATAAAAAAAGAAAAAAAGAAAAATTACCTATGCATATGTTTTGCAAATAAAAAAAAATTTTAAAAAGAAGTTAACATGTACTAGTTACCGTGCTAAGTGCTTGCAGGCAAAAGGAGTCTTGCCATTTTGATAAACTAATATTGCATAGATAGCAAGAGGAAAACAGCATATAAGAAATATATAACAAATATGCTGAGAAAAGGCAGGAATTATAGAGTAATGGTTCTTAGAGAAGAGACTGACCTGCTTAAATGATTCCCCAGCAGGAAGTAATTGAAGACTTATAATATGGAAGCTTTCAGTTTAGGAGGGGTGATGGGAAAATGAAGTTCCTACTGTCACAAAATGTTACATATTAAAAAGTTTAAGATACTACTATAATTCAATATTGTAATAGAAATGCTAGCTATAGAAATTAAAACAAGACAAGGAGTAGGAAATGATGAGACAAAACTATCATTTTGCAAACAGTAAGATAGTATACTTAGAGAATTCTAAAGAACCAACTGAAAAACAGCTAAAACAATTAACAGCTTTTTACACAAAGATGATACATTGTGACCACATGGGATTTGTAACAGGAATGCAGGGATGGTTTAACATAAAAGAAATTATTAACATAATTGATTATATTAATGATGAAAGTAACAAAATCATATAAATAAATTCAGAAAAAAGCTCTTGACAAAATATGCATTCATTTTTATTTTAAAAAACAGACCATTTCACAGCACAACTATAAATGTATTATTCCTTAAAAATGATAAGAAGCATCTACTTATAACTGTCAGCAAACATTTGTAATAAGTATAAGCTAGAGGCCTCCCAATAAGAACAGGAGTGAAGCAAGAATGCCCATTATCATCAGTATTATTCAATATTTTTAAAAATGCTATACATATGGAGGTAGAGTCAAGATGAAAGAGTAATGACAGGGATTCGCCCAAGCTCTTGCCCAAGCTGTCATCCAAATTACTCCTAATTCCTTTAAATAATGACTGAATAAATTTTAGAGCATCATAACCCACAAAAAGACAGGGTACAACAATCTTCCAGACAAAGACAATTTGTAAGGTAATCAGGAAAGGTCTGTTACATCAATGAGGGAATCCAGGGAAGTCCCAGCACAAGCCTCTCCAGCACAACCACAGCCCCACCAAAACATGAATGGGCCTTAGGTACTCTGAATGAATGGCAGCCCTGGTGGTTTCCAGATCTCTCAGTCCAGAGACACCCAGATGACTTGAAAGGTTGGCAGGAAAGATTTGTCTCACTAAGATGAGAGGGCCTTGAGAAACCAGCAAGTCAGAAGCAGGTAGCAATAGTGGTGGAAAATGCAGCTTCTGGAGGCCTCAGCCCACAGGTCTCTTTAATTACTAAGGAAGGATCCTGTTGCTTTAGTACACTAGAACCTACAACCATAGTGGAATTAGTACCTTCCTCACAGTTCCAGGGCAGAAAAGATTCCTTGTGGTAAGGATCCTAGAAAAAGCTCTGAAAATAGCTGCACATAATCTCTGGAGCTTACATTATAACCCTGCACCATGGAAAGAGAGTCCTACTTTAGCAGAGTAAAAAGTGGACTAATAGGAAGGGAAAATGAGCAAACAGAAAAATATGCAGACCACAAAAAATTATTGTGGTGAAAAAGAAAGATCAAAACACACACTCAGAAGAAGATAACAAAGTCAAAGCTTTTATATCAAAAGTCTCCAAGAAAAAAAAAGAAGTGGTCTTAGGTCATGGAAGAGCTCAAAAAGGGATTTTAAAAATCAGGTAAGAGAGTTAGAAGAAAAATTGGGAAGAGAAATGAGTGATGCAAAAGGAAATACAAAAAGCAAATGCAGAAAAGAATGCCTTAAAAAGCAAAATTGGTCAAATGGGAAAGGAGGTACAAAAGCTCACTGAGGAAAATAATTCTTTAAAAATTAGAATTAAGGGGAAGCTAGGTGGGACAGTAAATAGAGCACCAGCCCTGAAGTCAGAAGGACCTGAATTCAAATTTGATCTCAGACACTTAACACTTCCTAACTGTGTGGCCATGGGCAAGTTACTTAACCCCACTTGCCTCAGCAAAAAAAAAAATTAGAATTAAGCAAATGGAAGCTTATGAGAAATCAAAAAACAATAAAACAAAACCAAAAGAATTAAAAAATAAAAAAAACAATGTGAAATATCTACTGGAAAAAAACCAACTGACCTGCAAAATAGATCCAGAAGAGATCATTTAAAAATTATTTATCTACCTGAAAGCCACAATAAAAAAAAGAGCCTAGACATTATCTTTCAAGAAATTATCAAGAAAAACTGTCCTGATATTATGGAACCAGAGGGTAAAATAAAAAATGGGAAGAATCTACTCATCACTTTTTCAAAGACATCCCAAGATGAACACTCCAAAAGAATATTATAGCCAAATTCCAGAACTCCCAGATCAAGAAGAAAATATTGTAAGCAACCAGAGAGAAATAATTCAAGTATAGTGAAATCACAGTTAGGATAACACAAGATTTAGTAGCTTCTACATTAATGGATTGGAGGACTTGGAATGATATTCCAAAGGGCATTGGAGCTAGGATTTCAACCAAGAATCACTTACCCAGCAAAATTGAAGTGAGCAGAACCAAATGAGCATTGTATACAGTAATAGCAATTTGAGGAATAATTGTGAACATCCAAGTTTAATTTAACAGTTAAGTATCTACCATGTGCAAGACTTTATGCTAAGGCTAGAACAACAGGGAAGAAATAATGGTACAGAAATTAGTCTGGCTACAGAACTGTTAGGGAGCCCACTAAACTTGTCTTCTTGAGTTGTCATGTTGCAGACACACTGGACTGGAAATATGCAGGAAGCCTTGAATATGTCAAAGATGAAGCTCAAATGACACCCCACCTCCCACCCTGAGCTACAGAATGTGTTATTTGCATCCTGTTCCCAAAGGAAAAGAATGCTGCTTTTGCCATAGCCTTTCTCCTCTCCTGCAGGAAGGGATTAGTACTGTTCCCCTCTCCTTTAACTAAAGGCTTTACAAGTCCCTCACTCAGTCCTCAAAACAATCCTAGTGGTAGGTTCTCTATTATTAATACCCATTTACAAATAAGAAAACCAAAAGAAAAGGAGAAAAAGTGGCTTGTCCAGGGTCATACAACTATTATTATCTAAGACCAAATCTGGACTCAAATCTTCCTGATTCCACATTCTGCACTCTAGCCATTGCCCTATATGTCTACTATAAACCCCATCACTTAGCACAGTGATTGGAATATGGTAAAAATAATAAGAATTACTATTTTTATACTGATTGTTTTGTGTCAGGAATTCTATTAAGCCCTTTATCAATATCTCATTTGATCCTCAAGACAATCCTAGCAAGTAGGTCCTATTGTTATTTCCATTTTAAGGATGAAATAAACAAGGCAAGCAGAGATAAGTGACATGTCTAAAGTTCCATAGCAAGGAAATCTTTGGGTCCAGATTTGAACTCAAATTTTCCAGTCTGCAGCTCCTGCCTTGTGATCTGAATCACATGGCAGCTAAAAACTCCATCCCTTCACAGAGAGCTTGGAGCATAATGATAAGAAATAAAAATTAATATTTATATAGTACTTACTATATGCCAGTCATTGTGCTAAGTGTTCCGACAATCCCTTATTTAGTCCTTACATTACTGATAATATAGGATCTGAGAAGATATTGGAATAACTCAGGAAATTACTTGGCTTTCCTAAATACCTCTATAAATAATAGAACATAGTGCCTCAAAATAAATGTTGAGAGGCAGAAATAATTAAAAGTGAGGAGAAAGCAGTTGTCCTTCTAAAACTACTTAGGAGGATGTTAGGAAAGACCCAACTTCTGGGATGGTGGTTTGGTCTAATTGAAGTGCAAATAACTCCAGGCAGATACTGTCAAATCTACAAACGATAAGCCCTGAGGACAGCTGTGTCAGAAGCCTCAGCTTCTCTGGACTTTTTGACTAATGTTCAATTTGGGTATAAGACACCTGATCAGAAAGTTTGCAGGGCCTTCTTTCATTGCTGTATACTGGACCTAGTTGCACTGATGTGACATAGTTCAAGGATGTATCTTTGGGCTAAGAGGAGCATGCACATATCAAGTAGTACAGTCATGGAGAGTGACTGCTAGCTATAGACATTCTTAGAATCCCTGGCTTTGATTCCAGGACAGAGGGGTGAGTCATAAGAAGGAATATAAGGAACAAGAATATTTGTGGTAATAGCATTGCTGGGCACCCTAGTCATGGATTAGAGGCAGAAAGAAATAAATGAAATCAGGTCCCCAGACAGATTTCAGAAAACAACAGCACAAACAATCTAAAGCCTAAGATATTATCACTCATTCTTGAGTGGGGCTTGGGACTAGAGCCCAACTTCAACACAAAATTAACAGGCAAGAAATAAACCAGTAAAAAAAAAAAATAGTAAGCTAAAAAAAGTAATCCAACCACAGATAATTACTATTGTGACAGAGAAGATCTGGGTTCAAATTCAGAAGATAGTGAAGTTAAAACAGCTATTTCTATCTTAAATGGGGGGAAAGCAAAATGATTCCAAATCCCAAAAAGAATTTTAGAAGGGTTTAAAAAGATTTTTTTAATCAAATAAGAACGTTTGAGGAAAAATTAGGGAAGAAAATAAGATTAATGCAAGAAAATTATGAAAAAAGTCAACCCAATGGAAAAGGAGATCCAGAAATTTACAGAAGAAAATAACTCCTTAAAAATTAAAGTTGAGCAAGGAGAAGCTAATGACATTATTAGGTACTAAGAAATAATAAAACAAAATCAAAAGAATGAAAAAATAGAAGAGAATATAAAACAGCTCATTAAGAAAAAAAACTGACCATGGAGAAGAGTCAATATAAGAATTGTTGAACTACCTGAAAATTATAATGAAAATAAGAATCTAGACACTATACTTCAAGAGATCAATAAAGAAACTTGCCCTAAGGCTTAGAATGAGAAAGTAAAATAGAAATAGGACCCCAAAAAAATCCACTGATCACCATTTGGAAGGGATCCCAAGACTAAAACTCATAAGAATATAATATTTAAATTTCTACAATCAACTAGAAAAAAAATTTAAGTACTGTGGAGCTACAGTTAGGATAATACAATATTTAGCAATTTCTACATAAAAAGACCAAAGGATAAAGAACAATATATTCTGAAGAACAAAGGACTGATGCTTGAAACCAAGAATAACTTACTCAGCAAAGATATGTTTTATCCTGAATGGTTAAAATAAAAATTGGATATTTAATGAACTAAAGGACCTTTAAGTATTTGTGAAGAAAAGACCAGAACTGAATGGAAAATTTGACCTACTAGACTGGAGAAACATAAGAAGGTAAACTTTAAAGACCAATTATAAAGGACTTAATAGTCAAAATCTTTACTTGTTATATAGGAAAACATTATCTTTAACTCTTATGAATGTTATCATCATCTGGATAGTTTGAAAAGGCATATATGAGTAATAGGCTTGAGATTGAGTTGAGTATGATGAGATGATCCAAAAAAATAAAATTGAGTAGAGAGAAGTAAAATGAAGCAATTACTTCATAATTAAGTATGAATGGAATAATCATTACTAAAGAGATAGGAAGAAGTAGATGGCTGGTCATGCTAAAACTTTATAGTCTCATGGGGTTAAAGAAAAAATAGCATGTTTATCTAGAAGGGTAGAAAAGTCATCTTAAGTTACAGAGAAATAGGAGGGTAAGAGGTAAGATAAGAGGGATTTTTAGAAGGCTGTACAAATCAAAAAATAGGAGGATAAGGGGAGAGGATCAGGAAGAGACTTTTGAAAAGGTAGGTAAATTAAGAAACAGGAAGGTAAGGGGAGGGAATAAAAGAGATGTTTTTTAAAGGGAGAATGAAGCAGGGATTCTTACAAAAGTGGGTAGATTAAGGAATAACAATAAAATTCATTTGGAAGAACAAAAGGACAAGAATATCAAAGGAATTAATAAAAATTATAAAGGAGATCTGGCAGTATCAGATCTTAAACTGTATTATAAGGTGATAATTAACTTTTTTTTAATTAAAACTTTTTATTTGCAAAACATATGCATGAGTAATTTTTCATCATTGACCCTTGCAAAGCTTTCTATTACAAATTTTTCCCTCCTTCCCCCCACCCCTTTCCCTAGATGGTAGGAAGTCTAATACATGTTAATTATGTTAAATACTTGACAAATCAAATATGTATATATATATTTACACAGTTATCTTACTGTACAAGAAAAATTGGATCTATAAGAAAAAAAAATCTGAGAAGGAAAACATAATGCAAGCAAACATCAATAGAAAGTGCGAAAATGCTATGTTATGGTCCACACTCAGATCCCACAGGCCTCTCCCTGGGTGTATATGGCTTTCTTCATCACTGAACAACTGGAACTGGTTTGAATCATCTTATTGTTGAAGAGAATCACATCCATAAGAACTGTATAGTCTTGTTGTTGCTGTGTATAATGTTCTCCTGGTTCTGCTGATTTCACTCAGCATCAGTTCATGCAAGTCTCTCCAGGCTTCTCTGAAATCATCCTGCTGGTCGTTTCTTATAGAACAATAATATTCCATAACATTCATATACCATAGTTTATTCAGCCATTCTCCAATTGATGGGCATCCATTCAGTTTCCAGTTTCTAGCCACTACAAAAAGAGCTGCCACAAACATTCTTGCACATGTGGGGCCCTTTCCTTCCTTTAAGATCTCTTTGGGATATAGGCCCAATAGAAACACTGCTGGGTCAAACGGTATGCACATTTTGATAACTTTCTGAGCATAATTCCAAATTGCTCTTCAGAATGATTGGATCCGTTCACAGTTCCACCAACAATGTATCAGTGTCCCAGTTTTCCTACATCCCCTCCATTATTTGTCATTATTTTTTCCTGTCATCTTAGCCAATCTGACAGGTGTGTAGTCGTAACTCAGAGTTGTCTTAATTTGCATTTCTCTGATCAATAGTGATTTGGAGCACTTTTTCATATGACTGGAAATAGTTTTAATTTCATCATCTGAAAATTGTCTGTTCATATTAAGGTGATAATTATCAAATCTATCTGATAGTGACTAAGAAATAGATGGATCAGTGGAACAGAACAGTCATATAACATGCAATAGTAAATAATTATAGTGACTTTGTGTTTGATAGATATAAAGATTTAAACTTTTGGTATAATGCACTACTTGGTAAATTTGTTGAGAAAACTAGAAAGTTGTCAAGCAAAAACTAGGTATAGGTTAGTATCTTATACCATTTTCCAACATGCTGTCAGAAAAGATATATGACTTAGATATTCAGGAAGATATAAGAAAACTAGGATAAAATGAAACATGTTGCCTATCAGACTTATAGCTAGGAAAATTTATGAATAAACAAGATAGTGAGCACTATGAGATGTAAATGGAATAATTTTGATTTGATTAAATTTAAAAGGTTTTGTACAAATGAAACTAATGTAGCCAAGATTATAAGAAAAGCAAACAATGGAGGGAAAAGTTTTATAGACAATTTCTTGGGAAATATACAAGAATGAGTCTTTCCCCACTTGATAAATGGTCAAAGGATATAATCAGGCAGTTTTTGGATTAATATTTTTTCATGTGACTACCTATAACTTTGATTTCTTTTTAATGTCTAGCATTCCATCCATTGCAACAAACAGCAACTACGAATGCCATTGTTGACCATAGTACTTAAAATATAGTAAGCACAATAATAGCTAATGTTTATAAAGCAGTTACTTTGATCCAGACATTGTGCTAAGCACTTGACAAAATATATGACTTGATCCTTCCAAGTCTTTGAGGTAGATGCTATTCTTCCCATTTTACAGTTGGGAAATTGAGGCAGGCAGAAGTTAATTAACTTCCCAACGTCATTGAGCCTATAAATGTCTAAGGATACTTTTGAACTCAGGTTTTTCTGATTATATCCTGTGTTCTACCCACTAGACTACATGACTGCTATAAACTCCCACACACTCAGCTCAGTAATTAGAACATAGTAATAATAATAATAATAATAGCTAGTACTTATAGAGCGCTATGTGCCATGTACTATACTAAGAGCTTTACACATATCTTATTAGATTCTCACAACAACTCTAGGAAATAGGAACTATTATTTTCCCTATTTTTCAGATGAGGAAACGATGATAACCAGCAGAGGAGTGTCCTGTCCAGGATCACACAACTAGTAAATGTCAAAGGTCAGATTCGAACTGAACACTGCACTCTATCCATTGCCCCACAGAGCTACTATAAATCCCAGAATCACTCAGCACAGTACTTATAACATAGTAAGCATTTATAAAATACTTCTTGGTTGATGAGTTGATAATAAAATTTTTGAGAACCTTTGAAAAGACTGCTTTGGAATTGTCAGTTGGTGCAAACATTATGGAATTGAACATGGTAGAACTAGTACTTCCTTTTTTGTCTATGTCCTTTTCTGAACTTCTTTTCTTTTCTATGTATATAAAAAGATTTCAAAGGTGATCTTTTTCATAGGTTGCATAGGTAGCCTTCTTTTCCTACATCACTTCAATGATGTATACTCTTTAAAAGCTACCTAGTGTACGTAATAGGCTGACAGAAAATTTTCTAAACTGATAAAAATGTTGTTAATATCAAATATAATATTATTATATACCTATTATCTGGCACTCTTAAAAATCCTAATAATTTCAGAATTCTGGTAATGTCCTTGCATTCCTACTCTAAAGATACTTATTCTCTTTTAAGTTGCCTTAAACCACATCCTAAGACCTCACCTTGGGGATCTTACCTTGTAAAGGGACCTAAGCTTGAGCTCAATCTTACCTCTTGTTCCTTGACATTTTTGGTGAGTTAGATCATGAAGAGTAAGTTCATCAGAATAATTGGATATTATTCACTTATTGTCAAAGGTAATTGGGATTTTATATCTAGATATTGCTACCTCATTTATTTTCCTTCTCCTTTTCTCTTAAAAGTGTAAGAACTTTTCCATTAAGTGTCTTGATGGGACATCTCCCAGAGTGAGTTTTTCTACCCTGTTATCTTTTTTAAAGATGCTTTATTCTTCCACTTATAAACTTGATTTAATTCAGGATTTGAGGAGATCTCCTCCATTGAGGAGATTCTTTGAAGATTATATCTTCCACAATCCTGGGAATGACTTTTTAGATAATCTAGTACCCACACAGGCCCCTTGGCCCTAGTCCTCAAGCAACCTCCCATTAGACTGTTAAGTACCTAATCATGTTTGAATCTGGACTCCTGTATTTTTTCAGTTGAATTGCCTCTTTAATTAAGAATTGGTAAATACCCATGGGCCCACTTTATTTAGACCTCCAAAAGGAACTGCAGCTGGGCAGATGACTTCAGAGTTTAGATAGTTGCAAGTTTTGGAACATAGGCAATCATTGACAAAATCTGATCCCTGAACCTACTGGTTCCAATTGGTTCATTTGATAAGGATAAAATCAGCTATTAAAAAATATTCCTCAATAAGTCTGAGTCAAAAATCAAATTTGCTAAGTGGAACTCATTCAACCAACAGCTATTAGAAGCCATTAAGGGGGAAGGAGAATCTAGGCTTTCATCCTTCCAGAAAAATATTTTTTTTAAAAATTCAAAATTTAAAAAGAAGCTGACAATGTCAATAGACTTGTGATGGAGAAAACCATCTGCATCCAGAGAGAGGACTATGGGTACTGAATGTGGGTCACAACATTTGCTTTTTTTGTTGTTAATTGTCTTGCTTTTTTCTTCTTTCTCATTTCTTTTCTTTTTTGATCTGATTTTTCTTATGCAGCATGATAAATGTGGAAATATATTTTATTTTATTTTATTGATCACAATAATTTATTTTTTTTAATTTATTAATACTTTTTATCTGCAAAACATATGTATGGGCAATTCCCAAACATTAACCCTTACAAAGCTTTCCGCTACAAACCTTTCCCCCCTACTCCCCACCCCTCCCCCAGATGGCAGGATAGCCACTACATGATAATTATGTTAGAATACTTAAGAAATCGAATATATGTATAGTTATTGCATCATTTTTTGTGCAGGAGAAATTATATCTACAAGAAAGAATAATCTGATAAAGGAAATACAATGCAAGCAAACCTCAATAGAGAACATGAAAATGTTATGTTGTGGTCCACATTTCACATCCCTCTCTCTGGATGTATATGGCTCTCTTCACCGAACAATTGGAACTGGTTTGAAGCATTTCATTGTTGAAGAGAGTGATGTCCATTAGAACTGATCCTCATATAGTATTGTTGTTGCCGTGAATAATGATCTCCTGGTTCTGCTCACTTCACTGAGCATCAGTTCATGCAAGTCTCTCCAGGCCTCTCTGAAATCATCCTGCTGGTCGTTTCTTACACAGCAATAATATTCCATAACATTCATATACCATAATTTATTCAGCCACTCTCCAATTGATGGGCATCCATTCAGTTTCCAGTTTCAAGCCACTAGAAAAAGAGCTGCCACAAACATTCTTGCACATGTGGGGCCCTTTCCTCCTTTAAGATCTCTTTGGGATATAAGCCCAATAGAAACACTGCTGGGTCAAAGGGTATGCATAGTTTGATAACTTTTTGAGCATAGCTCCAAATTGCTCTCCAGAATGGTTGGATCCGTTCACAGTTCCACCAACAATGTATCAGTGTCCCAGTCTTCCTACATCCCCTCCAACATTCATCTTTATCTTTTCCTATCATTTTAGCCAATCTGACAGGTGTGTAGTGGTACCTCAGACTTGTCTTAATTTGCATTTCTCTGATCAATAGTGATTTGGAGCACCTTTTCATATGATTATAAATAGTTTTAATTTCATCATCTGAAAATTGTCTGTTCATATCCTTTGACCATTTATCAATTGGAGAATGGCTTGAATTCTTATAAATGAGACAATTCTCTATATATCTTAGAGATGAGAACTGTATCAGAACCCTTAAATGTAAAGATGATTTCCCAATTTGATGCTTCCCTCCTAATCTTGTCTGCATTAGTTTTGTTTGTGCAGAAACTTTTTAACTTAATATAATCAAAATTATCTATCTGGTGTTCAATTAAGAGTTCCAGATCTTCTTTGGACATAAATTTATTCCATCTCCACAGGTCTGAGAGGTAATCTATCCTATGTTCCTCTAATTTGGTTACAATATCACTCTTTATATCTAGATCATGAACCCATTTAGATCTTATCTTGGTGTGCGGTGTTAGGTGTGGGTCCAGCCTTAATTTCTTCCAGTGGAAATATATTTTTAAAAATTTTGCATATTTAGTCTACATTAGATTACTTGGTTAGGGAAGGGGCTAAAGTGAAAGGAGGGAGAAAAATTTGGAGCACAAGATTTTGCAAGGGTGAATGTTGAAAATTATTTTCACATGTGTTTTGAAAATATTTTTTTTCAAAATTTTTCAAGAAAAAAGAGCTAATGATAATAACTAAAAGAAAAAGGGAAAGGAAAAGGAAAAGGAGGTTGACTTAAAAATATTTTTCCTCCAGGAAGGATAAGGCCACTTGGGATCTCAAAAGAAAGAAAATGAAAACCCAAATAGGGTTTCTCAGGAGATAAGAAGGACATGAGAGAGATCCTCAAGAACTTCTATATTAGTCGAACATGTCTGTGAGGGGGGGGGAAGGGAAAGAGGCATGTGTGGGTGGGTGTGGATGTGAGTGTGTATATGTGTGTTGTGGGTATGTGGGTGTTACAGAATGTGACTTAAGGACTTTCTTATATACATACTAAATAATTTTTTAAGGAAAGTAGAGCTTTTTGCCCATCTTCGTGGAATATAAATTATAGCAATTGTATTATTTTTTGGGGGTGTGACTGGAGACAACTAGCAATTCAAAATAAGTAGAATCCTATCTATTACCAGTTCTGTGTTTGTTGACATGTACTCTCTCAAATAGCTACTTTAAGCAAAAAGCCTAGAAGGATGAAGAACTCAAGCACCATTGTGTTCTTCTTATCATGTTATCTGTATTTAAAATCAAACTGGCCTTTTTCTGAAATTTCTCTTTGTTCATTAAGCTGTTGGAAGGTTTGTATATTTTTCTGATGAAATTGTATAAATGTAATTGTACACATACTTGTTAACTACTCTGGGAAATTCTGGGTTTTCAAGAAATCTTTTCTTTCCCTTTATTTTTCTGATTTGGTCAAGTTTAGCAATATAAAGATTAATTAACATTCTTTAGAATGTTTGTAAGGGAGACAAGATCACCCCCTTTCCAGAAAAAAAATAGTTTCATGGTTTTATATAGGCTTTCTCTTACTGTGAAGAGAAAAGTGTAATTGCAAGGAAGTTTTAAACTAGGATAGATCCCTTTAGTCTACGCATTTGTTTTAAAAAAAATTATATAATGTATACCCTAGTTAGTATAGTATGTCTATTGAAACAAGGGAAGGGAAAGGAGGGGCAGGAACTGGAGAAAGATCAGACCCCCAAGATCTCAGACCCAGCATTTCTCCAGATGATCTCTTCATCAGTTTCACAAGTGGGTAATTACTCCATGTTCAAGTGGATCTCCAAACTGAAGTCTGTAGATTCTGTTCTATTTAAATTTGAAGAACTATCTTTGCCTAGCTAATATCTGATATCAAAGCAATGCGTTTAAAACTGCAAAAATAAGTATTTTTCCTTAAAGACACGCTTTGATCAAGTTTTCTATTAGTGGCCTTAAATGCAATTACTTACTATTTGATCAATGTTTGAAATATATAGAAACACTGTGTTGTTTCATATACCACAGCTGTTGGTATATGAAATTTTGAGAAGAACTGAAAAATACAACTCTCTTGACATAAGAATTATAAAATATTACTAGCTCCAGATTCTGAAGAATAAAGAATAAGTAAGTGAAAAAGAGAAGAGAGTATTTTTATTTTGGAAAACTGCTTTGAACTGATTTCTATAGACAACATAACAAATCTCCATTGTTAATTGGGCAATTAAACTATTTGTAAGCTATTAAACAGGTTGAGAGAACAAAGAACATCTCTCCTGTACTTCAGTAGGCTTCCTAAAACTTTTTTAACTACTAAAAAAAAATCTTAATGATTAAAAAAATTTGTCCCACAAACTTTTTCTGGGACTAGAAATGGGTAGTATAGGCTCTGTTTCCTTTTTGAGAAAATAAGAGACATTTGGAACTCTGTTCTCTCCAAGAGAACATGTAATTTATAACAAGTCCTGCAACAGAGTAGGATTATGATGGACAAATTAGTGAAGAAAACCACTTGAGTTGAAATTAGCTGTTTAAAAACAGCATGTCCTTAATTTATGAAGGAAACATTCAGTAGAATGAATACAGTGTGAGATGTGGTTGAAATATAAAAGAAAGTGGGGAGGATTCTGGGAAGATGCCAGAATAGGTCAGTAAATTTCAAGTTCTCCAGATTTCCACAAATAGAACAAATTTGTGCCTCAGGGCAAACACAGACTGGTGAAAAATCAAGATGAAGGGCAGAACAGGGATGCTTCTGATACAACCCAAAAAGATTTGAAGAAAGACCCCAATCTAGGGATTAATCTGTATGAAGTGCAAACACCTCCAGTCTGTCTCCACAAAAACACTAAGTGGGGATCCCTAAGCCTAGATGAGTTTAATTGAAGCCTCAACAGCAACCACAGAAACTTTCACCTCCCAGACTATGTGTTGAGGGGGGGGGGTATGAATCTGGGAAAATTGAAGGAACTTCACCTGATAAGGAACACCAGGCTATGCTAGAGAGATGCTGCCCTGAGAGAGAAGGAGCCAACCATAATCATTATCACAAGCTGAGAAAACCAAAACAAATAGCTCAATGCCAGCCTATATTTTCATTCTATACACTACCACACCTGGTGAGTGTAGAAGCAGATGGGCAGGGATGCTGCTGCTACTGACATTTGCAGAAAGATGGAGTTTTTGGTTTAGGATTTTAGGTCTTAGGCAAGAGCTGAAGTGAGGCTAGAATTTATAGAAGAACTGAAAAAAGAATTTAAAAATCAAATGAGAGGCATGGAGGAAAAAATAAAAATAAAAACTATCCAAGAAAAATAAAAAGATTATGAAAAAAATGTTAATCAACAGAAAAGGAAATCTAAAAATGAAAATAACTCTGAAAATTAGAATTGGTCAAAGGGAAGCCAGTGAAACCACAGAAGACCAAGAAATAACAAAACAGAATATAAAGAATGAAAAAATAGAACAGAATGTGAAAAATCTTCTAAGAAAAACAACAGATCTGGAGAACAGATCAAAAAGAGAAAATATAAGAATAATTGAACTACCTGAAAGTTGTAACCAAAAAAAGAACCTTGACAATAATGCAAGAAATAACCCAAGAAAATTATCCTAGAATGATGAGCATGATGAGAAAGTAGAAATAGGAAAAAATCCATCAATCACCACCTCAAAGAGATCCTTTGCAGAAAACACATAGGAACATCATTATCAAATTTTGAAACTCCCAGACCATAGAGAAAATTTTGCAAGAAACAAGAAAAAAAATTTAAATATACTGAAGCTACCAATAGAATTGTACAGGACTTATCAGCAACCACAATAAAAGGCCATAAGTCCTGGAATCATATATACTGGTAATCAAAAGAACTAGGCCTAAAGCTAAAAATATCATATCCAGCAAAATTACCATAATATTGAATGAAAAAAAATGGACATTCAACAAAATTGCAAATTTTCAGGACTTAATTACTATTTTTACTTTTTCCTGAGTAGTTTTCCTTTTTAGAGTCAGATCATATTTAACTCTTTCTTTTGAGCCACCCAATTGCTGATATCAATCTTAAACATGTGGTATACATTTCCATGTAAAAAATATAAACAATTTGTTCATGTTAAGTTCCTTGAAATTGATCTTTGATATTGATTCTTATATGTCAGATTTTCTTTTGAGTTCTGGTTTAGTTGAAAGTAGGCAATAGTACATATATACCAAAAAGGGTATAGCAGCCTCCAGAATCTATAAAGAAATAAGGAGGAAAGAATGGATGGAGGGGAAGCAAAGGGTAGAAGAAGACAAGGGAGGGATCCATGGATGTGGGGGGGGGAGTGTTAAGAAATAGCAAAGTAAGTAGTTAAGGAGCAGGATTAAAGCAAAAGAGTTAGCAGGGATAGAAAAGAAGGCATGTTCATAAACACTATAACAAGGATAAAGAGTAGAATTTATTAGGGAAAAAGTATGTCTAGTAATCATTGATCTTAGACAAAGTCAAACAAAGATTCAATAAAAGAGAAATCTACATTACATGTCAACAATACTAATATTGTTTTAGATGCGTGGTTTATATATGGGTAAATGTATGAGCGCATATGCATATGTGTATATGTATGTATGTATGTAGGGGGTAGGGGTAAGAAGGTGTATGTATATATAAATATATCTGTGCTTAACTATAGCCTGCTTGGAAGAAATGGTGGAGATGGAAAGGGTGAAAAAGAATAAAGTAAAGAAAAGTACGCAGCAGAGAACAAAAGAATAACCTATAAGAAAGCAAAAAAAAAATATAGACACTCATGAACATAATTTCTACTATTATATATCCTTTCTTGAACTGGTAATTTATTGTTATATATTTTAAATACTCTGAGGTTCTACTGGGCACATGACAATGATCTGTTTTGTTTTGTTTTTCTTTTCTGTTTCTCTTTTTTTTGTATTGTTTATTTTTACTTAAAAGGGGGGAAAGAAATATAAAGGAAAGTTTTGTAGTCTGACAAATGGGTTTGCAAAATTTAGAAAAAGAAAAAATGCTTGTAGGAAAATATGTGAGATATAAGGTGGGTTTTTGAACCACAAGAAAAATGAACACAAGGTTTAAGCACCTTAAGAGGATTTGAGGAAGTTTGACTGTCTTTAAGTAGAAAGATTGAGAACTACTAAAAAAATGCAGTCTGTTTTGAAAGTCAGTAGAGAAAGTTCTAAAGGGTTAAGAGAAAACTGATAAGCTAAGTATTCCTACTGTGATAATTTGGGTAAATTAATGATACTTTTAAAATATTTGGTATCAGCTATGGTGAAATAGTGAATCCCGTAATATGAAATGTTTGGAATAAATACCCTTTGTGTAAAATTTAGTACTAAATAATTGAAATTAGAAATTAAGATCCTGTATGATACCATTTGGAAAATAGATCCAGATGTAATTAAATTTATCTTATCTCATTTTAAATTAAATGTATACCTCCTAGAGTTTATTATACTATATGGATCAGGAAACTTGTTAGTTGTGTGGTTTTGAGCCAAATTACCTCAGTTGTTTGATTTGTAATTTGTATAAGAATATCATTGTGATGATTAGTATGATGATTAAAAATAGTGTCAGAAAGGTGAACTCTTCTTTAATTCTTTCAGGTTATAGATTTATAAAAGACTGGAATAAATAAATTATTTTTAAAAAACTCTTTAGAAGTATAGGAGATGAAAGATGGTGGAGAATAGATAGGACTTTGCCTGACCTCTTCATGGCTTCCCTCAGAATCAACACTCCATCAAGCCTCTGAACAAATTCTGTAGGGTAATAAATTTCCAGCAAATATTTGAAGTGTAACAAATTTCTAGCAGAAGATATCTTGGAAGGACTTCAGGAACGGTCTGTTTCAATAGGGCGAAGAGGAGAGGAAGAGACGTAGTCCAGTGCCAGTACAGCACAGGGAGGCCCAGAGTGAAGAGGTCCTTTGCCTGAGGGAAATCTAGTGGGACACTCTTAGCCAAAATACAGCAGTGTTGCTATTATATCCTGGTTCAGAAACCAGGGGATCAGCAGACTAGCTGTGAGAATTCCAATGCAACTACTGAAGGCAAATATTGAGCCCCAGAACCCCAGCATAACAAACAGAACTTGACTGTACACCCCCAGAGCAGGAAGGAAGCCAGCAGCACACAGCCTGAGAGCAGCATAAAACCCTTGTTGCTCTATAGAGGAACTTTGAGATAATCTCCCCTGTACCCTAGGAGCAGACCTCAACCTTTTAAAATGAGCAAAAAGTTAAAAGAGCTTTGACCATAAATAGCTATTATGGAGACAATGAAGAACAGACCTCAAACCCTGAGGACACTAAAGGTAAAATGCCTCTAGATGAAGTCTCAAAGGGTCATATGAGTTGGTCTCCAACTCTCTTGGAAGAATTCAAAAAGAATCTTAAAAGAGAGTTAGAATAAAAATTGGCAAAGGAAATGAAAACTTTGCAGGAGAGTTTGGAAAAGGAAAGACAGAAATTGTCTGAAGAAAACAACTCCTTTAAAATAGATTTGACAATGGGGCAGCTAGGTGGCACAGTGGATAGAGCACCAGCCCTGAAGTCAGGAGGACCTGAGTTCAAATCTGATCTCAGACACTCAATACTTCCTAGCTGTGTGACCCTAGGCAAGTCACTTAACCCCAACTGCCTTGCAAAAAAAAAAATAGATTTGACAAAATGGAAGACTTGGCAAAATAGAAAAAGAAAACAACTCTTTGAAAAACAGACCTGGGTATATGAATGTTATGGAATATTATTGCTCTGTAAGAAACGACCAGCAGGAGGATTTCAGAGAGGCCTGGAGAGACTTGCATGAACTGATGCTGAGTGAAATCAGCAGAACCAGGAGAACATTATACACAGCAACAAGACTATACGATGATCAATTCTGATGGACATGGTTCTCCTCAACAATGATGTGATTCAAACCAGTTCCTATTGTTCAGCGATGAAGATAGTCATATACATCCAGAGAGAGGCCTGTGGGAACTGAGTGTGAACCACAACACAGCATTTTAACGCTTTCTGTGAATATTTCCATGCATTTTGTTTTCCTTCTTAGGTTGTTTTTTCTTCTTCTCTTTCTAGATCTGATGTTTCTTATGCAGTAAGATATACATGTATAGATATGTATACATGTATTGTATTTGTCATATAATTTATCCTATTTAGCATGTATTAGATTACCTATCATCTAGGGGTGGGGGGTGGGGGGAAGGAGGGGAAAAGCTTGGGAAAAAAAAGTTTTTGCAAAGGTCAATGTAGAAAAATCACTCATATGTTTTGTAAATAAAAACCTTTATTAAAAAGAAAAAAAGAAAAACAGACCTGAGGAAATGGGAGGGGGAATCCAATAAACAAAACAACTCATTTAAAAGTTCAGTTGACCAAAGCAAAATGAAGTAAAAAAAAACTAACTGAAGAAAATAATTGACTAAAAATCAGAATTGAACAAATGGAAGTGAATGACTCAATGAGACTTTAACAATCAGTCAAATAAAACCAAACAAAAAATGAAAAAAATAGAAGAAAATACCTCATTGAAAAAAAAACAATTGACTTGGACCACAGATCCAGGAGAGACAATCTAAGAATTATTGGACTGCCTGAAAACCATGATGAAAAAAAAAGAGCCTCAATAACATCTTTGAAGAAATCATCAAGGAAAACTGCTCTTATATCCTTGAATCAGAGGGTAAAATAGTCATTGAAATAATCTACCAATCACTTCCTGAAAGAAACACCAAAATGAAGACTCCAATTCCAGAATTATCAGATCAAGGAGAAAATACTGCAAGCAGCCAGAAAGAGATCATTCAAATATCAAGGAGCCATGATCAGGATTTCCCAGGTTCTAACAGCTTCCACTTTAAAGGACTGAAGGGCCTGAAATTTGATATCAGGAGAGCAAAGAAGCTTGGATTATAGTCAAGAATTAGCTACTCAGAAAAACTAAGCATTATCTTTCAGGAGAAAAAAATGGACATTCAATAAAATAAAGGATTTTCAATTATTTTTGATGAAAAGAGCAAAGCTGAATAGAAAATTTGATCTTCAAATACAGAATCAAGAGAAGCATAAGAAGGTAAAAAAGGAAGGAAAAATGTTTTTTAAAGATTAAAATGTTTACATCCCTACATGGGAAGACGATATGTATAACTCTTGAGAATTGTATCTTTCTTGGAGGTATACTTAGAGAGTGTTGGTATAATTTGATTTTATTGTGATGATATTAAAAAACTGGGGTGGAAAAGGGATTGTATTGGAAGAAGAGGAAAAGGGAGGTAAAATGCAGTAAATTGCATCACATGAAGAGGCAAAAAATTACAGTTGAAGGAAAGAAGAGAGGGGAATGAGCATTATTGGAACCTTAACCTCATCGGACTTGGCTCAAAGAGAGAATATTATACATATTTAGTTTGATATAGAAACTTGTCTCATCCTACAGGGAAATAGAATGGGAAAAGGGAAAGGAAAGGGGGAGGCTAATAGAAAGGAGAACAAAAGTAGAAGGGGAAAGGGATAAGAAAGGAGAAGGGGGCTGAAAAAGGAGAGAGCAGATTAAGGAAAATGGTGATCAGAAACAAAACACTGGTGAGAAGGGAAGGGGGAAAGGAAAGAGAAAAGTATAACTTAAGAAAAATAGGATGGCAGGAAATACAGAATCAGTCATTTTAACTGTGAATGTGAACTCTCCCATAAAATGAAAGCAGATAAAAGACTGAATTAAAAGCCAGAATAAACAATATCTTGTTTACAAGAAACATATTTGAGATAGAGAGATACATACAGAATAAAAGTAAAAGGCTGGCGAGAACCTATTATGCTTTAGCTGAAAAAAAAAAAAAGCAGGGGTAACAATCCTGATCTCAGATCCAGCAAAAGCAAAAATAGATCTAATTGAAAGAGATAAGGAAGGAAACAACATCTTGCTAAAGGGTATCATAGATAATGAAGTAATATCAATACTAAGCATATATCCATCGAGTGGTATAGCATCCAAATTCCTACAGGAGAAGTTAAGAGAGTTGCAAGAAGAAATAGACAGCAAAACTACACTAGTGGGGTATCTCAACCTTTTTCTATCAGAAATAAATAAATTGAACCACAAAATAAACAAGAAAAAAGTCAAGGAGGTAAATAGAATTTCAGAAAAATTGCACCTTTGGAAAAAAAAGAATGGAAAAAATACATACTTTTTTCTCGGTGGTACATGAAAACCTACACAAAAATTAACCATGTATTAGGATATAAAAATCTCAAAATCAAAAGCAGAACGGCAGAAATAGTAAATGCATCTTTCTCAGATCATGATGCAATAAAAATTACACATAATAAAGGGTCAGGGGAAAATAAACCAAAAATTAATTGGAAACTAAATAATCTAATCATAAAGAATGAGTGAGTGACACAGCAAATCATAGAAGCAATTGATAATTTCATGCAAGAGAATGTCAATAATCAGACAACATACCAAAATTTATGAGATGCAGACTAAGCAGTTTTTTTTTTTTTTTTTTTTTTTTTTGCTGAGGCAGTTGGGGTTAAGTGACTTGTCCAGGGTCACACAGCTAGGAGGTCTTAAGTGTCTGAGACCAGATTTGAACTCAGGAGGGCTGGTGCTCTATCCACTGAGCCACCTAGGTTCCCCTGGCAAAGCAGTTCTTTTTTTTTTTTTATTAAAGCTTTTTATTTGTATAACATATGTATGGGTAGTTCCCCAACATTGATCTTTACAAAGCTTTCCATTACAAATTTTACCCCCAGTCCCCTCCCCTCCCCTAGAAGGCAGGAAGTCCACTACATGTTAATAATGTTGAAATGCTTGAGAAGTTATGCAAGAAAAATCCTATCTACAAGAAAAAAAAAAAAGAATCAGAGAAAGGCAACACAATGCAAGCAAATGTCAATAGAGATCATGAAAATGTTACGTTGTGGTCCATATTTCATTTCCCTGTCTCTGGGTGTATATGGTTTTTTTCAGTGAACAATTGGAACTGGTTTGAGACAATTCTTTGTTGCAGAGAGCCATGTCCATCAGAATTGATCATCATGTAATACTGTTGTTGCTGTGTATGATGATCTCCTGATTCTGGCAAAGCAGTTCTTAAGGGAAATTTTATCTCTCTGGATGCTTACTTGAATAAAATAGAGAAAGAAATGATCAATGAAATGAGCATGCAATTTAAAAATCTAGAAAAAAATCCCCAATTAAATACCAAATTTGAAAATCTGAAAATAAAAAGGGAGATTAATAAAACTGAAAGTGAGAAAACTATTGAACTAAGAGTTGGTTTTATGAAAAAAAACTAACAAAATAGATAAACCTTTAGTTAATTTGACTAGAAAAAGGAAAAAACAAAATCAGATTTCCAGAATCAAAAATGAAAAAGGTAAATTTACCACTAATGAAGAAGAAATTAAAGCAATAATTAGGAGCTATTTTGCCCAACTGTGCCAATAAACCTGATAATCTAAGTAAATGAAAGAATACTTACAAAAATATAAATTGCCCAGATTAACAGAGGAGCAAATACATTACTTATATAATCCCATTTTAGAAAAAAAAAATTGAACAAGCTATTAATGAACTCCCTAAGAAAAAATCTACAGGACTAAATGGATTTACAGGTGAATTTTACCAAACATTTAAAGAACAATTAATTCCAATACTACACAAACTATTTGGGAAAACACAAACTAGAGGGAAAAGGAGTTCTACCAAATTCCTTTTATGACACAAATAAGTTCCTGATACCTAAACCAAGTAGGGTCAAAACAGAGGTTCCTCACAGACCAAGCTCTCCCAAGGAGATTTTACCAGGCTTTTCTCCAACAGTAAGTCATTTACTATTACTATTTTCTAGTGTTTTTTTAAATACTCTAATAATTATATTTATAACGTAAAAATATTTAGATTGAAAAGAGGAAAAAATTTGCCTTAACAGCTTTTCTTGGCCTTCCTGTATTTAAGACATCACCAATCATGTAATAATAATTTAGTTAAATATCTTTCAAACTTATCAATTCATAGTAAGTTATTCATCTTATTACTCCTGGCATTTTCATGCTAATCCTAGTAGCTTAGGTAGTGCCTACCATGTGCCAGGATTTTTCTATGTATTGAGGGTTGCTTAAACCTGTTTTTAGTAATAATATAAAATGTTTAGTCTATAATTTTCTAGTTTTGTTAATATTCCATGCCAATTAGAAAACGTACATGTAAAAAGCATAGCATTTTGCTAAGTTGTATTCCTACAAGGTCTGAATAATATAGCTCTCATTCGATACACAAGCCAATCACTGTGTTAAGCACTTCACAACTGTGGCTTTCTTCCAACAACGCTGGGAGCTAGGTGTAAATATTTATTATTCCTTTTGTACATTCAAAGCCTGATTAGATTTTCTAATTGACTACTATTACAATATTTTCAACCCAATCAATTCTGATTTATAATGACTAGTAGCAATAACTAAATTTCATCATAATTTTCACCAAGAAAATTGTGTCCAGGTATAGCCCACTTGTCTACATGAACTCTTTTGGAAGAATCTCTTCTCATTTTCATCCCACTGTATTCTAGAAACAGAATAATGTTCTCTCTTTGACTTTAACTGTAGATTAAGTTAGGGAACAAAAACTGAATGGCTTTTAAAAATTCTAGATGGGATTTTGAGGTTAATATATAAAGAAAAATGATAATTATCTAGCCCTAAGTGATAATTAGTGAAATTTTGCTATTCGAGGAACTTCATTTTGCTGCTTTTTTAAGTCTTGAACCCAGGTATAAGGGTCTTGACCTTGCATCTTGATCTTTGACTGCTGGTTCATCATTCATGTGAAATGCCATGTGCCCCTACAGTCTGACTGCCACAGATATATGTCTGTCCCTAGGAAAAGTCAAGAAAATGACCTTGTAAAAGTGAAGGTAAGATTCTCTTGACCTAAGAAAATTTCCCACCTGGCTAATTCTGAACTTGACCACCATATCCTGTCATACATGGTTACCTAGGACTCAAACCTGAAATCAAACAAAACTAAGATGCTGCTCTATCTCTGCGTTTCTCCTCACAAAGTAAATTCCATTGATAAAGACAACCAAAAATAATAAGAAGAAAAAAAAAGATGAATTCTACTGGTGATTTTTGATTAAGTAATATATACTAGGTTTCTACTGGGCCTATATCCCAAAGAAATCTTAGAGGAGGGAAAGGGACCCACATGGGCAAGAATGTTTGTGGCAGCCCTTTTTGTAGTGGCTAGAAAGTGGAAACTGAAGGGATGCCCATCAATTGGAGAGTGGCTGAATAAATTATGGTATATGAATGTTATGGAATATTATTGCTCTGTAAGAAACGACCAGCAGGACGATTTCAGAGAGGCCTGGAGAGACTTGCATGAACTGATGCTGAGTGAAATGAGCAGAACCAGGAGATCATTATACACAGCAACAACAATATTACATGATGATCAATTCTGATGGACATGGCTCTCTGCAACAAAGAATTGTCTCAAACCAGTTCCAATTGTTCACTGAAGAAAACCATATACACCCAGAGAGAGGGATATGAAATATGTACCACAATGTAACATTTTCATGATCTCTATTGAGGTTTGCTTGCATTGTGTTGCCTTTCTCTGATTTTCTTTTTTTTTTTTTCTTGTAGATA
>JAJPUD010003005.1:132716-145507 GCA_023553655.1 Myrmecobius fasciatus
CCATACATATGTTATACAAATAAAAAGCTTTAATTAAAAAAAAGTAATACATACTAGTATGTAGTAAGAGATTATTTTGAATTGTCATTTGATTCACAGATAATAAAGACTATAAAGTCTTACAACTGGTGAGCTATTTAATTTATGAGTCTACCTTATAACATTCTTTCATCATGGTAATATGATTAGTAGGAAATGTGACATAATTTCAAAATTGGATTAAGAATTTCACATGTAAAAAATTGGTTTGAAACATTTATTTAATAATATTAAAAGAGACAATGATTTATCTTTATTTAGGCCCTCATGATACAATTAAAATTTTCTTAAGTTTTAGATGAATTGTGTATTTTTAACTTACTAATTCTTCTTATAACTCTATTTTATATTGAGTTTGTATTGTCTTTGCACCTGAGACATATATTTAAAAGGAAGAAGCCCTTCATAGCTGATCTAAGAATGTGACTTGTTTTAGATTTATAAAATTAACAAGGATATACCAAGGATATATGATCCTTAATAACTGGATCCACCTACTAAGGAGCTATGATTACTGGTACTTGCTGTTAAACTTCATTGGACTGTAATTGATATTATTCTGAGTCTGATTTCAGGTATGATCATCAAGGAATCTTATTATTCAATGATCCATAATGCCAGTTACCCTATGGGGTTGACATCCATGAATTATAAGTGGAGTTCTTGTGAGGAAGGCTGGAAGAATGACTTGTCATGGGCTGAAGTAGGCTCTTCTTCACTTGATTTATCCAATGTTTTCTCTTAAGTGAAAAATATTCCATTTCTTAAGTATAGCTCAATAAAAGTGGCTATCTAGCAACTCCAGCATGGAATTGGCATGTTAAGGAAACAGTTTTTCTTTACTTTATAATTTCCCTATTTCTTTTATGGCAAATTTCTATCACCATGGCAATCATCAGTATATATGCAATTTTAAGTATTTATTTTATAGATTAATATGGAAGCACATTGGAACTGTTATAATAAGATACAGGTTAAGACTTGAGCTATTTAGCCTAAAATTTTAGTCCTTCCTAAAATTAATGTGAGGGTAACTGGGTAGTAATGGAACAATTTGTGAGAATAAATTATTTTTCTACTAATTATTTAGCACAAACACTTTTAGTTTTAGTTTTTTGGCAAGAAAAATCATAAAATATCTTGTGTTGCATAAATGAGAAAAACCAATTTTATTTGGTTTTATTATTACTATCTAAATGTTGAACAGGCAACTTGTTTTGAAAGGCAAACATGTTTTATTATAAATAATTTATTTGATCTAAATTGTCTTGATATCAACTACCAAATTGTTTTATATATCCCATTCCAGAACTTTCTCTGACAATTCCAATTATTTTGGCAATTTTTAAATGAATTTAATTGTGTATCGGGGTCATCTTAACAAAAAAAAGGGTTCTATTAATAATTCCCTAGCAAAATCTCATCTTCCTAGGGAAGGATGAACAGTTAAGAGGAAATAGCTAGAGTGATAAATTTTCAGTTGGTTTAGTAAATAGGAGGTTTTGGTTTTTGTGAAGCGATTGGAGTTATATGACTTGTCCAGCGTGTCCCAGCTAGTAAGTGTTACATGTCCAACGCCGAATTTGAACTCTGGCTCTCCTGATTTCAGGGTCATTGCTCTATCCACTGTGCCATCTAGTTGCCTCAATAAATAATTGTAATAAGGTTAAGTAATTATAGATATCAAATATAAAATTTAGGTTCAGAATTTTTTACTTATTATTTGAATTTGTCAACCTAAAAAATGTAAGTTCTCTGATCTAGTAATGTTCATATTAGTGCTATGAAAGTTTGAGCTGATTCTTACTACCTAACCTAGATATTGTAATAGAATTGTATTTAGATCTATTTTGTCAGAGATTTTTAACAGAGAAGGGAAATCTCTGCAAACAATCTAAACTGGAAAACCAAATCCACTAGAAGTTTCTCTGAAGCCCCATTCATTCTAGTATACCATAGGAGTGTATTAAAGACCTCATATAACCATAATGGAGTAGCTGTTTGTCAAAATTATTTGAGTTGTTTTCATAAACTCAAAAGATTTCCAGAATTGTATAACAAAAAATACTTATGCTGCTGTGCTTAAACAAATGCCCCAAGATTTTTCATGTCTTGCAGGGCATGTTTTATATGCCCCTCATGTTTCTTAGTTAGTGAGAACATCACCACAGATATTTATTGTTATATTTACTATATTATGAGTTGATATTTAATCAAATGGAAAATAATCAGTATGTTTTAAGTTGTACCCATTTCCCTCTTATGTCACTTTTGCACTCTAGTAAGGGGACTACTCCTTTCTGGTTTTGCATTGCTCATTGAGGACTGCCTTTCATGAATTTCAATTATAATGATCCAAAGAAAGACAAGCATTTTTCTGGGGACTGAAAGGGAGGAATGTGAAAAATAATTCACTTGGATCCTTATTCTATTCTAATCAATATTAATCAATTTGATAAAATCATATCAAAGTTTTCTATATTAGGCCCCAGAGCTATGGGCTGAAGATTGTAAGTTCCCTTTTTTAATTATAAGAAATTAGAGGCCCTCTACCTTTGTTTTTCCTTGTCATAGCAATCAAGCTCAATAAAAATATGTATACACATATTCGATTTGTCAAGTATTTCAACATAATTAACATGTAGTAGACTTCCTGCCATCTAGGGGAGGGGTGGGGATTATTATTATAGGGGGGGAAATTTGTAATGGAAAGTTTTGTAAGGGTCAATGTTGAAAAATTACCCACACATATGTTTTGCAAATAAAAAGCTTTAATAAAAAAAATCAAGCTCAGTTTAGCAGAGGTGACTCAACTATATAAAAAGTATCCCAATATATTTCTGCACCTCTGGGTCATTCTTTCTTGTCCAACAGGAACAGATGACGATCTTATGACCACCTAGTCAGATGGCCCTCTGCTTCATCTGATAAATTGTACCATTTCCCTCTGCCTAACCTAAGGAGAAGACTATTCATCCTTTGACCAGCTAGTCAGTGAAGATATTCCTTACTTCATTCAATTATTGATCCTGCTGACACATTATTTTGCTTATTTAGCTTATGCATCTTATATCAATTAATAGAATTATTCTTTATTTGGTATAACAGTTCTTAAATGTCTAGGTATCTGGCTCTATAAAAATAGGACTCTAGAAGGAGGGCATATCTCAGACCATGAGGAAAATGTGAGATCCACTTCATTAGAGGGAACCATGGACCCTTTAATAAAGTGCCATTGGCTCAAAGCTCTTCCTCAGGCTCCTTTATTGTAGGTAGGACAATTTTAATCCCTACATTATGAAGTTTATTAAGCAAAAGTGTGTCATGGTTAGATCTGTAATTTAGATCACTCTGGCAACTGAGTGGGAGGTGGAATGGAGAAGGGAAATACGAGAGAAGGATGTCACTTAAAAAAACTGCAATGAAGCATCCAAGATAGCAGCATATAGGCTGGGACCCAAATGAACTCTTCCAGTATTCCCCTTCAAATAACATTAAAATAATACCTCAAATAAACTCTTGGAGCAGCAAAACCAACAAAAGGTCAAAGCAAGGCATTTTTCCAGCCAATGACAATTTTAAAAGTTAGCAAAAGAAATAAGTGATAGCAGGGTGGGGACCTTGCCTAAAGCCCAGACAGAGCATAATCAATCAGCTTTGAAAACAGCCATGACATCAGTGCCAGTAATAGCAGAAGCTTCAGGAACTCTTACTCTACAAATGATAAGGAGGTCACTGGTCAGAAAGAGATTACGAAGATCCTTTTCTAGCATGGGGTATAGCTAGAATTGATAGGCAACTCTATTGCTCATACACAGTTCTGATCCCAATTCTTGAGTAAAGAGGAGCCCATGTGATCAATCACCAGGGACCAAGAACCCTGCTCACAGTTCCAAGGAGGAAAGTAACCCTAGCACTTATAGGAGCAGGGGAGCAGGGGTCTGAGTAAAGACCAAAGCAGAGACAAAGAGAGGAGTGACCACAGCTCTCTCAGAATCAGTCTATCTTAGAAGTACCAAAGCTTGCAAACATGGTTAATATAGGTGGACATAATTACATTCACACAGGTTCTGAAAGGCACACAGTCACAGAGAAATACACAAACAGACTGACAGGTTAATGGACAATTAAACAAAAAACAATCAAAGGTATGTGAAAGTGACTTCAGGAAAGGCTAATTTGATTTTAAACATAGATGACATGATAAAAAGAACACAAGTCCTTGAGTTTAAATGTTTACTTTTTAAATTATTTTTAAATTTAAAAACTTTTTTTAAATTCTCTGCTGAAGCAGGCATTTGAGAGAGCACACAACACCACAAATCAACAAACCACATAGGGCTGATAACAGAGAGGATTCTACTCTCAGTTTGGATCACTAGCTGTCTCCAGTCTTACAAACATAAGCAAACACTATCCTTAACAATCCACAAAGATGGACAAAGGGTTACAGCCTCCTCAAAAATATACACAAGAAAGTCCTTTTTAGTAATTCTGGGATATGTGTTCATACACATGTATGTGTATACATATGTATATATTTATTCAATTTTTATTTTTTTATGTTTTCATGGAGGGATGAAACTCTAGATTTTGCTTCTCTTAATAGCTTCTAACAGTCATTGGTTAAATGACTCCCACTCAGGGACTTCTTTATACTGATGTTTTCAGAGATAATTCTGGGGTTCTGAAAGTTTTTGACTCAGAGTGAATGTAAATAGCTAGGCAATAACTATAGCAATTTAGTATTTGATAAACACAAAGACCCCAGCTTCTGGGATAAGTACTCACTATTTGACAAAAACTGCTGGGAAAATTGGAAACTAGTGTGGAAGAAATTAGGGCTTGACTCACATCTAACAACACATATCAAGATAAGATCTAAATGGGTTCATGATCTGGATATAAAGAGTGATATTATAAGTAAATTAGAGGAATGTAGTATAGTTAACTCTCAGACCTGTGGAGATGGAATAAATTTATGTCCAAAGAAGAACTGGAACTCTTAATTGAACACCAGACAGATAATTTTGACTATATTAAGTTAAAAAGTTTTTGTACAAACAAAATCAATGCAGACAAGATTAGGAGGGAAGCAATAAATTGGGAAATCATCTTTACATTTAAGGGTTCTGATAAAGGTCTCATCTCTAAAATATATAGAGAATTGTCTCATATTTATAAGAATTCAAGCCATTCTCCAATTGATAAATGGTCAAAGGATATGAACAGACAATTTTCAGATGATGAAATTAAAACTATTTCCAGTCATATGAAAAGGTGCTCCAAATCACTATTGATCAGAGAAATGCAAATTAAGACAACTCTGAGGTACCACTACACACTTGTCAGATTGGCTAAAATGACAGGAAAAGATAACGATGATGTTGGAGGGGATGTGGGAAAACTGGGACACTAATGAAATATTGGTGGAGTTGTGAACGGATCCAGCCATTCTGGAGAGCAAATTGGAACTTTGCCCAAAAAGCTATCAAACTGTGCATACTCTTTGACCCAGCAGTGTTTCTATTGGGCTTACATTCCAAAGAAATCATAAAGGAAGGAAAGGGCCCCACATGTGCAAAAAATATTTGTGGCAGCCCTTTTTGTAGTGGTTAGAAACTGGAAATTGAGTGGATGCCCATCAACTGGAGAATGGCTGAACAAATTATGGTATATGAATGTTATGGAATATTATTGGTCTGTGAGAAATGACCAGCAGGATGATTTCAGAGAGGCCTAGAGAGACTTGCATGAACTGATGCTGAGTGAAATGAGCAAAACCAGGAGATCATTATACATTGCAACAACAATACTATATGATGATCAATTCTGATGGACATGGCTCTCTTCAACAATGAAATGTTTCAAACCACTTCCAATTGTTCACTGAAGAAAGCCATATACACCCAGAGAGAGGGATGTGAAATGTGGACCACAACATAACATTTTCATGCTCTCTATTGATGTTTGCTTGTATTGTATTTCCTTTATCTGATTATTCTTTCTTGTAGATACGATTTCTCCTGCACAAAAATGATGTGTGGAAATATGTATACATATATTCGATTTGTCAGGTATTTTAACATAATTAACATGTAGTGGATATCCTGCCATCTAGGGGAGGGGTGGGGACTGGGGGGGGGGAATTTGTAACAGGAAGCTTTGTAAGGGTTAATGTTGAAGAATTACCCATACATATGTTTTGCAAATAACAAGTTTTAATTAAAAAAAATATTCAGTGTGATTCTCACAACAATGCTAGGAGATAGGTGTTATTATGATCCCTGATTAAGAGAGGAAAGCATCCAGGGGGAGCCATGAATAAAGTACCAGGCCTGAAGTCAAGAAGACAAGTTCAAATCTAGATTCAAACATTTAATCCTGTTTGCCTCAATTTCCCCATCTATAAAATGAGTTGGAAAAGGAAATGACAAACCTCTCCAATGTTTTTGCCAAGAAAACCCCAAGTAAGGTCAGAAAGAGTCAGAAATAACTAAACAACAACAAGGGTTAGGGTTAGGGTTATTTAAAAGAGGAGGAAAGCAAGGTAAAAAGATAATGGCTTATCTAGAATCAGACAGTTAGGAAATGAGAAAATCTGAGAACACACCTAAACTCAAGTCATCCTGGCTCCAACTCCTGTACTTTATCCACTGTCCCAAGTGTTACTTTATAAACCCATCACTTAGCTCAGTGATTAAAACATGGTAATGATAATAATAATATTAATTATTAAGATTTATATAGTAATTATTTGTCAGGCCATGTGTTAAGGCATTTATAAATTTCCCATTTGATCTTCAGGACAACCCTAAGACATGGATTCCTTTTTAAAGATGGGGTAACCATGGTAACCAGAGGTACCTGACTCATCCAGGATCACACCGTGAGGAAATCTTTGATGCCAGATCTGAACTCAAGCCTTCCTGACTCTAGGAACTGGACATAGTTTCTACAAGTTTCACCATTTTAGGCACAGCACTTAAAACGTGGTAATAATGTTACCTAACATTCACAGAGCAATTATTCTGGGACAAGCACTCTGCTCAGTACTGTACAAATATTCCATTTGGTCTTCATATCCCTGGTCTTGAATATGTCATGCTGATTCCATAGCTTCTATAAACCATATCACTTGGCACAATTCTTGGAGCATAGTGATAAATAAGAATTAACATTTGTATAGAACTTACAATGTGCCACTGTGCTAAGAGCTTTAGAAGTAACCCATTTAGTCTTCACAACAACCCTGGAAAGTAGGTGCTACTTGTTTTTCCATTTTACAGATGGGGAAACTAAAGCAGATGGAGGTTAAGAAATTTGCTCACAGAGGCGGGGAAAAAGAAAGAGCTAGGACACGGAAAAAGCTCTGGCTGAAGCTACAAGTCCCATAGGGGGCCGGCGGGCGGGCTATTGGCAGCTGCCACCAGGTCGGCCCGCTGCGTAGCCACCCACTATGGCAACACCACCAAGTCGGGCAAGTTCCTGTTCCGCTTCCCCAAGGACGGTGCGGTGCGGGAGCAAGATCGTTTTGTCATCTGCTCTGACCATTTCGCCCCCCTGATGCTTCTACGCCTCCTTCGTCATCCAGAAAAACCTGCACTTCTCGCAACGCCTGCCACTGGTGGAGGGTGCCTTGCTCATCCTGCACCAGACACCGGCCCTGCCCACCTCATCTCCACCCAAGGAGCGCCGGGAGGAGCCGGCGCCCGCAATAACCGCGGCCCCCAGGGTGGAAGGAGCACGGAGAGCCCCGAGTGGCCACTCAGCAGCCGGATGTCCCCACAGCCGGCTCCCCAGTCCTGCAGACCCCTCCTTCCCATCAGGAAGAGACCTGGGACTGCCCAGATTGAATATGAATATGAAGCTACCCAGACACAAGTAGATGTTGATCATCAATCTAATGATGTCACTTCGGTGCTTCCTTATTGTGAAGAAGGCTTAGTGTCTATAGATGTTGATGTTCATGCACTTAAGATGCATAAAAGTACAAATTTCTCTGAAACGGCCTCCTCATCGTAGTGTGGGCATTCAGGCCCAAGTAAAAATATCAAGTAAACAATCATGTGATGCAACTACACAAACAGATGAATTATGCTCTGTTCTAGAACGTCTTCCCTATTTGACATTTACTCCAGTGATTCTGAAACAGATACTGACTGGGATATCAAGAGTGAACAGATTTATTTTATATACCTGTGCAGGTTAAAATAGATACATATTAAATGTGGACATCATCAAATCATTCAGTGTATTACAGATTTTAATTCTTACCAATGTGTATTTCTTTGATCTTGTGATTGTTATTTTTTCGTGAAAATTTGGTATTTTATCACCAATAAGCTTTATTTTAAGTGAGATAAAAATTTGCCTACATTGAGAGCTACTGAAATTGGTTCTGACAGCCCCTTTCTTCACCCTATATCTTTTTTTGGGGGGGGGGGAGGGGAAGAACTAGCAAACCCATATAAAAGTGATTTCCTGAGACAAATCAAGCATCCACTACTTAAGGATATGATTATTCTTGAAACTACTTTAAAACTATAAAACACCACCAAAATGACTACAGGAAAAGCCAAATAATAGTAAATGATTAGGATAAGAGTATGATGTTTATGTTTAGATGGTTATTTAATAAGATGACCTGTATTTTGTTTAGTTCAAATACCATTAGAATGATGACTCTGTATGTGTGGGAATTCCTAGCAAAAGCTTTGTATCTCATAGAAAATTTTCTGTGCATAAAGGCACAATTGTTGGTTGGATTTGGTTTACTTAAACTGTTTTGTGAGTCAGATTAACTTACATCAGTGTACAGTTTTAGATAATTTATATTTCTATTAATTTCATGGAGAAGAATTGTTAAAGTCTTATATGACTGCATTCTTAGAAGGATTTCAAATATCTGTCCTTTTATGACCTACTTTTTCCTCTATCAATACCATTTTTACTTTTTATTCTAATAAATTAAATGTTTGGAAAGTATGTGCAAGTTAACTTGTATCAACCAGGGGGAATTCCTATGGCATTATCATTCAAATAGCCATTCCATTATTGTGGTTTCTAGAGAAATTTACTTTATATATTGTATTTTTTTTAAGGATTTGTGAAAGAAACTTCCACTTTGCATCTCTTGTGTACTATTGGTTTTGTGCATATTGATTGCACATATTTTATCTCCAAAGGTGTAAATAATAAAAAGGTTTTTTGAAGTTCATCTCAAATGTGAAAAAAAAATTTGCCCAGATTCACATGGCTTCAAAAAGCCTAAGGAAGCTTTTGAATTCCCCTATAGCTGATTCTAAGTCTCCCTGATTCCACATTCTGTCATCTATCTACAGTACCATATAGTTGTGATAAATCCTATCACTTAGAATACTGTTTGGAAGATAATATATCTATCTATTTTTCTGCAGCCAGATGACACAAACGGAAAGAAAACATTTTCCTGAATTCAAATTTGTTCAGAAACTTACTAAGTTTGTGACTCTGGACAAGTCATTTAAACCTGTTTGTTTCAGTTCCTCATCTGTCAAATGAACTGAAGAAGAAAATGGATCTGTATCAGGAAATCCTCCAATGGGGTCACGAAGTTGAGATACTACTGGCAATAACTTTACTATATCTATATAATTACCATATATATTATACATTTATAATAGCTAACATTTATTTTATCCTTATTATGTGTCAGATATTGTGGTAAGGCTTCACAAGTATTTCATTTGACCCTTAAAAGAATCCTGTGAACCAGGTGCTAATATCATTCCCATTTTAAAGTTGGGAGAAACGGTGCAGCCTGAGCAGATCCTCAGCTTCTTACATTACCTTAATGGGATAATAGAATTTGGAGTGTTGCTGGCTAGATGTCGCTGTGAGTCCGAAAGACTTACCGCTGGGATGCTCCGGTCGCTTCAGCATAGAGTAGCAGTCCATCTGCTCTGTAACGACTCCACTGGAGTGATGGATTTTTCTGTTGAATTAACAGGGGGAAAAAAAATTGGAGTGGGATTTGATGGAAGAAAACAGAAAAGAAAGGTGGTATGTAAATGGGGTGGAGGCGTCCGGAATATACCGGGAGGCGGTGACCTTCAAGGATTGCTCAAATTTGTTTTTTCAGTTTGCTTCCAAAACCAGAAGGTACCGGCTGGCGAGAAATTGGAACAAAGTAGCCCGATCTGATAATTCCAAAACAAATGGACGTGGTGTATAGTCAGGGCAACAACTGCAGTTGTGGTGGTGGGGGAGTGGGAGGGAAGGGGGGGGGAAGGAGGCGAAGAACTGTTGACTGCAGCTTCAGAACTGGGGGATGGGGCTCACTTAAGGGCGATGAAATAGCATTCTTTTTTTTAATTAAAACTTTTTATTTGCAAAACATATGTATGGGTAATTCTTCAACACTGATCCTTACAAAGCTTTCTGTTACAAATTTTTCCCCCCTAGTCTCCTCCCCTCCCCTAGATGGCAGGAAGTCCACTACATGTTAATTATATTAAAATACTTGACAAATCGAATATATGTATACATATTTCCACATTTATCATTGTTGTGCAAGAAAAATCGTATCTACAAAAAAAAAAATCAGAGAAAGGAAACACAATGTAAACAAACATCAATAGAGAGCATGGAAATGTTACGTTGTGGACCACAGATGAAATAGCATTCCTAAAGGACTACAAAGAGAATGGAGACAGGATTAACAGTTTTTAGAGGAAGAGCAAACTAACAGATGTTTGAACTTCCAAAATGTACGGGGCTTTTTTATAATACGTCAGGCTGAAACGTTAAAATCCAATACCAATTTCCTAATTATCCTAATGCTTTATCTGAATTTAAAATTATATGAAAGGTTTCCTTTTGGTCTCCAAAATATTTTCATATTCACTCCAACAGAATAAAAGTAAGCAGAACCAACCCTCCCCATGTTGTTATTCAGTCTTTTCATACACTCCATGATTCCATTTGGAGTTTTCTTGGTTAAGTTACTGGATTGTTTGCCATTTCCTTCTCTAGCTCATTTTTTCAGGTGAGGAACTGAAACAAACAGGGTTAAGTGGTGTGCCCAGGGTCACGTAGCAAGTAAACTGAACTCGGGTAGATGAGCCCGAGGCTCATCCAAGGCTGGGAACGCTGCCCAAAGTCAACATAGCAGGGGACTTTTGGAGGAGCGTTTGTGGATGAGGATTGCCACTGGGTGGCACCTTCTGCCTTTTGGTTTCTGGAGAGCAAAGGAGCGCTTGCTGGCTTTTTCCAAGGCCAAAGCTGGATAGGACCTTAAAGAATTAGTCCACTCTTCCGTTTTTATGGAGGAAGAAAATGAGTAATAGAACTAACTGCAAGACATTAGAGAGGTCCTTCACCCCCACTAGTGCACACTTTCCTCCACCTTTCCTCGCTTAGTTTTATTACTTCTGATTTCATGCCTGTGCTCTTTTCACTATCCAAACCGGGTAATCGGCAGATAAGTGATTTATCCACTGAATTATCACAGAGGAAATGTCAGAGGCCACATTTGAACTCAAGTCTTCCTGACTCCAAGCCTAGCACTCCATCCACTGCAGGTCAAAGCTGATATAAACCCTAACGCTTTTCACAATAACATAGTAATTATAATTATAGTTATCAGCTACACAACATTTATTAGATGCCAGGCACTGGATTAGGGATTTACAATTACTTTCACATTTGCTCCTCACCTGGGAATAGGTGCTAAAATGAGAGGTTAAAGGGAACTTTTAACAGAAGACAAGTGACACATTCAGCTAGTAGATGTCACAAGTGAGATTTGAATTCAAGTCTTCCTTAACTAGAATTGATCAGGAAAGGACTTTCTCTCTCTCTCTCTCTCTCTCTCTCTCTCTCTCTCTCTCTCTCTCTCTCTCTCTCTCTCTCTCTCTCTCTCTCTCTTTCAGTGAAGCAGTTGGGGAAAGTGACTTGCCCAGGGTCATACAGCTAGTGCTCTATCCATTGTGCCAACTAGCTGCCCTTTTTTTAAAGCCTCTATTCCCTTCTGAAAGAACAAATGGCAGTTGAACAATCTATCTTGTACACAACTATCAAAAAGGACTTTACTCATTCACAAGCTGTTCCTGAAACCTAAAACACCCCTCACTCTTGTCTCCACTCACTGAAATTCTTTTCCTTTGAACCCCAGCTCTCACCTGGATGGGGACAATCTCTGTATGCCAAGAAATCTTCTTTAACTAATTCCATTTTTCAGGAAGCAGTAGTACACAGGTTTTTGCAGCCTTCTCTCTCTGATGGAAGATCACTCTGGTCTCCTTCCAGCCCTCCTGGTCTTTCCTTCCTTGTGTTCACCTGGAATATCCTAAAATAGGATATTTAGAACTGCCAGAACTTTAACAAACACCTATTTTAGATTCATATTTTTAACAGAAGAGAAGCTGATAAGTACACGAGCTCTCTGGAGAAAAACCAGTTTTTCAAAAGTCTTTTACTTTTACTTTCATATCCTTCTGCTCCAATAAGAATAAAACAATGTTGATTTAAATGAACTTCCTGCTTTACACTGCTACTCTCCCCTAGTTTCCTTGCAAGCTCTCTTGAGTACACTATATGTTTCATTATTTATGATTGCAGTAAAATACTTTATGCTGGGTAGGAAAAAAAAAAGGAAGGAAAGAAGAAAGAGAGAGGGAGGAATGAAAGGAGGGAGAGAAGAAGAAAAAAAAAGAAAGAGAGAGAAAGAAAGAAAGAAAGAAAGAAAGAAAGAAAGAAAGAAAGAAAGA
>JAJPUD010003005.1:170760-202737 GCA_023553655.1 Myrmecobius fasciatus
CCCTTTGGCTCACTATATATGTGAGCAGGAATCCCATTTACCATATCCCTAACAAGTGGTGATCCACCCATGCTTAATGACTTCCAGTGATGGAGAATTAATACTGAGGAAGGAACCTGCTCCTTGTTGGTGTAGAGAACTGACTTTTTTCCTATTCTTTTTGACAAGTATGGACTAAATGCCTACATATATACAAAATCCACCTATTTCATACAAGTGGAAGGCGCCATGCTACTACAGACATTAAAAGCATAAAAACTAAAATAATAAACATTTATTAAATGCTTACTATGTGATAGCAGTTTACTAAATGTTGGGAATAACAAAAGAGGCAAAAGAAGTTCCTGATCTCAAGGAGATAGCATGCAAACAAATATATACAAAACAAGCTATGCAAATAGGAAATCATTAATGAGGAAAGGAACAAGAATTAAGAAGAGTTGGAGAAAGCTTCTGTAGAAGATGGGATTTTACTGGGGACTTAAAGGATGAAAGGGAAGTCATTAAGTGGAGTTGAAGAGGGAGAGAGTTCCAGCCAGAGAAAATGCCTAGAGACAAAAGGGGGAATGTCTTATTTGTGGAACATCCTTCTATCCAAAGAAAATATGAAACATCACTTCTCTTTCAAGGAGACCAATGTCATTGGATCAAAGGGTTTATATTGAGCAGTAAGGCATAAGAGGACAGAAAAAGTTGGGTCAATGGAGAGAGCTCATGCTCTGAGTTCAATCTGACCTCAGACACTTACTATGTGACCCTAGGCAAAGCACTTAATCTTGTTTGCCTTAGTTCCCTTATGTGTAAAAATGAACTAGAGCTTTGTAAAGATCAATGTTGGGGAACTACCCATACATATGTTATACAAATAAAAAGCTTTAATTTAAAAAAAAATGAACTAGAGAAGGAAATATATCTTTTCTAAGAAACTCCCAGAAAGGAATCACAAAGAGTTGGAAACTGAAACAACAACTAGTTTATGAAAGGATTTGAATGACAAATAGAGTGTTTTGTATTTGATCCTAGAAGTGATAAGAAGCCACTGGAGTCTATTCAGACTCTGTGTGTGTGTGTGTGTGTGTGTGTGTGTGTGTGTGTGTGAGAGAGAGAGAGAGAAAGAGAGAGAGAGAGATCATTGACCTGCCCTTTAAGAAAATATCTTTAAAAAAAAAAAAAAAAAGCTTTTGCAAAGGTCAATGTAAAAAAAACACACATATGTTTTCTAAAAAAAAAGCTTTTAACGAAAAAAAAAAGAGAAAAAAAAAGAAAAAAGAAAATATCTTTAGTGGCTGAATGGAGAATGGATTGAAATGGGAAGAGACTTGAGGTAGGCAGGCCCACCAGCAAACTATTGCAATAGTCCAAGTGTGAGGTGATGAGTATCTGACTAAGATGATGGCAGTGTCAGAGTAGAGCGTATCAGAGAATGGGGCATATTTGAGAGAAGTTGCAAAGGTAGAGTTAACAGGCTTTGGCAACAGATTGGATATGGGAAGAGCAGAGAGTGTGGTGAGAGATAACAAGCAGGCTAGGATTATTCCTAGATGCTAAATTTAAAAGATTAGGAGAATGGTGTGGGTTGGAATGGGGGAGTGGTTGGGGAAAAGATAATGAGTTCTGGCCTCCATTTTGAAAGGTCTCAAAAGAAGTTGCAGATGCCAGATTGGAGATCAGCTGAGCATTAAGCAGGAAAGGCAAATTTGACAATTATCAGTTTTTGCATGCCCTTTGATCCAGCAATATTTCTACTGGGCTCATATCCCAAAGAGATCTTAAAGGAGGGAAAGGGACCCACATGTGCAAAAATGTTTGTGGCAGCCCTTTTTGTAGTGGCAAGAAACTGGAAATTGAGTGGATGCCCATCAGTTGGAGAATGTTTGGATAAGTTATGGTATATGAATGTCATGGAATATTATTGTTCTATTAGAAACAATCAGCAGGATGATTTTAGAGAGGCCTGGAGAGACTTACATCAACTGATGCTAAGTGAAATGAGCAGAACCAGGAGATACATGGCAACAACAGTATTATATAATAATAAATGCTGATGGATGTGACTTTTTCCAACAGTGAGATGATTGAGGTCAGTTTTAATGATCTTGTGATGAAGAGAGCCATCTACATCCAGAGAGAGGACTGTGGGAACTGAGTGTGGATCACAACCTAGAATTCTCACTCTTTTTGTTGTTGTTTGCTTGCATTTTGTTTTCCTATTCATTTTCTTTCCTTTTTGATCTGATTTTTCTTGTGCAGCAAGATAATGTATAAATATGTTTACATATATTGGATTTAACATATATTTTAGCATGTATAACCTATTTTGGATTGCTTGCCATCTAGGGGAGGGGGTGGGGAAAAGAAGGGAAAATCTGAAATACGAGGCTATGCAAGGGTCAATGTTGAAAAATTATCCATATATATGTTTTGAAAATAAAAAGCTTTAATAAAAAAAGAGAGAGAATTATCAGTTTAGAAACAAAAATTAAATCCTTGGGAGCTGATGGGAGCATCAAGTAAAGTAGTATAGAGGAAGAAGAGAAGAGGGCCGAGGACAGAGAACACATAGAGTCAAAGAGCATGATCTGGAAGAGAATTTGATTAAAACAAAAAACAGAGAAAGAGTGATCAGAGAAGTAGGAAGAGAATCATGGGAAAATAAATGTTCTGACAACTTAAAGAGAAAAGTACTGATGAAGAGAGAATAAGGAACAGTGTCAAACATTTCAGAGAGGAAGAGGATGAGGATCAAGAAAAGACCATTGATTTTGATAATAGGCAGATACAGAAGTAATAAGATCCAGACAAGGCAATAAGATGACACAGTGTATAGAGAGCTAGGCTTGGAGTTAGGAAGACTTGAATTCAAAGTCAGCCTCAGATATAACTAGCTGTATGATTCCAGGCAGGTTATTAAATCTTTGTCTTCCTCAATTTCTTTTTTTTTTTTTCTTTTTTTTTGCTTTTTGCTGAGGCAATTGGGGTTAAGTGACTTGCCCAGGGTCACACAGCTAGGGAATGTTAAGTGTCTGAGACCAGATTTGAACTCAGGTCCTCCTGACTTCAGGGCTGGTGCTCTCTCCACTGCGCCACCTAGCTGCCCCTTCCTCAGTTTCTTCACCTATAAAGTAGGAATAATAATTGTACCTATCTTTCTGAGTTGTTGGGAGACTCAAATGGAATAATTTTTGTAAAGTACAGCATACGGTAGACTCTTAATAGATGTATGCTTTCCTCCTTCCTTCCAGCTTCCTTCCAGATATAGGGGATAGTCTATAGAAATATACAGAGGCAAGAGGGCAGAGAGAGATTGAGGAACACTGACTTAGTACATAACCCAAGACTACAAGCAATAATTATTATTCCAGTAGAATACTTAAAGGAAAGAATCATGAAATGTAGGTTGAAAGGTGGGTTGAAGCTAGATCATGGAAGATTTTGATGGTTACCATAAGAAGTTTACATTTTATCCAATAGATTGGTATTACCGAGCTATTGAAGGTTTTGGATTAGGTGAGTGACATGATCATATTTATGCATTAAGAAGTTTATTTGGACAGTACAAGATAGATTGGAGAGTAAAAAGATTAGAGGCAGAAAGATTAGAGGCTAATCCAATAGTCCAATCTGATGAATTTAGATGGTGATAGGTGGACAAAGAAAGGAAAAATATATAGAACAGCTATTACAAAGGTAGAAAAGAATTGGACAACTTATGGGGACAAGGTGTTCATGGGAGTTGAAGTAAAGAGGTGAAAATAATTATGAAGTTTCTAATATGGGGGATTAGAGGTGTTATTAATGGAAAGAATGTAGAGTTTTTAGGAGGGGAAGATGAGTTTTGTTTTGAATATATATAATAGTGTTCAAGATTGTTGTATCTAGGGGAACAGGGAATGTCAAGGAGAGGGAGCAAGATGGGAGAGGTGGATCAATGGAACAATCAGTACATACACATCAATTAAGTTCACTGTCTTATATGAGTACAATTCATGGTTTGGGGAACAATGGTAACATCAAAGATCACTGATCACAGATCACTATAACATAATAATGAAAAAGTTTGATATATTGAAATAATTACTAAAATGTGACACAGACCCAATATGAGTGCATGCTGTTGGAAAAATGACATGTATAGACTGCTGCAACACAGGGTTGCTATAAACCTTCAATTTGATTAAAAAAAAAAAAAGAAGCCATCAATTTATGAGAAGTGCAATAAAGTGAAGTGCAATAAAATGAGGTATGCCGCTAATGGTAAATAATAATAACTAACATTTACAGAAAATTGCTAATCAGCAATAACTTTGTCTCTTTACAGAGATATTAGAGAGCTTTATTCACCTGCCACTAGATGTGATTTTGTGGATATTTTAGTTTCCATTACACAAATTACAGTATGTGATTTATAAACATATTTCTATATAAATGGTTTGTATAAAAGTGTTATTTCATCTTGTGACCTGTAGATTATGAAAAAGGGAGTGGGGAAGGGTTGGGAAACTAAAATAGGGACATTAGTTGCCAGGAGTGGAGGGGCATTACAGGAAGTACTTGTAGGTTAATGTGCATAGCACAGCACCAGATGAATGGTGTATAATCATCTGGGGCTAAACAAACCAATTGTTTTATTTTCTTTTATTCTAAAAGGAAAACTCTCAGAAGTTAAAGGATAGCAGATTGTCATTATTGAATTTGTGCTTTGCACTAACATGAATAAGGTATCTTTTATTTGCAAACTATGTGTCCAGAGTCGTTAGCTAATTACAAGATTCCTAAGTTTGAGATTAGCTTTCCCTCCTCAAAACATCTGCTCTTCTTTCTGGGAGGCAAGGTATTGTAGGGGAAAGTGATATATTTACAACTAGAGAGCCAGGAAGAAATCTGACTTTGCTACTTATAATTTCTGTGATCTTGGGAAATAGATTTTGGGTTTTTTTTTTACATTTTCTTTTTTATTATGTACTAAAAAATCAATAAACATGAATTTCAATAAACAATGAACAAAAAAGGATTTTATATGAAACTGTGAACTTTTATTATGTGAAGTTTCTAAACATATGTATTAAATTGAACATGATAATACCTAAATTGCCCTGTTTACTTTGGCCCCTTCTGAACCTTCCTTCATATGTGCATCTATGTATACACATGTATATATATTATATATACATATATATGTTTTTGTTTCACCCATACTCTTTTTTTCTTTTTCTATAATATCCTCATTATTTACCTACCCACTTCTCCCCCAAACAGAAAATCTCCCTCTAAGACCATTCTACCCAATAATAATCTCCTCCAATTTAATATGCTGCCTTGCGGCATCTCTGTGTTGTTTGCATGTATTTATGCATTACTTCTCATTAATTCTGATTACAGAGAATGTATTTCTTTGTATTTCCCTCATACCCAGATACAGTGCCTGGCACTCAGTAGATACTTGACTTAATTGTAGATGCTAGACTAACAACTAATAACAAAGATGTAGAATAGTGACCTCTTCTGGCTCCCATCCTACAGGGTTTGGCAGCTCCACTTGGAGCTAAGAAATGATGATAAATCTCCACACTGAAAGATAAACCTATACACCATGCAGATATTCCCATACTGATCCATGACTATGCCCACAGACATTTGATCATGTTCATGTATACTCAGATGCACAAATGCAGAGGACTATATCGCCAGACAAATATACATGTGTATAGACATGAGCCATCAAGCAGAACTACTCTTAGGTGACTCTCTGCATAAAAACATCCAATCCTGTTAGAATCACTTACTCCCACCATCTGGCAATGAAGTCATTGGTCTGGGCTTTGTACTAAACTGTCCCTTTTTGATTATAATTTTTATCATGTGTTTTTCAAAGAGTAACACCATGCTGACCCCATACATATGCTTTGAAACATACACACAGAAATCTAGAATGCATATTTATATGTACAGCTGCCCTTCATCAGACCCCCACGTATAAGACACAGGATCATAGATTCACAAATTTAAAACTAGAAGGGAATTCAAAAGGCTTAGTATCATAGATTATGACAGGCAATGCTGATATAAATAATAACAAAGATAGAGACAGTTCCTACCCTCAAGGAACTCACATTCTAATTAAGGAAGATAATATATATAAAAGGGAAGGAGAACCTCGTGGAGATGAGGGGGCAACTTTGGAGATCCAGGAGAGAAATGAAAGACTGGCTTGTGCCGTTCTTCAAAGTGGAAGTCACAGGAAGAACTTACTGATGGATAAAGGAACTATGCCAGAGGGTTTTCTGGGGTGAGAAGGAAATAAAGTTTAAGGGAACTTGCAGGATAAGGAGATAAGTAAGCCATTATCCTTTTGGAGATGGGATGGCTGCCACTAAGGTAAAAGATAAGAAAATCCTTAGAGTCCCCAACCATGGCCTGACCTCACAGACCACAACTGCTACTGCTAAGGGTAATAAGATCCTACTGAGGATGCTTAAATGCTATGCTCCTTCCCTGTCTTCCAATGGTTGGGAATAGATCATCCTGTATTTGAATTTCAAGCCACATGTGATCTGAAGAATGAGTCTGGGGACAAACCATTCAGGACTGGGAAGGGGAATTGACCTCTAATGCCCAGAATTACCCTGGAAAGGGAAGTGTGAATCAGCCTGAAGGAGAGGAATTAGGCAGATGTAATTGGGTTCATGGAGGGATAGAGATTCTTTCTCTTCCTGATGATGGGTCCTGAGTAAAAGTGGAAGACTGGGAGTTAGGGGACATCTTAGAGACTTCTCTGCACATATGCATCAAGCTACCTCTGGGGACAGTGTCAAAATTTGGGTCTGAACCTATGGGTCTATCTATTGTCCCTCAGATGACATCTCTCCACATTGCCTTGGAGTCTTTGGAATGTAGTTCTAGCGTGAAGGAATCTCACAAGTTATAATCTAGCTGAACGCTAATTTTATTAATAAGGAACTGATGATTTACTCAAGTTCACATAGTTTGATTTTGTTTATCTAGATCCCAGTTTCTTTTTTTTATTAAAGCTTTTTATTTGCAAAACATATGAATGGGTAATTCTTCAACATTGACTCTTACAAAGCTTTCTGTTACAAATTTCCCCCCCTAGTCCCCACCCCTCCCCTACATGGCAGGAAATCCACTACATGTTAATTATGTTAAAATACTTGACAAATCGAATATATGTATACATATTTCCACCATTATCATTGTTGTGCAAGAAAAATCGTATCTACAAGAAAAAAAATCAGAGAAAGGAAACAAACACAATGCAAGCAAACATCAGTAGAGAGCATGAAAATGTTATGTTGTGGTGCACATTTCATATCCCTCTCTCTGAGTATATATTGCTTTCTTCACTGAACAATTAGAACTGGTTTGAAACATTTCATTGTTGAAGAGAGCCATATCCATCAGAATTGTAGATCCCAGTTTCTTAAACTGTGTCACAACCACATTTGGGATCTTGTAATTGAATGTGGAGATACAAAAGTTATGATTTATTTTTAGTAAATGTTCGATTTGTGTATCTATTTATATACCTATGTTAGGATCATGTAAAAAATTTTTGCAGTGAAAAGGGGTCGAAGAGTGAAAAAATTTTAAGAAGCCCTGATGTAGATGAATTTGCAATACAGACTTACAAAAGAGCTTATAGCTCTTCTCCTAGGCCAGTGCAAATTCTCAGTTTCATGGCTCCTCAGGAGATCTATCGGTAACTTACTATAATTCCTTTTTTGTGGAATGAACAGGAAAAATAACTGGCAATGCATTTCAGCTTTCTGTGATTTCCTACAGGAACTCCTTGTTGTTTTTATTGTTTATCCTTCTTTTCAAAGACCACCAATGACATCTCAGGATGGTGTCTTGACTCTGAAGTAAATTGGATTTAAGTGAGGTAGAATTGTACAAAGTCATCAGCTCCTCTAGTATCATCTAAATCTAGTGGCAAGACAAAAGTCAGGACAACTGATGATGGCTCAGGATGCTATGGATGACCTTAATGTCTTCAGTGTCTGACCCATCTCTAAGTATCCCATAGCATGTGCTTCAACTGCCTTCATGACTATTGGAATCAATTGTTTTCATCTGTCCATTTTGCTAGGGAAATCTTCACATGCTTGGGGTAGACACTCCACTAAGTCACTGACAGATCTGAGTTTTGTTGATTTTCCCCAGCTTGATTTAACCCATCTCTCAGACTTTATCAAGTTGAGTGAGTTGTGTGATGTTGAGTGATAGTGAACACCAAAGTCCTCACACCAGCACTAGTCTTCCCTTAACACCACATCCTCCCCATAGGAACTTACAGAGCAATAGAGAACTCTGAATAGTTAATTGTATTTTATGAAATGTATCAAACTAGTTCATTGTCTCCTAGTGGAACATGGGAGCCAGAATTATGTTAGCAAAAGTTATTCCTCCAGCTAATACCTTTTTACCCGCTCTCAGGTCTGTCACTTACTATTCTATATGGACGAGCCAGATATTTAATGTCTCTAGACATCATGCTCCTCATCTATCAAATGAGCTGCATGGACTACATAGACCCCAGGATTCCTTCCAGCTCTAAATCTATGATCTGATGACTCTAAGGAAATATGGAAAAATACAGCAAGAAAAGCACTATCTGGAGGGGAAAAAAAGTTAACATGCTGTAATTTGAAGGATACCAGAAAAGACCGTAGGTGCATGAAATTATAGGATTATGTGATGAGGAAGAAACCTTAGAAGTCATCTAATCCAATCTCTTTATTCTATAGCTAAGGATATTGAGGCCCAAATAGCAAGAGCCACTTACCCAAGATCACACAATCAGTGACAGACCTAGGTTCTCTATCACAGGGATATATTGGAGTCAACTCAAAATGAGGAGAGCCAATTGTCAAAATTTCAATGTAAGCATTTATACCTTAGAAATCATCAAAAGCTGTAAATCAAAGCTTGATTTATTGTTTTTATTGTCTAGGAAAAATGATAGAGAAAATGTTAATGAAGCAGATTAAACTTAAAAGTATATAGCATGTAATTTTCTGGAGAGCTGGTTGTCAAACATTTACCAGCATATTCCTGTAGTTCTAACTCCAAATATAGTGTTCTTTGCATTGTACCATACTGCCCCTTGCCTTTCTCACTAGAAATTCATTCCTTTCAATCTTAAAGAGCTTCTAGTATCCAAAGATGCCTTGCATAAACTGTAGATTCTCTTGGGAGAAGTGACATTTTAAATCATTCTTAGCACCTTAGGAGGAAAAAAATAGATAGTCACATAACTGCAAGAGTTAAAAGATAGACCTTGTATCCTATCCAATCCAATATAGATTTATTAAGGTTCAATGGACATGCCAGGTACTATGCTTAGTACTGAGTTGACAATTAATAAAAGGAAAAATAATCCCACCCTCCATGAGTTTACAATCTAAAGGAAGAGACAGTGCCCACAAAGACGCAGAAGTAAAAGTAAAGGAGTGGAGCACAGGACACCAGAGGATTCCATCAATCTGACATGGGGTAAGACAGTCTATGCAAAATGGAGTGATCTGAGAGTCCAGTTTCTGCCTACTATAAAGGAAGGCATTGGGAGGAGTTTGACACTTCCCTCTCTAGTCCTCCAAACAGAAAGCAAACAAGACTGAAGGAAGTGGTGTCCAGATTTGAGGTAACAGCATGATGATAAATCCAGATATGATGAGCTTATCTTGGAAGGGGCATCTTGTTCTGTGGAGTTGAAATCAAGCTAGGCTATGGATGCAAAATGGTGGATATGGGGTAAGGCACCAAGCAGAGAAAAAGTACACTGATACAGATTGTGGAAGGGCATAAAAAGAAAACATTTCTTAAAGTTAGACCAACAGACTTAAACCATTCTGGTAGAGGTAGGGCAAGTATATAGTTCCCATTTTGTGATGAGAAAACTGAGGCACCAAGAAATTAAGTAATTTACCAAAAATTACACAGCAAGTTAATGACAGGGCTGAGACTATACCACATAGATACCACTTCACCAGAGTGCAGGATCTAGGGTTGAGCACCCTTTACCCAAATCCATCTAATATTGGTACCCTCCAAGATGTTGTATTCCTCTTTGATTACTGGACTCATCAGTTATTGCTGCCCTAGAAGTCCCTATGAACTGGGGAACTTGTCTTCCTCCTTTTCCAACACAGGTCCCATTTTACCTGTATTCTTCTTGCTCCTGCTTCTCAAAATGCTTACAAACAGCTAGCCACAGTTCAGGCAAGTCATCCTAGCTAAAAGTTACAAGGCACCTTAAAGAGAAATAGCAGGAGGCATTACTAGGCAGCTAAAATCCCTGCTACCACCTCCTTTCAAAGCCCAGTGGAGACAGTCCAGAATTCTAAAAGCCATGCTTTCAATCTAATCCTGAAATCATGCTACCCTAGGAAACAGTCCTCGTTGAAATACAACCTGGGAATTGCCTTTGAAGATCCTGAAGCTCTTACCTAGCCATAGCTACCAAAGACCTAGAAAAGAAAGTGTACAACATGATAAATGTGGAAATGTGTTTAGAAGAATTGCATATGTTTAATCTATATAAGACTGCTTATTATCTTGGGGAGGGGGTTAGAGGCCAGTGAGGGAGAAAAATTTGGAACACAAAGTTTTGCAAGGGTAAATGTTGAAAACCATCTCTGCATGTATTTTGAAAATAAAAAGCTATTATTTTAAAAAATTTTAAATGCATAGTATCAAATCCTTGGTACTCACCAATGTCTCAACATCAGAAACTGATGATTTTACTAATGAACCCAAAATTAAAGTTAATCACCATTTAATTTGATAATGCACCCTAAAGACTAGAGGACCTAAAGACTATCCTAATATTTTTTGTTTGTTTTCCTTTGTTTTTATTAAAGTTTTTTTTTTAATTTTCAAAGCATATAGATTCCCTGAAGTCAGGAGGACCTGAGTTCAAATCTGATCTCAGACACTTAGCACTTCCTAGTTGTGTGACTCTGGGCAAGTCACTTAACCTCAATTGCCTCAGCAAAAAGCAAAAAAAAAAAAAAAAACATATAGATGGATAATTTTTCAACATTGATTCTCATCTCCTTCCTCTCACACCCTCCCCTAACTGACAAGCAATCCAATATATGGTATACATGTTAAAATATATATTAAATCCAATATATGTAAATATATGTATACAATTATCTTACTGCATAAGAAAAATCAGATCAAAAAGGAAAAAAAGAATGAGAAAGAAAACAAAATGCATCAGAATTGATCATCATATAATATTGCTGTTGTCGTGTACAATGATCTCCTGGTTCTCCTTATTTCACTTAGCATCAGATCATGTAAGTATCCTAATATTTTTTCAACTGATTTACAGCTGAAACTTCCTATCCATATGGTTCCCTCTCTTGAAATGTGAGCAACTTGAGGGCAGGAACTGCTTGCTTTTATATTTTCTATTTATTTCTATTCTTTAGTATTTAATATTTAATACTTAACCTCAAGAGTTAACATTAACCTCTAAAATGCAAATCAAGACAATCCTGAGGTACCACTACACACCTGTCAGATTGGCTAAAATGACAGGAAAAGATAAAGACGAATGTTGGAGGGGATGTGGGAAAACTGGGACACTAATGCATTGTTGGTGGAACTGTGAACGGATCCAGCCATTCTGGAGAGCAATTTGACCCTTTGACCCAGCAGCATTTCTATTGGGCTTATATCCCAAAGAGATCATAAAGGAGGGAAAGGGCCCCACATGTGCAAAAATGTTTGTGGCAGCTCTTTTTGTAGTGGCTAGAAACTGGAAACTGAAGGGATGCCCATCAATTGGAGAGTGGCTGAACAAATTATGGTATATGAATATTATGGAATATTATTGCTCTGTAAGAAACGACCAGCAGGACGATTTCAGAGAGGCCTGGAGAGACTTGCATGAACTGATGCTGAGTGAAATGAGCAGAACCAGGAGATCATTATTCACGGCAACAACAATACTATATGATGATCAATTCTGATGGACATGGCTCTCTTCAGCAATGAAATGTTTCAAACCACTTCCAATTGTTCACTGAAGAAAGCCATATACACCCAGAGAGAGGGATGTGAAATGTGGACCACAACATAATATTTTCATGTTCTCTATTGAGGTTTGCTTGCATTGTGTTTCCTTTTCTCTGATTCTTCTTTCTTGTAGATATGATTTTTCTTGCACAACCATGATAAGTGTGGAAATATGTCTACATATATTCGATTTGTCAAGTATTTTAACATAATTAACATGTAGTGGATATCCTGCCATCTAGGGCAGGGGTAGGGAGTAGGGGGGAAAAATTTGTAACAGAAAGCTTTGTAAGGGTTAATGTTGAAGAATTACCCATACATATGTTTTGCAAATTAAAAAAAAACAAAAACATTAACCTCTAGCTCTGCACCAAGTATACACTTAATAAATTCTTCATTCATTCATGTGCTCTGAATAAAGTGACCAGGTTCATCCCTGACTAATTAATTAAAGTTCCTAGACTCCCCATGCTCCTTTTGATTCATTAAAACCCCATGCCAATAACCTAAAAGATTTACTTAGGTTTGATATATGTCAAGGGTTTATCTAAAATGTGGCATAGGGAAATATTCAATGAACACTATAAATGAGGTATGGGAGAGTTATTTATTTCCTCCACACAAAATAAATATTTAGCAAAAAAGACTCATAAGCATGGGTGGAGAGAAAACCTTAACAGATAGCACTAATAATTGTTCTTATACTTTCCTGAGACATTGAAGTTCTTAAAAGCCAACAAACATGAAGCCTTGTCCATGGTCTACTGAATTTTCTATTTCACCTCAGTTCTGCACTGTCCAAATAATTCCATCCAGATCCATGTCTTTTTTCAGTCCAAGCCAAGGACTGAACTCCTTCCTCTTATTGCTTTTTCTCATGTGAAATTCCCCCTTGCTATCAATCAGCAGCTGCCAAGTGAACCAGGATCTCGAACTTATTAATTCACAAGGTCACCTCTAAGACCGAACTTGTCTCTCGAAGGATTACTGTTAGATTACGGGTAAATGAGAACAATTTGTCCCAATGATTATCAAGGTGACTGAAGCAGTAACTAGGAGTGCTTAGAGCTTGGTTAGACATCAAAGACACCCAGGTCATTCACTTCACGTTGGTCCAGTGCCAGTGGACCTCAATGATTCTAGAAGAGAGTGTGACTGACAACTTTGCACAACTCTAGCTCACTTAAATATGATTTGTGCACAAGTCAAGACGTCATTTGTCCTTTTCGAAAGTGAAGGATGAACAATAACATTGTTAGGTTACCTAATTCAGGAAACAAACTGGAAAAGGCAGCTGGAATGCCAGGACCCAGGTTTAGACTAACTTGCCAATCTACTACTCTAGCTGTCACATGAGAGCAGTCACCATTTGGCCCCATATTCAGATGGAGAGAGCCTCAAAGAGTCCTGATAGCCAGGAAGTTAGGAAACAGAGGCTGTCAGACTTTTATGAAGATTCATTGATTCAATGGTTCTTCCTGCTAAGTAGCTTATTGGGGGATTGCTTCATTATCCCTAAAGGTCCAAGTCTTTCAGCACTGGCTGAAATTAGTCAGGGCAGCTCTGTACTCCTAATATTTAAATGAACTTATTTATTCTTTTATGTCTGGAAACTTTGAATTAGTAGCACAATCACAAGTTTTCAAAATAGTCAGGTGGCTCCTTTGCCAGGATAAGGAAGAATCCAAAAAGAGCCATCAGTTGTGAATTCTGGAGAGGGAAAAAAAAAAGATCCCCCCCCCAGGGGAAATAGAAGTTGGCTTTCAGTCACTGTTCCTGCAAGCCTTGATAATTGGGATTTCTAATTCCTTCTTTCTGTTCAGCCCTTCTGGCATGCTAATTGTGCCATGCCAGTCTTTGGGGAAGAGAAAGGTGCTCCCGGCAGCTCAGTCTGTCACCCAGCTCCTGCTGAGAAAGTATTTGCAAGTGTTGTTAGCACTGGGAGGTCTAGAGAGTTTTCAAATGAAAGGAAGCTTTGGCCACTTTTCCTCATGATGGCCAACTTTTCCACCTCAGGACCATGCTAAGATCTGTCTTTTCTAGGTCCTTGACAATTTTTTTACCCCCTCATTTCTTGTCTACCGTACCACCACCACCCATCTCCTTTCATAAAGATTTTTGAAATCAGGGACCAAAACATACTATACTGCAGGTCATATGACTATTTAAGGCCATCTGGTTGCTTCAACTGAAGAAATTACAGCATCTGCTGGGGGGGAAAATCACTTGCATATATATTAGTCATTTTTGTTTTGTTTCATGACAAGATTTCCAACTAAGCAAGGGGGAAGAGTTGCTAAATTATTCATCGTAAGGAAACATTAAACTGGGGAAGCCAAGAATTGGTGCTGAAGAGCAGAAGAAAGAAATGGCACATTGGCTTCTAGAAAAGGCCCAGCAGGTGCTTTAGTTGCAAAAGGAGGAAGTAACCATTTCACTACTACTTATTCTATGGTGCTTCAAAATAGGCTGTCCAGCACCAGCAAGCCTGACCTTAAACTTGAGTAATGACAGAAGCCACAAACCTTCTTAAAGAACTGGGAAGAAGGGGATGGTTTTTCTTCTATATTTCTGATTCTATCCTCTACTTTTAGGCATCCAATGCCTTCCTGCTGACTAAGGCCATCCACAAGGAAAACTCTACCCCAACCTCCTCTTGGATCAGCCTTTCCCTATCTTCCTGAAATCTCAAAATTTTCCCATCCTGAGAAGCTTGATTCATAATTAGTATTTCTCATCCATCCCTAATCTCCAAGTTTAATTTGATAAATTGCTTCCTGAAGAGATATGAATTTTGGCTTAGTATGATATTTCTCCTTTATTATATTTGTATTTTTAAAAAGGCTTAAGTGCCTTCCCTAATGCTACAAATTCTCAGGCACAAAAACAAGCCTGGGGGAAGTATTTTGGGGATAAAGAGATTATTTATATTCAGATATTCAAGTACTCTCTGAATGCCTGGTAGGCTTAAAATCACTGAGATTTGGTAGCATAATTTTAATTTGAGTTCACTTTGGGCCAATTAGAAATTCTACCTTCCTTAAAGTGTTAATCTTAGAAATATAGGATTTCTTAATTCAGGGACAACAAACTCCTCCTAGGAGCATAGGTAAATGGTTGACAATTGGCTTTCCAGATTTTGGGGGGGGGGAATGTGGACAGAACAAACCTTTAAGTTTGATTTGTTTATATTAACATTTTTTCCATTACTTTCTTAAATCTAGGCCAGTGATGTCAAATCCCATAGAAATAGTGACCACTAATTTCTATAATCCTATGGCCATATATAATATTATCTCTGTCTTATTAGGATTTTTACATTTTCATTTTGTTTCCCAATTACATTTTAATCTAGATTGAACAGCATTCTGAAATGTTGAGGGGCAACATAGGTGTGAAGGCAAAGGGCCTTCACACCTATGCTCCCCACCTCTGATCTAGACAATCAACAAAACACTAAACCAAGCCCCAATTTGTAGTTCTCACCAGTTTCTAAGATTTCATGCTGGAAATTTTACAATAGGCTTTCCCGAGAGTTCACTGCTTATTCTTTGATGCGCATCTTCCCTTGCTTTCCCTGAGAGATAACAATGGCATTGGCTTTATACCTAAGATGTATAATTGTTGAGGTTAGGAAGGAGACCCCAAAAGTTTGGGGTCACAGACTGGTGTTCTGAGGTGTCTCAAAAGAATTTGCAGGCTTGAACCTATTCCAAGTCAAGGGGCAAAGTTTTATTGTAATTGCAATACCAATTAAAGTGGGCTGAGGTCCAGAAGAGATTAGCAAAGGAACAGAGAGAAAGGAGATAGATTTATAGAACAGAGTTGGATCAGAGCTTCATGTTACTTATTTGCTAATTTTATAGCTTTCAGGTAGATTTGAGAAATGGTCTCAGAAATTTGGTTATCACTGACCAGCAGATTTAAGATTATCCTAAGACTAGACAATTTTAGAATCACTGACAGATTGTTAGAGCAACAGCACTCCAAGGTTGGGAACCTCAAAATCATCGCTGTCTCTCCTAGAAGTTATATTACATCATAATGATCTCATGCCCAGTGGTAGACACAAAAAAATCCTTCTAAACATTGATTAGAATAGAGTCAAAACACCCAGAGAGGGATATGAAATGTGGACTACAACATAACATTTTTATGCTCTCTATTGATGTTTGCTTTTTTTCTTGTAGATACGATTTTTCTTGCACAACAAGGTAAGTGTGGAAATATGTATACATATATTCAATTTGTCAAGTATTTTAACATAATTAACATGTAGTGGACTTCCTGCCATCTAGGGGAGGGGTGGGGAGTAGGGGGAAAAATTTGTAACAGAAAGCTCTGTAAGGGTTAATGTTGAAGAATTACCCATACATATGTTTTGCAAATAAAAAGTTTTAATATAAAAAAAGAATAGAGTCAAAACTTACCTCCTTACAGCTTTTTCTGATTAATTTTAGCACAATTGACCAATCTATTACCCCTCAATACATATTTGTGATGGCCCCTTATACTTATGTAAAGCAACTTAATTAGTCGTTCTTCCTGTAATCATTCATTAAACACCTGCTATGTATGAAGGATTATGTGGGAATAACAGAGTTGGACAATGTTTAGAGCTGCCCATCCTGACTATGACTCAATCCTGAAAAGAGCTTGGTTGTTGTGGTTGCTGTTTAGTTGCTCTCAGTCATGTCCAACTCTCCATGACCCCTTTTTGAGTTTTCTCGGTGAAGAGACTGAAGTGGTTTTCCATTTCCATCTCTAGTTCCTTTGGAGGATATAGTGTAGTAAACTCTGCTCTTTGCCTCTGACAGTGGCAGGGAATGGAGTTTTTCATCAATTAAAACAGGAGGGTCAATTTCCAGCATTCTTTTTCCCCTATAATTCTCTCTGTCCTGTAGCAAGTCATTCACCCATGAAGGAGGAAGAAGGATTGTTCTTCCCTCCACACCAGCAACATGGCAGCTAGAGCAGAAAGACCCAAATGAGCTTTGGCCTCCAGCTAACTCTTCTCCTCTGGGGTCCTTCTTTAAGTGTGGATGGGCAAACATTCCTTTTCAGATAAGTGTGGATAGTTTCAGAAACATCCTGTTGAGTTTTAGAGGTCTATTGTTGACAGCTTGGGGTGGAGAAGAAGAAAAGGGTTCCTGCATAGGAGAGGATGCTATGCACAGAGGAAAAAGCTGAAGTCCTGACATTTTCTTCTTCTGACTTGCCAGAAAACATACTTACATCTCAGAGCTGAAGTGAAATGTGAAAATGCATATTTAGCAGTTGCACAAAATGCTTTCTGTTTCAATAACTTTAAGTCTCAACCACCTGGAAGAGTAGCTCAGCAGTTATATGTTACAGCAACCTGTTTTAAGTCATTCACACACTCAAACCACATAGGGCTTGCGGTTCTTGAGTGTTAATCATTTTCTTTTAGGTAGGAAAAATAAATTTCTCATACCAGATTCATAATGTACATTGATTATCTTTCTATTTCCTCCTTTGGGAGACCCTAAACATTAGCTAAATCTGAGTTTTAATTAATTCCTTCCTGAGGAGATTGGGTGGGGGGCAAGAAGAGCAAAGACTGTGAAAGGAAGCCAAGGCTTCATTGGAGCTCAGGCTCTCCCCTCCTCCCCCTTCCAGCAAGACCAAACCCAGTTCACCATTTCTGTCTGAGAACAAAGCTGCAAGGAGCCCCTTACTAGTTGTTGGTGGTTATCCTTCGTTCGACCAAAATGATATCACTGTGTTTGAGATAAGTGTGTCTGGCTGTGGCTGATCAGACCAGTCCGAGCTCAGAGTGATCTATGTGCCACAGGCCGGACACAAAAGGTCCCTCTGAACATTTGGGGCTTTTCTAACTTTGTGCATCTCTCTTCTGAGCTAATTCAGTTCTGCTTTGCTGGCAGAGCACAGCACCTTTTCTGATGAGGTCACATCATGGGGGGTAGTCCTGTGCCAGTGTCCCCCATGTCATACAATTAATTCTAACGTGTGTAAGAGATACCTTGAGAGTGTCCGGCTTTTTCTGACCCCCTGTGAGTGCTTGCCCTGTGTGAGTTCTCCCTCATTTTATGATGGTTCTGATACAATCTGACCTAAGAGTGCTATTGTTCTGACAATCTGTCAATAATTGTAAAAGTCCTCTGGCTTTGGAAGGGTCCTGCAAACATTGCTGACTGTCAGATGGATAATCTTTTGGTTAGTAATAACCAAGTTCCTGAGACAATAGTGAAAAGATCACCCCTCAAATCTACTGAAAGCCATAAAATTAGCAAATCAGTAACATGAAGCTCTAATCCAACTCTGTCCTATAAATCTATCCCCTTCTCTCAGATCCCTCTAATTTCTTTTGGAACTTAGCCAGCTGCAATTAGCATTACAATTACAATAAACTTTGCCCCTTGACTTGGATATGGGTTCAAGTCTGCAAATTCTTTTGAGACACCTTGTGACACTGGTCTGGGACCCCAAACTCACGGGGTCCCCCTTTTCCAACTTCAACAGTTCCACATATGGTTGGTGTGGTGCTGACTGATAAAGAACTTGTGTTTTCTTGGAGTTAATTATTATGCCAAAATTAGCACAACCAGCAGAGAATTGATCCATACTCTGTTGCATCTCAGTTTGGGAAGCTGCATTAAGCTTACAATCATCTGCAAACAAAAATTCATGTACAAAATGTTCCTTCCACTTTAGTTTTGGCTTGTAGCCTTTCCAAGTTGAAGAATTTACCATCAGTGCAGTAGCTGACTTTGATTCCATGTTATTTCTCCTTAATCAGACTGTAAACCCCTGGACAACAGGGCCTTAGTCCTTTAATCTTTTTTCTATTTTCTATTTTCCTTGGTTGTTATTCAGTTGCATCCAACTCTTCATAATTTGAATTCAAGGCCTCCTGATTCTAGGCCTGGTGCTGGTTACACTATTCCATCTAATTGACTGCCCCTTCTATTTTCCTGATAGGAATTAAAGCAGGAGTTTTCATATTGTAAATATTCAGTAAATACTTTTTAATTAACTTCTTAATTCTCTGTGATGTCTAAATCCTCAAAGTCCAATTCTGACAAGTGAGAGAAGGGAATAAGCCTTTGTATAGTGCCTATGATGTGCTAAGCACTTTATAAATATTATCTCATTTGATCCTCACAACCCTGGGAGCAATAACAATATTAACAACTAACATGTATATAGCACTTATTATTACTAGTACATTGTGCTAAGTACTTTAAAACTACTACTTCATTTTATCTTCACAACAAGCCTGGAAGGTAAAATTAAGTTTTATCCTTAATTTAAAGATGATGAAACTGAAATAAAGGCTAAGTGATTTGTCCAGGGTCACACAGCTACTAAGTGTGGGTAGGAGTGGAAATTAGAAAAGCAGAGAAATTGGACAAAATTTTAAGTTACATGCACCAGTTTCTGAACTTGCCAACCTAGAATGGACTCCATTTGTTACAAGACCCGTCTTTGTTCTTGAATATTGAAAACCCAGATTGGGTGCTATCTCTAGTTAGCAGGATCTCTTTAAGAAGTGTTTTTCCTTCTCATTTAACATGCTCTGCAAAAAGGATAATGGGGAAGGAATGGGAGAAAATTGATTTTGCTATTTTCCTTTCTAAAGAAAGGATCTCTCCCTGTTGGTGGGAAGGGAACAGATTGGTTGGATCTCAGCAACTGATTCTAGACAATTAATTTTATGTTTTAGGAAATCTATGTAACTTGGATATGAAATTTGTATTATCCAGCTTCTCATTAATAATAAGTAAAAATTGTGTTTCTCTGAAACAGACATAAATTTTTAATGTTTAAATATTTGGAGGCTTCTGTCAGTTGAAAGCTCCTAAGAACCATTTTTTTCTTTAAAAAAAGAAATAATAATTCAATGAAGTTCTGCCAAGAACATTTGACCAAAGAAATATAAGTTTCTTTCATCTTTATTTTCTGCCTTTTTTAAAAGAGAGTGTAAAGGGGCAGCTAGGTGGCGCAGTGGTTAGAGCACCAGCCCTGAAGTCAGAAAGACCTGAGTTCAAATCTGGTCTCAGACACTTCCTAGCTGTGTGACCCTGGGCAAGTCACTTAACCCCAATTGCCTCAGCAAAAAGCAAAAAAAAAAAAAGAGAGAGAGAGAGAGTGTAAGGAAATAGAAAAAAAAGATGGGACAGGAGTCAGGAGATCTGAATTTTTTGCCTTGGCCATTCAGTCATTGTGTGATTGTTCAGTAAGTCACCAGACTGATATCTAGACCTCAGTTTCCTTATCTGCAAAATGAGAAAATTGGAATAGATGATTGCTTGGGTCTTTGTTGTTATTATTCAGTGATGTCCAATTTCCCATGATCTCATTTGGAATTTTCTTAGCAAGGATACTGAAATGATTTTCCATTTCCTTCTCTGGATCATTTTACAGAGAAGGAAATGGAGGTAAAGAGAATTAACTTGTCTAGGGTCACACAGCTGTTAAGTATCTACGGCCAGATTTGAACTCAGGGAAGAGGAGTATTTCTGACACCTAGCTGCCCCTACTCAGATCTACTGCAGCTCTAATATTCTGTTAGTCTATGAATTAAGGAGGTATCCCCCTGGTTCTGCTCATTTCACTTTGCATAAGTTCACAGAGTCTTTCCAGGTTTCTCTGAAACTATTCTCACCACACAGCACAGTTGTATTTCATCATATATATACCATGACTTGTTCAGCCTTTATCAATTAATAGACACCCTCTTAGTTTCTGATTCTTTGCCACTACAAAAAGGACTATGAATAACTCTTTTTTGTAAATTCTTATTTTGAGTTTGTTTTGCTTAGGTCTAATTCCTCCCTTCATCTATCTTCTCATTTCCTGTTATTTATTCTCACCTTTTCTATCTTATTTCCCTTTTTAGTGAAATATATAAAATTAGCTTTCTAATGTAGAAATCCCAAGTGAAATGAGGTCAAAAAAGGTGTCCTTTTCACACCATTGCACAGAGCTTCAAAACTTGGACTTTTGTGAGCTTCTGCTTTATGTTAAAAGTTAAAAGCACTATGTAAATTAGTAATTTTAAAGATAATGTTAATACTGGAATAATACTGTCCTTCCTATTAGCCCTAGTACGGCACATTGTCATCGCAGTGTCATGGTTAACCATAGGCAGGTAGATAATATGGTACTGAAATGACCAAAATTAATTCTGTATCATTTTCCTATTGATCCTATTTATAAGTAATTGATTTTATCCTGTAATTACTTGAGTCATTTTTCTTTGTCTTTGAACTTGGTTCAAAGATTCAGCTGGTCTGTCGGGTTAAGTTTAAAAATCTAGCTATTTATTCTTCTAACCACTGATCTATTCTTGACTTAAAGAATTTACCTGGCATTGGGGAATTTACATGAGCACAAGGAACTAGGGTCTAATATCTTTACATGACCAAACTATCCCTCAAGGATAACTGGTTTGCTGTCCAAAAGTCTGGACTACTACCTAGCATCTGGACTCTTAGGAAGAAAGAAGAGAGTCATTGCTAGCCCTCATTATCAAACTTTCAACCAATTGGTTGAATTCATTTGAATTGCTCTCTGCACCTCAGCTCTGTAACCAGTCATGATAGCATCTACCATTTAATGTTCTTTGTTCTATACTCCCCAAAACCTATCTTTTTGCTTGGGGTTTTTGGTATAAATAGAGGCAAGCCATTGACCCCTTTATTTTCTTTTGTGAATAAAAGTTAATAAAAGTCTTAATAGAAGAGAATGGCCCTAGTTTGCCCTTTGTTCAATTTTATTTGCAACAGTACAGGAGAATAATGAAATCAAAGGTCCTGGTTTCGGATCTGGCTCTACTTACTACATGTACTGAATAATCTTGGCCAAGTTCTTTAATCTTTCTGAACCTTAGGTTCCCCATTCATAAAATAAAGAGATAGAACTGCATCATCTCTTGTCAGGTCAGTGCGGCATTAATGGGAATGCTGTATATGGAAAAGGTCAAAACTAAGGGTTCAGTAATATAGACAACAAAGGTATGTGGATAGATAGATATCTTGAATCCAGAGGACAAATCTAAAGACAGAATTCAGGGTATTCTGGAACTGGAACTGGAAGCTGGAAGAAATAGGCCAAGTATAGAAGCAAAAGACAGAGTTGTATCTAGCAAAGCAAACTCATCTTGGAGATGTAAGAAACATTGTGTGAGTGTATGGGTGGATGCCAGCCAGCACCCAGGACCCATATTAAACAAGAACAGGGTGTGTCAAACTAAATTCATTTCCTTTTTGACAGATTACTAAACTACTGAGATCATTAGCATGGTGATAGTGGGGGTTAGTGGTTGGGGAGTGGGTGGCTAATGCTGCTGCAGCCTCAGCCTCCCCTGAATTACAAGCATGTACCACCATGTCCAGACTATGAGTATGATTTGTCTAGATTACTTATCTACTTATAGCAAAGAATTTGAAAAAGTCATATTGTCTTTGTGAAAAAGAGTGAGGTGGGCTGGACAATGGCACCATTAAATGCCTTAGAAATTGGCTGTTAGTCTAAGAACCAATATTTTTGGTTCAATGTCAAATAGAAATGTCTCCAGTCCCAGGGGTGTAGATTTAGCTTTGTGTTGCATGACATTTTTATCAATGCTTTGAATAAAGACATAAATGGCTACACATTTTCAGATGACAAAAAAGCTAAGCAGGATGACTAATTCTCCTCATTCTGGATGATATAGGTTAGAAAGGTCTTGACAAGCTAGAATATTAGGCTAAATTTTGTCCCTAAGACCAAATATTCTTTCTGGACACACTGATAATCTAAATATTTTTGTAGTCACTATTTCTTCAATCATTCAACTAATTTCTGGTACACTGTTTCTTCAGTAAAAAATAGCTTTCCATTTCTAAGAAAAAATTTTAATTGTTTTTTTCAATCAGAAAAAAATCTGCCTTCTCATAATATTTTTACTTTTTTGTTTGTTTTTTTATTTCTCATGTTTTTTTTCCTTTTAGTCTGATTTTTCTTATACAATATGACAAATATGGAAAAATGTTTAAAAGGATTATACATGTTTAATCTATATTAGATTGCTTGCTGTCTTCAGGAAGGGAGAGGTAAAAGAGATAGGGATAAAAATTTGGAACACAAAATCTTACAAAAATTAATGTTGGGAACTATCTTTATGTGTATTTGGAAAAGTAAAATACTAGTGAGAAAAAAGAATGCTAGAGGAAGTTAAAAAAAAACTTCTTCCTTTTTTTCACTGTTCTTGAATTCAAAAACAAAGCAAACAAACCCTCATTACAAACATGTATAGTCAAGCAAAATGATTTTCCACATTCCACATTATGTCTTTTACATCTCTAGTTCTCTGGAATCATTATTGCTCTTTATGATGATCAGAGTCCCTAAGTTTTTCAAAATTGTCTTTGCAAAATTGTTGTCAATGTATATATTGTTTTCCTAGTTATGCTCATTCTACTCTGTATCAATTTATACAACTCTTCCCAAGTTTTTTCCCCAGGTTTGCAGTTAGATAACACATTGGAGAGAGAACTGGGTCTAGAGTCAGCATCAGACATTAACTAGGTGTGTGAGCCAGGACAAATCACTAAATTTCTTTTTTGCCTCAGTTTCCTCATGTGTGTAAATGGAGATTATGACAGCACCTACTTTTAGGGGTTGTTATAAATAATAATTGTGAAGAAGAATTATAAAATTATAAAATATATAATATATGATTTTTTAAAATTGTAAAATATAAAAATCATTGTAAAATAATTAGCACAGTGTCTGGCACATAAGTGCTATATAAATGTTGGTTATTGTTGTTTAACCAATCTTCTCATTTCTTATACCAATCATATTCCATCACACTTACATATCATAGCTTGTTTAGTCACTACTCAATTGAGGGGAGGGAGAGAAAGAGGAAAAGAAAGGAGGGGGGAGAAAAAAGAAAGAAAGAGAGAGGAGAAGAAGGAAGGGAATGGGGGAAGACAGAGAGAGAGAGAGAGAGAGAGAGAGAGAGAGAGAGATTTTGATATGCTTAGAACTAAATCCTCCCTTAATCATCAACTCTTCCTCTAGTTCCCCTTTTCACTTTTTTCCTCTTACTTTCCTGATAGTGAAATACATAAAAAGAGTTTTTAAGGTAAACATTTGAGACATTCTGCTATTGTCTCTATGGTTATATGTTACAAGGTTATGTGTTATATGGTTAAAGTAATCAAATGTCTCCATTTGGTCAGAACAGTACTGGTTTTTGACAATCTATATAAAGAGATGAGATAGGGCAAGGAGTAGAGGGGATCCTGAAAGACTCACTGAATGTGTTCATTAGTGACACGAAGAATGTATATTTTCTATAAACTGAACTGTTCCCCAGCTAGTTGATCATGTTTGTGGGTGAAATTATTTTGATTGACTTAAGCCTCTGGAGAGGAGTTGTCAAGAAAATCAGCAACTACTCTCTCTGGAAAGATCAGTCTTATTAGGGAGTCAATCTGGTGTGGGGGGAGAAGACAGAAGGGGAGGGGAGAAGTTGATTTAGAATGCCTGGTCCTTAATAGAATGACATATACCTTTTGTTCCTCCCCCAACCCCCAGGCAATGCCCTAAACCTAGAAGGTATTTTTCCTTTGTTTCTGACTCCCTCTTGTGGAAACCTCCCAAGATCAGTCTTTCCTGATTATATTAGCAATAAGTACTCTTTCCTCAAATAATCAGTTGTTGTCCAGTCATTTTAAGTAGTGTCACTTTTCAAGATCCCATTTTGTTTTTCAACTGGGATTGATTCTCCATAACCCCATTTGATGTTTTCTCAGCAAAGATAATGACAAAGATTTGCCTTCTCCTTTTCCAGATCATTTTACACGTGAAAAAAGTGAAGGCAAACAGTATTAAGTGACTTGCCCAGAGTCACATAGCTAGTAAATGTCTTAGGTAGAATTTTAACTCAGGTCTTGGTGATTTCCAACTCAGCACTCTATCGACTATGGTCCCTAGCTCTGGTAATATTCCCAATTTTAGGTCACTGTGGGTCACCTTTCCTCCAATCCCCACTCCAACAAGGGAACCTAAGAAGACTAAGGACGGCACTCTGTATTATGCTCACTTTTGACATTGAAGGATTTTTGTGAGGGGCTCCACTGAGAGCCATCTCCAGGGTGAGCTACTAAAATCTCATTCATGAGCTGATAGGGCTGAATTAAGGATGCTAAATATGTTTTTTTGCTGTGTGTTCTGTACTAGCAGAGGTGTTGTTAGGCCACAGAATCTGATCTTTGATCAACACAGCTAATCTGTACTATTCTATGACCAGATGGCTTGGATATATGGCAGCAGATGCCATTCCTGGAGGCAGCATGGCAAATAGAACTATTCTCTAAGGATATTTAACCCATTTTTTCCACTTTCTGGAAAGTCAAAGAGGAAGCATGATAACATTCTTAATAAGAATAAGAATAATTCATATTTATTTAGCACTTAAAAATTTTTAAAACTCACAACCACAACAGTCCTACTACCTACCTAACTACCTAACCTAACTACCAGGTTATTGTGGTCAGCAAGAATATAAGAGAAAAGAGTTCAGAAGACGTTTTAAAGGTTCTAGTTATCCCTGATCTTATGACATTCCTCAACCCTTGATTATATTATGACATATAGGTAGCCTATTATACAACTCTCTATCCCAGGAACATATACAAGAAAATAAAAGCATACAGAAAAGGTCACTCAAGTTAACAAGATTCAGAGTTTCACATCTGTGCTACACAGATGTCAACCTGGCTTTCTTACTTTCCACCCTTCAGTTGCATAGTAAGAAGGCTAATTTATAAATAGGAGAGTATAAATTTAGGTTAGTTCTTTAATAGGGTAGCTACAGACAACCTAAGATAGCATAGAGAAACTAATACTATTTTCAGGTTTATTGTAAATAGCTATTATCTACCTCCTAGACAAAACTATTCCCCTGCCTTCCTAATCATAGAGACAAAAACTCTTAGATCATTTTGTTCTTCTTGTTGTTGAGCCATTTAAATCATTCTCTGTGACCCCATTTGGGATTTTCTTAACAGATTTTTCGTTTTCAGTTCATTTTACACGTGAGAAACTGAGGCAAGCAGAGTTCAGCTACTTGCCAGGATCTCATATCAAGTAAGTGTCTATGGCTGTATTTGAACTCATAAAGATGATTTTTTTCTGATTTCAGACCATCTATCCACTGGACCACAGATTAAAAGTCGGAAGGCATTTTACAGGCTATCTGCCCAACCCTCTAATTTTGGAGATAAAGAAACTGAGGCTCAGAAAAATTAACTTTCTTGCTCAAATTCAAACAGTTTGTAAGTACAGAGCTAAAATTTGGACACAGATCCTCTGAATCCATATTTATTATTGTGGTTTTTTAAATAATATTTTATCCCTCCCCCAATTACATATAAAAATCATTCTTCTCCAATCCCCTCCCTGAGATTATAAACAATCTAATATAGGTTACCTGTGCAATTATGTAAAAACATTTCTACAGTAGTTATTTTATATAAGACAGACAGAGAGACAGAGAGACAGAGAGACAGAGAGACAAAGAAATAGATTGTTCCAATCTATATTCAGACATCAGTTCTTTCTCTGGAAGTGAATAGCATTTTTCATCATGAATCCTTTGGGATTGTCTTGGCTCATTGTATTGCTGAGAATGGCAAAGTCATTTATGATTCTTTATCATACAGTATCACTGTTACTATATACAATGTTGTCTTGGTTTTGCTTCCTTCACTTTGTCAGTTCATGTAAGTCTTTCCAGACTTTTCTGAAATCAGCCTATTTGTGATTTCTTATAGCACAATAATATTCCATTGCCTTCATATGCCAAAACTTTTTCAGCCATTTCCTAATTAATGGGCACCCCACTTAATTTCCAATTCTTAGCAACAACAAAAATTGCTATAAATATTTTTGTACAAATAGGTTCTATTCCTTTTAAAAAAAAATTTCTTTGGAATTCAGACCTATCAGTGGTATTGCTGGAACAAAGTACAAATTTATAGTCTCTGGGACATGGTTCCAAAATGTTCTCCAGAATTGTTGGATAAGTTCACCACTCCACCAACAATATCCCCTCTAACATTTGTCATTTTTGTTTTTCATCATATCAGCCAATCTAATAGATGGAATGTTAGGGCCTCAGACTTATTTTAATTTGCATTTCCCTCATCAATAGTGACTTAGAGCATTAATTTATATGACTATAGATAACTTTAATTTATTTCTCTGAAAACTATATCCTTTCATCATTTATCAAATGAAGAATGACATATTCTTATAAATTTTACTCAGTTCGCTATATATTTGAGAAATAAAGTGTCAAAGATAGTTGCTGTAAAAATAATGTTTTTACTAATTTTCTGCTTCTCTTATAATTTTAGTTACATTGGTTTTATTTGTGCAAAAATGTCTTAATATTATATAATCAGAGTTATCCATTTTATATTTTAGAATGCTCTGTTTATATTATTTGGGTCTAAATTCTTTCTTTATCCATACATTTGACTGGTAAAATATTACATGCTTTCCTAATTTGTTTTTGGTATCATTTCCTTTATGTGTAAACCATATATCCATTCTGACCTTATTTCATGTATGAGATATTAGTCTGGATGTAGTTTCTACAATATTGTTTTTCCAGTAGTTTCTGTCAAATAATGAGTTTTTGTTCCAAAAGCTTGGATCTTTGAGTTTATCAAACATTAAAATACACTGCTAATTTACTGCAATGTTTTATGTACCTAATATATTCTACTCAACTACCAATCTATTTCTTTTCCCATACCAGATTATTTTGATAATTACCACTTTATAATAGTTTGAAATCTGGTACAGCTAGGCCACCTTACTTCAATTTTTTTTCATTAATTGTCTTGATATTATCCCCCCCACCCCTGAGGCAATTGGGGGTAAGTGATTTGCCCAGAGTCACCAGCTAGGAAGTATTAAGTGTCTGAGTCTAAATTTGAGCTCAGATCTTCCCGACTTCAGGGTTGGTGCTCTATTCACTGCGCTACCTTCTTGATATTCTTGACCTTTGTTTTTTCTTTCTGGTTGCTGGCAATATTTTCTCTTTGGTCTGAGGGATCTGATATTTGGCAATGATATTCCTGGGAGTTTTCATTTTTGAATCATTTTGAGGGGATGATAGGTGGATTCTTTCCATTTCTATTTTGCCCTCTGACTATAGGATATAATAACAGTTTTCCTTTTTTTTTTTTCCTTTAAAATTGATGTTCAGGTCCTTTTTTTGATTATAACTTTTAGGTAGTCCAAGAATTCCTAAATTCTCTCTTTCATTGATTTCTTAATGAGAAATTTCATATTTTCTTCTTTTTTCTATTCTTTTGATCTTGTTTTATCATTTTTTTAATGTCTCGTGGAGATATTAGCTTTAACTTGCTGAATTATAATTTGTTAGGAATTCTTTTCTTCAGTGATTTTTTTTGTACTTCCTTTTCCATTTGGCAAATCCTATTTTCTTTAAGGAGTTTGTTTTGGTTTTTTTTGGTTTTTTTTTTTGCTGAGGCAATTGAGGTTAAGTGACTTGCCCAGGGTCACACAGCTAGGGAATGTTAAGTGTCTGAGATCACATTTAAACTCAGATCCTGCTGACTTCAGGGCTGGTGCTCTATCCACTGCGCCATCTAGCTGCCCCAGGAGTTATTTTCTTTAATGAATTTTTATATATCCTTTCCCAGAATCTGTGTTTCTTTTATCAAGCCTTTGACTCTTTTTTCATGATTCTCTTGTTTTATCCTTATTTCTTTTCACAATTTTTCTTCTACTTCTCTTATTTGCTTTTAAAAATCCTTTTTAAATAAGAGTTCTGCTGGGGAGGGTAACTTTCTATAGTCAAGTTCTTTTTTTGTTGTTTTTTGCTCACTTTTTTTTTCTGCCCATTTTGTAACATTATACTTTTAAGTGAAAGTTGAACTTTGTTTCTTCATTGTCCCAAGTTTCATGTGCCAGGGTTCAGGGTCTAACTGCTGGCCTGCACTGGAAGGGATTCTTCCATAATAGCTTGCCATAAAGGCAGGGCCTTTTTGCTGGCCAATGCTGGAGGTGAGGTCTCACTGCTGGCTAGCTCCAGGGATGGGACCAGGGCCTCGCTGGTGGTCTGCACTGGGGATAAGGCTTCACAGTGCTTCTTGTCTGGAACCACTGGCTTGCCTTGGAGCTGCTGGCTTGCATGAGAGCAGTGCCCTTCTGGTGGATTGCCCAGGTGCTCAGCATCTCACTACAGGTCCCCTGGAGTGTGGTTTGCCACTCCCGGACTCACCTCCCGCTTTAATGAGACAGACCTTTCCTGCTGTGCTGGTGAGTGGCTTCCTTGTTTCTGAACTGGTTCTGAGGCATTTTTCAAGATTGTTTGGAGAAATATTCAGGAGGGTTCCAGGAAATTCCTTCTTCACTCCACCATCCTGGCACTGAAAATCCCTCTGATCCATATTCACTATTCTTTTTCACTGTACTGGAATATAGTTTAAGTATTATGACCCCCATTTTACTGATCAAAAAACTGAGGTTGAAATGATGCAGCTACTATGTTGGAACTAATACTTGAACTCAGATGTTCTGACTTTCTCTATTATACCCTCTATTGATATTTCCTTTATGATTAGTAAAGTTTCTTGCATTGTGACACTATGAAAACTTGATTTTGAGGTCAGCTGAGTTAGGGAATTAAATTGTCCCAAATTTTCTGCTGAAATCACTAGTAAAAAAAAAATACAAAAAAAGAAAAAAAGAAAGAAGGAAAAGAAAAAGAAAAGGATTGAAATTACCAATAATATTCTAACCTGAACAAGACCAGGACAGAGGCCAGGCAGGACTGCTGGTGTTTATGAGTGTCAGCAGAGGACAGCAAAGAACCACCCAAATAGAAATTTTAAAAGATCTACATGTTTGGGTTGGGGAGTGGGGAGTGGTGCATGAAGACTGAGATCCAGGACCCATGATGTTTGAGAACTGGTGGGAATGCAGAAGAGCTGGTATCCAGTAAGAAAGTAAGAAAAAGGAGGAGAGCATTGAATTGATAAATCCAAAAAGGGGGTTTAAGGAGAAATCCTGACTCACAGACCTGATTCTTACCTAATCTAGCACAGAGCCAGCAAATATAATAGGAGCAATTCAAAAGGAATTAAAAGCGACTGATTCTCAGTATAAGAGATGTGGGAGTCTTTTGATGTCCTTTTCTGGCCCTTTAAGCCCTACCCCCCTCAGATCCTTAAAGGAATATTTGGCAACCAGTCTTTGATACCCGGCTGAGATCTGTTAAGCGTGCCTCAAATGGGAAATAGCACAATTCATTTATTCAATGCTTTTTACTTTCCAAAGCACTTTTCATAGATATTATATAATTTGATCTTCACTACTGTATAAAATCGGCAGGTCAGATATGATTCCTATTTGACAGAAGAAGAAACTGCTGTATAGAGAACTCGTAACTTGCCTGAAGTCACACTGTGAGTCATTGGCAGAATGAGTACGAAAGATGAACCTTTTGGGTTCTGGCTCTGAGTTCTTTTCATTGGCACATGCCATGCTATGCCCCCTTCCCCACCCTTCAACAAACTCTGGAGATGAATTTAGTCAATGCCAGCAATTCTGTCTGAAGCTCATTAACCACGGCTCTCCAACCTGGCTATAAAAGCATTTCTTTCAGGCTGAAACTTGAAACTCACGCTGTTCTCTCAGGTGGAAACACTGGTTTGTTTCACTTCATGCTTTAGCAATTGTTTTACCTAATGTTTTATGTTAGGAAACTTTTGACAGTGCCCACATTTAACACACCAGTGATAAAATGGTACCATAAAGCCTTGAGATACTATTCTATGATGGAAACTCAAACACATGCTAGGAATCCCAAGCCATGAGACAGGACGGCGGCTGTCTAGTGACCCAGCAAGATGGAGTGGGGCTTAAGCGTCTCACATCCATAAGCTTTCTGTCTGGGAGTGTATGGGGAAAGAATTCTCTGAGTGAGGGGTAGGGAGGAAAGAGGGAGGAGCATCAGCCAGGAGAAAGAAACTGTAATGGGTAGCATTGAAATGAAATTATTGTGAAGCTGTAGATGGGCCTGGAGTCAGAAAGAGCTGAGTTCAAATCTTGCCAGATATGTACTGTGTGACCCTAGGCAAGTTACTTAACTTGTCACAACCTCGGTTTCTATATTCGAAAATTGAGGGTAATCCTAGCATTTATCTCATAGGATCCTTGAGAGGATCAGATAATCTATGGGTAGTACTTTGCAAACCTTAAGGTGATATATAATGGCTAAGTATTTTTCAGTCTTGTTATTCTTCCTTTATCATTACCCTCCACCACTCTGAATAGAGGGTGGGAAGAGAAATTCCACATCTCCATTTAAGGAGTCATTTCTTGCACTACATAGGGACTTTTCTGACTTTTCCACTAAGTTCCTAACTAGGATACATTCCAGGCTAAAAAAATCTTTTCAGCTTTCTTTTATATATTTTCTTCCCCCATTAGTTTTTAAGCTCCTTGAGGGCAGAAATTTGTCTTTCTTTTTCTTATTTATATCCCCAGATTATTGACTAATAAATAAATGTAATAATGGACACATTAAGATGGCTTAAGGTGTTAGCCCTCCCAGTTTGAATGTTATTGTTATAGATATGAATTCAATTTCTGAATATGAGATCCTAGGTAAATCACTTGACTTTTCAAAAACACCAAGTTGGTGAGGGGACAGCACAGTGGATAGAGCATCAGTCCTGAAGTCAAGAGGATCTGAGTTCTAATTTGACTCAGACATTTATTAGTTGTGTGACCCTAGACAAGTCACTTAACCCCAAATACCAAGAAAGAAAGAAAGAAAGGAAGGAAGGAAGGAAGGAAGGAAGGAAGGAAGGAAGGAAGGAAGGAAGGAAGGAAGGAAGGAAG
>JAJPUD010003005.1:202837-222517 GCA_023553655.1 Myrmecobius fasciatus
GGGCTGGAGGTGGAGATATTTTGGAGACAAAATCCCATTATTACACCATGGAGCTGCCTCTGCCTAGTGTTGGCCCTGGTTACTGACATTACCTTGGCTGCTCTGGGGGAATGTCTCTATAATAAGTTTGATGCTAGGACAAAGATGACTAAATCCCATCATGCCCTTGGCCAAGTTGCTGGTAGGAGTGGAAGGGGGAGGGTTGGGCTATCAGCCTTTGTCTTACCTTCCTGCCAGCATCAAACTCAATGCCCTACTTACACTCTTCAATCAACTGAAGAAGGGAAGGGAATTTGAGTGGTTCATTTAGTCAATTAACTAAGCCTTGGTCTTTACATTAATAGACTCCCAATTAAAAGATCAGTGGGCATGGGCAGAAGAAGGCTTCTCGCTTGTGCAATTTAATTGTGAAAACTGACAGCATTTTAAATATCCATCCTTAGTTTTCCTCAGTGGTTTAAAAAACAAGCACTAAGATGAGCACTAAGGTTCTTCCTTTTAGCTCCAGATTAATGGTCTTTAGGTCCTTGCAGGGGATGCTGAAGTGAGAGATGTTGCACCTTAAGCAATAAACTTAGAAAATTTGGATTTAGAAAGACATTCATAAGGAATAAAAGGAGGCAGGCAGCAACAGGAATCCTAGCAATTGTTGCACCTGGAAATACAGCCAACGACTCAGGGCACCTCATTAAGCTGAGAGATAGAAGCAAATTGGATAGAGTTCAAGGGTCAGCTTTCAGTGTCATTAAAGGAATTGCTGCATCTGCTGAGTGGTGTGGGTACAATGGGAAAGTAGGCAAGATTCATTAGCCTTGGGGACAAAGCATTAATGCTGAAATGGGGCACAACTATTAAGCAGAAGAGGGAAGAAAGGACAGATGTAAGGAGGAGTATGAAATAAAAGTAAGAACAGTTTGTGGAAATAAAAATCAGTAAGAAAACAAAAGGACTGTTTTTCATAAGAGTTAATAGGGACCTTAGCGTCCTTATTTAGCACTGGGATCTTAGAGGTCAGCTAAATCACTTCCTTAATTTTACTGAAAAGTAAACTGGGGCCCAGAGAGTTTAAAGGTCTTGTTCTTTCACATAACAAATTAAGAGCAGAGCTGACCTTACAACTCAGACCTCCTATCTCCTAAGCCAAAGTTCTTTCCATTACAGATAGTAGGTTGTCCTCCTTTAGCAGTTAAATAATGTTTAGAAGATTAATTCAAAAGAATTCCTCATTCTCCCCTTTTATTATTGATACTGTCAACCATTTCCTAAGTGTCTTCTGTTTGGATGTCACTATACTTAGCCCTCCTGGATATTTAAGTCCCTTAGTTAATTCGAAAAATTAAATTGCTCAGAGTGACAAGCTATGGCATGACTCTAAAAAAAAAAGTAAGGATAATTTGATTTTTGAATACTTCTCACGTATTTTTCTTCTAAAAAATTTACCTTTATCTTATTTCATTTAATATTAGGATTATAGGATTTAAAGGTGGCAAGGATCTCAGAGAGAATATAAATAAGGAAAGTAAGATCTTCAGAAAGAATATAACTTATCTGTGATTATGTAGAGTTGGGATTCGAATCCTGTTCTACTGACTTTGAAAATCCATTGTTCTTCCCACTAGATTATGCTGAATTCCCTGAACATCTCACATATGTGCTATAAATCCTGAGTCTATATTCTCAGCAAAGAAAATCATTCAGAAGAATGCTGAATAAAGAAAAAAAAAGCATTAACTGAATTTCCAAGTACAATTGCTCACATTCATATAGTGCCTGCCTGATCATCTGCCTTTGTCCTTCATTTCACAATGTTCCTTTAAATCTAAAGATCTTTGTTTTGTTTTGTTCAGTTAACTTCAATTATCTTATCAATAATAATAGTGATAGCTCATATTTGTATAGCAAGGAGCAGCATAGTGTAGTGGATAGAAAGCCAGTTTTGGATTGAGGAAGACTCCACTTCAATAGCAGCTTTTGATACTGATTGTATAACACTGGGCAGGACAGCTAGGGGGTTCGATGAATAAAATGCTAGATGTGGACTCAGGAAAATGAGTTTTCCTGAGTTCAAATATTGTCTCAGATGCTTGCTATCTGTGACCCCTCATTCAACCTTGTTTACCTCAGTTTAATCTATTAATTTAATTAATTCAACTAATTCAACAATTTCAAGTTTGTTGCTTGAGACCTAAAATATCTCCCACTTCTCTATCACAAAAAAAGTCCATGGAATGGCCCCTTTGGTCAGGGTTCAGTAGAGTAATGCAATGTTGCTGTTCTGTTAATACCTGCTGATTGAAAACAATTTGGTATTAAACAATTTTCACAGATAATCTGCAAAGTGGATAATAGATGTGTGGGTAATTGAGAGCTGATTGTGCATGTTAGATTAAATGATAAAGTGAGTCCCTGAAGTTGCAATGGAAATAATTTTCCACAGCTAAGTCTGGGGAGGTTCACAGGATATAGATCCAGAAGGGACCTTAGAGGTCATGTATTGCATTTTATAGATAAGAAAACTGAGAACTGAAAGATGAAATGACCCTTATGTTTACTTTTTTCTTTTTTTCCCCCTTCTCCTAGACTTTCTACTTTCTATCATATGCAAGTCACTTACTTGCTTCCACTGGTGTTATAGAAACACTGCTAATCCAGAGAACTAAATTCTAATTCTGACTGGTATTATCAGGAAATTATATTCCTTTGCATTTAGAAAGATTTCAGAATCCTAGGGGAATGCAGAGGCCTTCCAGTACCATCTGTGTCTGACTAATGTCTATACCTCTGTCAATAAGTTGTCATCAATTCTTTGCTCTTAATCAAAAGAAAAGTTTTCTTCCTCCTTTTATTATTGTTTGGTCCTGTCTGACACTTCATAATCTCATTTGGGATTTTTCTTGGTGAAAATGTTGGAATGGTCTGCTATTTTCTTCTCCAGCTCATTTTTATTTATTTATTTTAATATTAGAATAGTTTTTAACATTCACCCTTGTAAAACCTTGTATTCCAAGTTTTTTTTCCTCCCTTTCTTCCACCCCCTCCCCTTAGGCAGCAGGTAATTCAATATAGATTAAACATGCAATTCTTCTAAACATATTTCCACATTTATCATTCTGCACAAGAAAAAACAGATTAAAAAAAGCTTAAAAAATGAGAATGAAAAAAGCAAGCAAACAACAACAAAAAAGGTGAAAATACTATGTTGTGATCCACATTCAGTCCCCACAGTCCTCTCTCGAGGTGCAGATAGCTCTCTCCATCACAAGGCTATTGGAATTAGCCTGAATCACCTCATTGTTGAAGAGTCAAGTCCATCAGAGTTGATTATCACATAATCTTGTTGTTGCTATGTACAATGTTCTCTTGGTTCTACTCACTTCACTTAGCATCAGCTCATTTTTACAGATGAGGAAATTGAGGCAAGCAGGGTTATGCAATTTCTCCAGGATAACCCAGCTAATGTCTGAGGTCAAATTTGAGTTCAGGTCTTCCTGACTTTAGACCTGGTATTCTATCCACTGCATCACCTAACTGCCCCACCACCACCCCTTACATCAAACGTGTTTTTGTCTCTATAAATTCCATTTATCATGGCTTGTTCTTCCTCCTAAGACCAGCAAGAATAGAGGTAAAATGAATAGAGTGCTGGACTTGGAGTCAGGGACAACTCAATTTGAATCCTACTTTAGACACTTACGAGCTATGTACTTTGGACAAAATTTTCCCTCAGTTTCCTTATCTGTAGCACTCACTTCATAAGGTTATTGTGAAGATCAAATGAGATGCAAAGCACTTGGCAAACTTTAGTGTGCTCTATAAACGCAGGCTATTATTATTCCATGTGAAAGCCCTTCTAATATTTAGAGATAGTTATCATGATTCCTATAAGTGCTCTTTTCAGGCTGAATATTTTCAGTTGCTTCAATAGATCCTGATATGACATACTAGTCCCTGCTTACTTACTTTCAGATGACTTCCCATTTGTCAATGTCCTTCCTAAAATGTGGTGCCCAGAATTCAATCCATTATTTTAGATGTATTTTCACTAGTATAAAGTACAATGGGAAAATTTGTTGTAGCTGCACTCCTAATATAGCTTTTTTGATTGTCATGTCACTATAGTGATTCATGTTCAATCAATCAACAAATAAACCTACTATTAAGTGCCTACTATGCATCAGGTCCCCAGGTGAACCTTCACTAAATTAAAATTAACAACTAAACTTTTTGAACACACCCAGGACAATCTCTATCCATGTCCATGGGGCCATTGACAAATTCCCAGAATGCCTCACTATAAAGACTCTAAGCTTCAGTCTCCTTACCTGTAAACTGCCCTGCCTACCTTCAGAAGTTCTTCTGAGGCTGGGAAGAGGTAATAGATGTGAAAGTACTTCTTGTAAACTGGGCAGTTAATTTGTACTCTTAGAAAGTTGCCTGGGGCACAAAACGTTTAAGTAAAGTTCCCAGTATAATTGCATCTGACTCTTCATGATCTCATTTTTTTAACTTTTTTTTTTTTTTTGGTGAGGCAATTGGGGTTAAGTGATTTTCCCAGGGTCATAATGTCTGAACTCAGGTCCTCCTGACTTCAGCCAGTGCTCTATCCACTGCACTATCTAGCTCCCCTTTGTAACACCATTTAGAATTTTCTTGGCAAAGATATTGGAGTAGTTTGCCATTTCCTTCTCCAAACTCATTTTATAAATGAGTAAAAAAAAATGAGTATAAATGAGGTAAACAAAATTAAGTGAAGAGTCACACAGCTAGTATCTGAGACCAGATTTGAACTCAGGAAGATGTTTTCCTGATTCCACATCTAGCACTTTATCCACTGTACCTCCTAGCTCCCCTGCCCAATGTTATACAACCAGTAACAAAGGCTGCTGTTGAAGTGGAGGCTTCCTCAACCAAAAGCTATTATTATCATTATTGATAAGAGCTCTGTTTGAATCCCTAGTTTTTTCTCTATTTTTTCTCTATGTGTATTCCGGAAAAGCCACAAAGAATAGTAAGGCAAAAAACAAATGATCCTTTAATCCTAGAAGCATCAAACTCTCAAATCTAATTCCCCTCAATTATAACAGACTTCATGTTTGATTGCCTTAAAAAAAAAAGAAAGAAAGAAAGAAATTCTCTTCTAAGAGAGGAGTGAACAGTTCCCCTCTTCTGCTAGCTTCCTTTTCTTCAAAAGATGACTTTATCTCCTAATTTAACAGCATGATGCCTGGCAAGTTCTTTTAGGAATTGTTTAAGGAAACAGGAAAAAAAATTTAAAGCTACAGAATTTGACTACAGAACAAACTATATCAGACACTGAACAGGCTTTTGACTTTTCATTAGAGGCTTGTTCTCCAGACCACACCTGTTTTGCAACAACCTTTAATTCTATAAATAATTACAGAGCACCTACTGTGTACTCAAGACAGTTCTAGATATTGTGGGGGCAATACAAAGAGACAGGTAAGACATGATTTCTGCCCTCATGAAGTTCATAGTCAAGCCTTTACCCAAAAGTGTAGTACTGTAGAAATCTTAGTTTAATAACAATGATAATTTTATTATTATTAGATAATTATAAGAATTAGAGGAGGAAATGGCAAACTATTCCATTATCTCTGTCAAAAACAAAATAAATCATAAGCAGTGTGATATGGTCTAGGAGGTCAGGAAGAGTTGAACACAACTGAATGACTGAATAACAATAACAACAACAATAACAATCATAATAATATTTAATCTGCTTTAAAAAAAAAGGAACCACATCAATGAAATCCCGGATCTATCACAGTAATAATAACAGTAATATTGTCATTTTGTTATCATATGGAAACAATAATATTAATATTTGCAAAAGACCCATGACCTCATTGATGTGGTTTTCTTTTTGTCAGTATAAAGAACAACATGTTTGCACCTTCCCATCTTGTACTATTCTTTTCCATGTCTGCCCATAAATAACTTCCATAGACCTATATCCCAAAGAGATCAAAGAAAGAAGAAAAAGACCCATTAGCATAGAAAGAGTTAAAGTCTTTTGTAATAGCTAAGAATTGGAAACCCAAAAGGTGTCTAATCAATTTGAAGATGCCTAAACTTACTGTGGTATAGGAACATAATAGAATATCCTTGTGGCAAAAAGAATGACAAAGGAAAAGGGTTCAAAAACTTGGGCAGACTTTTATGAACTGATAACAGAATCATGAGTGGAAATAGGTCAATTTGTACAATAACAACATTGTAGAGATAAAGAAACATGAAAGACTCTAGGACTTTAATCAATGCAATAACCAAGCTCAATTCCAGAGATCCCATAATGAAGGATGCTACCTATCCAACAGAGGGAATGGACTCAAGATAGAAAATAAGACTTTTTCTGGCAAAGCCAATGTGAGAATTTGTTTTGCTTGACTTTGCATATTTGTCAGGCTATTTTAATTTTTTTTAAAAAGAATACAATCCTAGAACTGGAAATTGAGTGAATGCCCATCAGTTGGGAAATGATTAAATAAGTTATGGTATATGAAGTTAATGGAATATTATTGTTCTTTAAGAAATGATGAGCAGACTGATTTCAGAAAAGTCTGGAAAGACCTATATGAACTTATGCTGAGTGAAGTGAGCAGAGCCAGGAGAACATTGTACACAATAACAATAAGATTATGTGATGATCAAGTATGATAGACTTGACTCTTTTCAACAATGTTGTGATTCAAGGCAATTCCAATAGGCTTAGGATGGAAAATGCCAAAAACATTTAAAGAGAGAACTATTGAGACTGATTGTGGATAAAAGCATAGTATTTTTACCTTTTGGGGTTTTTTCCTTAGTTTTTTTCCTTTCTCAAGTTTTTTTTTCCACTTTTGGTTTGATTTTTCTTGTACAATATGACAAATATAGAAATATGTTTAAAGGGATTGCACATATTTAACCTATATCATATTGCTTTCTGTCTTGGAGAAAAGGGAAGTAAGAGAGAGAAGGGGGAAAATTTAAAACACAGCATTTTAGAAAAATGTATTGAAAACTATCTTTACATATATTTGGAAAAATAAAATACTTTTTTTAAAAAGAATGTAATTCTAGACCTTCTTTCACATTCACTGAGTCTGAATATCACTTCTTTGATATGTCTCTGACTCAGATTCCCATGCCATGACTTTTTAGCCCTAATAAAAAGGACAAAATGAGTACACTGAAAATACAGAGAATTAAAAAGGTTAGAACAGGTTCCCAAAAGCACCCAAGCAATCCTTTAAATGAAGAGAGCAAGGACCCTCCCCAAGCCCCACATATAAAGTGCATCCTGGAGGAAAAATGTTAAGCAAAGTTCCTAATAGCAATTGATAAGACATGACATTATCCCCTTTTATAATATGAATTTTTACTTTGATAATCTAGTACAGCCACCATTTATTGGATTTGAGCTGTTTTATAACTTATTAGTGTTATCTTTATTGACATTCATTTTTTTACAATATTTTACAAATACATTTTACAATATTTACAATCATTACATATATTGTTCTTTAGGTTCTGTTTTCTTTATGATGTAACCCTTTTTGTTATGCACCTTCTATGTATAGAGCCTTGGTTTAGGAATACTAAAACAAGAAACAGAACATTCTGAGCCTTCAAGGACCATATATTCCATTGAGAAGATACAATATGAATATCCCAAAGCACATATAAAATATATATGCTTTGAGAAGTAAAAAGCCCTAAGAACTGAGAAGATCAGGAAAGACCTCCTGTAGGAAGAGGGATTTGAGCCATTCTTTAAAGGAAGCTAGTGGTGGTAAAAGGCAGAAGGAAAAAGAATGTATTCCAAATGTGGTTGATGACTTTCGTAAAGGCACCAAGATAGAAAGAAGTTATCAAATAGTCTAGTTTGATTTCTCCTCTTTATCTGAATCCTCTAATCATTATTCTTTACAATTCAATAATATACTTCTATTACATTAATTTACCATATGTTGTTGAACCAATTTACCATCATTAAGAACATATTCTCTTTCTAGATTTTTATTGTCACAAATACTGCTGATATGAATATTTTGTTATAAACGGCTTTATTTTGCTGTCAAAAACTTCTCCTACATTATGACTCCTTATCTTCTCCTAAAGTTATTCCCCCTTAGGTCTGTTCTTCTCCTTTCTCAATCATCTCTCCTTTGGCATTCTTCATTGCCATTGCTTCAAATGCTATTTCTAGGCAGATGACTAACAAATTGTATATCTAATTCTAACCTTTCTATTGAACTCCAGAATCAATTCTTCAAATGTCTGCAGAATATCTTCATTTTATTGCCTGACTCAACCTATCCAAAATTGGAGCTTCTGTCATTCTCTCAAAGCCTTCTTCTCTTTATGACTTTGCTATTTCTATCCTGCTTCATCTTTTATCCCAACTCCCAAGTTCATGACAACAGTGGTGTTTATAATTCTTTCATCTCTTTCACCTGTCATATCCAGTTACAAAGTCTCACTAAGTCAACTTGCATCATATTTCTTGCACCTGTTTCTTCTTTGGTCATATTGATGCCCCCCCCCAAAATATAAGTACTCCTCATCCTGTTCCTTTCCTATTTCAACCTGTCCTTTATGTCACTTCCAGAATAATCTCCTTCTGCAGAGATCCAATTAAATCATTTCCTTCTCCAAAGTCAACCCTGGCTCCCTATTGTCAAACATTTAAGTCTCTCCACATTTATTCTTCAGCCAAACACTACTCTCACCTGAATTTTCCTTATATCCATATCTTTGCTCATGGCAATTCATATCCTAGAATATTCTCCCTTTCCCTTTCCACCTGTTGAATTTCTACCTTTCTTACAAAACTCAGCTCAAATACCCTCTTTCCCATCAGAAAATCTCTGATCCAACATTACATTTGTTTTATATTCTCTGATGTACTTAGCAAGTAGGTGGGAGAAAAATACTTTAAAATTATGTAAACATGAGATACTACTCAGCCATGAAAGTGTCAAGGTTCTGGAAGACAGTAATATTATGTAAATGGAATTGTGGGATTTTTTAAATTCCCTGTAAACTCCATGAAGACAGGTGCTAGGTCCTATCAAAATTTTCTGTCTTTCCCAGTAGAACCTGTCATGCAGTTTTGTACCCAGTAGATCCTTGATAAATGTTTGTTGAATGAAGACATGTATAAATAAGTGAAATTGGCAAGAAAAATTGGAGCTAGATTGGGAAGGAACTCAAATACCATCTAAAAGAATTTGGTCTTTATTCTGAAGTGCATGGGGTCCAAGTTTCTCTAGCTGTCCATCTTTCTGGCCTCCTTTCCCTGTCTAGCTCTCACTCATTTCCCTTTGTTCCAATTTCTTCTCCTCCTTCCTCAGGACTTAAAGTGGCCTCTGGGAGTTGGCCAAAGTCTGCCAGCAGGAACAGAAAAGTAGTCTGACCAGGATGAGGGAAGTAGGCAAAATGCTGGGAGAAGGAGTCAGACAAAATGAAGGACTCTACAGAAATTCCATTGGTGGGAGTAAAGGGGAAAACAAGAGAAACATGGAAGATAGCATTATCTATAAAGACTACAAGAGACTGATTATTAGATATTTATTTAATATATCTTTGGGCATCTTTTCTCCTCCCCAGGGTCTTACCACCCAATTAAGTTCATTAATCTAAATTACCTTTTTAAAAAGTACTTTATATTGTTATTTAGTCTGCTATTCTCTGGCTATGTGGCCTGAAGGGCAAGCTGTTTGGCAAGGGCAGTGAGTCATTTGCTCAGAAGTAATTTGCAATTTGTAATATTTGGCATGGTGGGGTAGCGTGAATGTGTGACTCAAGCTGACCTATTCTTCAGATTTTTTCTTCCCTAAAATGTGAGATGCGGGAAAACTTTTGCGGGCTGAATCACTTTAAATGGCCAGGAGAGGAAGGCAGTGAGATAGGTAGATTTTGCTAAGTTTAATAGATAGGCTGCCCTAAATACATCTCTAATAAGAATAACCACTGATGTTGAACCAAAAGGATGGGAGATAGTGTTGCAATCTCTGCTGAGAGTTTCAATCATATCCATAGGATATGAAGTAGTTTGTGGAACTACTAGAGTCATTCCACATTTCACCTCAACTCTATACTGTCCAAATAATTTCTGGTCTCTGTCTTCTACCAGAAATCATTTTCTTGTTGCCAGTCAGCTTCATCCAATGGAGTCACACACAAAGTCACTTCCAAGAATATATCAGTCAGAGAATAATGTTCTTCTCCCACTCAGGAGGGAAAATCCAATGCAGAAAAGAAGGCAAGACAGTCAGATGGAACTTCACTTATATTCTATATAGTGAGGGAGATATATATATATTCTATATGTATACAGGGGAAAAGAGTTCTGCCAATCTTCTCACCAATTCAAGAGAATTTTATTGACAGAGAACATTACTTACTACATGTTAGAGTTGAAGGAATAAGCTTCTTCTTAATTAATTAAATACCCTGCTTTATACCCCTCCCTTGCCTCCTAAAGACAGAGCTGAGCCTGAAATCAGGAAGACCTGAAATCAGGAAGTCCTGAGACACTTACTATTTTATGACCTTGGATAAGTCACTTAACTTCTAGATCCCTCAGTTTCCTCAAATGTACCTATCAGAGTTATTATAAGGGTCAAATGAGATAATATTTGTGTAAAAAAAAAAAAGGCAGAGCACAGTGCCTGGCATATAATAAGTATTATGTAAATGATTATTTCTTTTCCCTTCCCTCCCCCACTCAAATGCTATGACTGAGACTACTTAGGGTTTTGTTTATAATACCAAAGTGTCAAGTCCTTCAGAAATAGGCACATATTTCTCTAGGAGTGTCCAGAGCAATTTGGTGGATGTTTAACAGGATGGGACTGACCCGTGATAATCTAAAACAACCAATTCATCATCAACTACTCCACATCATTCAAGTCATCTTCAATTGAAGAGATCTAGCCAAGCTCCCAAAGGCTCATTACCTGGGAAAGTCAACATCAACACTCTCCACTAACAAATCTGTGTTCCTGAGTTTAGGATTACACGAAACCATTGCTTATAAAAACAGATATTAAGATTAATAATCTATTATTTATAGATTAAGCTGGTGGGAAAATAATGTTTGGGAAAGGATAAATCCTAAATTGAGAATCCCACCTTACTGTATCCAATCAGAAACCCAATGTTAAGATGTCAAATCCCCAGGTTAAATTTTCCCTTGTAAATCTGTCCATGACCTATGCCATCTTTGCTGAATCCCTTTCAGATTAGCCTACCACAGCATTCTGCCTCATGGTGTCTTTCTTCCCATTTACTCCACCATGCCTCAAGGTAGCTTAGTTATAGATAATTAACTCTTCTCAGAGAAAGGTTCTCTGGTGGAGTAAGAGTGACAAGACACCATTCATTGCTCTTGTTAGAGTTAATGAGCCCTTTTAGGATGCTAAACTCCTCTATGGATCAGTTAATGGTATATTCCTACCTCATGGAGTATACCATTTCTCTTGGTTAATTATGAGTTCCACTGGAGAATTTGTCTTTTTGAGGGACTAATTTTCAACTCCATAGGATTATGCCCCAAGCCAAGATTTCCAATTGAATTGATTGAGGAGATTACTATCTGGGAGTTTCTCCTATGAACAGGAGGGTGGGGTTTGAGATTTCTAACTCAGGACCACTCTTCCCCCAAAGATCACAGTTTACAATTTGGTGCCAGACCTCAACCCCATCATTTGGTGCCGATTGCTCTCCCAAATCTTATCACTTTGTAACCAAATTCTGTAAATAATATTATTCTTAGAACAAATTGATGAAGAAAAAGCTGTTTCATGAACTAAAATATGCATATGTAGGTATTCATTCCCTTTACAAGTATACACTAAAACTATTAACTTTATAACTCATTTGATGATGTGTATATTTAGCTTTTAAAAAAGAAGTATTATTTTTGACAAGTAGGGGAAAAGATCCAAATATGACAAACATGTATTTTAGAACCATATACCTAGAAATTTATATATGGAGTCAGCAACTTATAGCATGTTATTCTTGTTGTTTAGGTCTTTTTAGTGGTTGTCTGACTCTTCATGACCTATTTTGGAGTTTTCTTGATAACAATACTGGAATAGTTAGCCATTTCCTTCTCTAGCTCCTTTTACAAATGAGGAAACTGAGGCAATCTGCATTAAATCAGATCTTTCTGACTTCGGGCCAGGGCTTTATCAATGGATAAAGGTGGTACCTAGCTTTAAAAAAGGGGGTGAAATCTCACCAGCAGAAGTTTGGAGAGGTAGAGGCTGATAGTTGGAATGTTGGGAGTGGGAGAATAAATGAAAAAGAATGTCAGCTGAGCAGCAATGTGGATAGGAGAACATGCAGGGCTATGCTGGTAAATGTTTAATAGTTGTCTTTCCCTTCCCCTGGCCAAAAAAAAAAAAAAAAAAAAAAACCTAAGTATGACATGGTTTTAAATTTAATGTGCATCATTAACATTTTCTTCATAACTTTCTTAAGTCTAGACCATTGTCAAAAACAATAAATCAACCCCAAATTTGTATCATTTGCTGATTTCTAAGGTGAAAATGTTCACAATGAAAATCTAACAATTGGTTCTTATAAACCCAAAAAAGCTGGCTCTAGCACAACCCTCAAGCAAATGGATATGAAGGTGGGATGAATAAAAGATAGCAGTGGTATAGAGACCACGCAGATTGGAATCATGCTAGATAATGATATCCTCAAAGCTAAGATAGGACTCCAGGAAAAGAAACCTTATAAGGAAGATAATACTGATCCTCAACAATTTCTGCTGGACCTGGCAATCACAAAGGGCTTCTCCCCTTTCTCTTTGTCTAGTGGATACTCAGAGTGGTTAATTGGAAACTGAGATTATCAATCGAGGGAGATAATACTCTGGGGAGAGAACTGGGAGCAGAAAATGTGGGAGAGACTATACCAAGAATGCTTAAATGTCTTAAATACTCAAAGTCTTTGATTTGCCCTTCTAAACTGAATTCTTTTTGTTCTTCATCCTTTATTTATCACAGCTTCTTATCCTTTTTTTTTTCTTTTAAGTTGCTCTTCAGGATCCTAGTCCAAGTTTGGTGTTTATTTTGCTTTATGATTAATCCCACCCAAAATGTACTTTCTCTCTTACCTGTCCTTTCTTTTTCTACCTATTCTCTCCACTTTCCTATAAAATTGAATATATTTCAATACCAATTAACCAGATCAGAAGAAAATAAGGTACAAGTGACAACCAACTCCCCCCAATCCCAATCTTTTTTCATTTTTTTTGGTGGGGGGAAAGGTAGTTTTTATTGATAAATTTCATTTTTTTTTATTATTTACAGCACATATGGGTGATTTTTCAACATTAACCTTTGCTAATCTTTATGTACCAAATTTTTTCCTCCTTTCCTAGATGGCAGGCAGTCTAATACATGTTAAATATGTTAAAATATATGATAAATCCAATATATGCATACATATCTATACAGTTATCTTGTAGCATAAGAAAAATCGGCTCTAGAAAGAGGAAAAAAAAAACCTGAGAAGGAAAACAAAATGCAAGCAAACATGAACAGAAAGCATAAAAATGCTATGTTGTAAACCACACTCAGTCCCCACAGGCCTCTCTCTGGGTGTATATGGCTTTCTTCATCACTGAACAACTGGAACTGGTTTGAAACATCTCATTGTTGAAGATACCCATGTCTATCAGAATTGATCATCATGTAATATTGTTGCTGTGTATAATGATCTCCTGGTTCTGCTCATTTCACTCAGCATCAGTTCATGCAAGTCTCTCCAGGCCTCTCTGAAATCGTCCTGCTGGTCATTTCTTACAGAACAATAATATTCCATAACATTCATATACCATAATTTACTCAGCCATTCTCCAATTGATGGGCATCCCTTCAGTTTCCAGTTTCTAGCCACTGCAAAAAGGGCTGCCACAAACATTTTTGCACATGTCTTCCTCATTTTTATAAACTTCTATTTGCATAATCCAATTATGTAAGATAAATCTTACACACACGTACATACATACACATACCCCTCTTTCCTTTCTTAGAGCATTATTATTTTTTAAGATCATCAAAACAAAAGAAAACTAATTCCAGACCTCCTCTTATTTCCTTCTAAGATCCCAGATGGCAACATTGGGGAGCAGAGGGGGGAAGGAGAGGAGAGGGGCAGCACAGGAGGGAGAAGGAAAAAATCACCTCTCTCTCCAGAATATAAGCAATTGTTCTGATGGCTTAGATGCAATTACCTTTTTTATTTGTTGGCTTTTCTTGACTCTTGTGTTTGTTTTTAAAAGTTTCTACTTATCCCTCCTCTTTTTATGAGCAATGAATATTTCACTGACAATTCACTTTTCCCTAAGATTCTACTCAGTGTTTCTGAACAAGTGATTTTTGGTTGTAGGGCTTTGTCATCTTCCTTTGAAACATGAGATTCCATGTTCTATGCTTCTTTATAGTGGTTGCTTTTCAGTCTTGTGCAATCTTGACTATTGTCTAAAGGGGCAAATTTATATATATATATATATATGTATATATATGTAGATTTCATTTTATTAAAGCCTTCTATTTGCAAAACATATGTATGGGTAATTTTTCAATATTGACACTTGCAAAGCTTTCTATTATAAATTCCCCCCCAATCCTCGCCCCTCCTCTAGATGCCAGGAAGTCTACTACATGTTAATTATGTTAAAATACTTGACAAATCAAATATATGTATACCTATTTTTACAGTTATCCTGCTGTGAAAAAATCAGATCTACAAGAAAAAAAAATCTGAGAAGGGAAACATAATGCAAATAACATCAATAGAGAGCATGAAAATGTTATGTTGTGGTCCACATTTCACATCCCTCTCTCTGGGTGTATATGGCTTTATTCACTGAACAATCAGAAGTGGTTTGAAACATCTCATTGTTGCAGGGAGCCATGTCCATCAGAATTGATCATCATATAATCTTGTTGTTGTTGTGTATAATGATCTCCTGGTTCTGCTGATTTCACTCAGCATCAGTTCATGCAAGTCCCTCCAGGCCTCTCTGAAATCATCCTGCTGGTCATTTCTTACAGAACAATAATATTCCATAACATTCATATACCATAATTTATTCAGCCATTCCCCAATTGATGGGCATCCTTTCAGTTTCCAGTTTCTAGCCACTACAAAAAGGGCTGCCACAAACATTCTTGCACATGTGGGTCCCTTTCCTTCCTTTAAGATTCCTTTGGGATATAAGCCCAATAGAAACACTGCTGGGTCAAAGGGTGCAAATAAATATATTTGAACAAGATACATGCAAGACAAACTAGAGATAATCAACAAAGGGAAGGCATTGAATAAAATGAGAAGAAGCTTATAGGGGAAGGTGAAATTTCAGTGAGGAAGCCAAGAGAAGCAGATGAGAAAAGAGAATTCTAGGCAGGAGGTCCAGTGAATGAAAATGTCTTTTAGGAAGAAAACTGGAGTTACTGAAACACAAAACACGTAGGGATTAATAAGATATAAGAAGACTGAATGGGTAGGAGAGGGCCAAGTTATAAAAAATTTTGAATGCTACACTGGGTTTTTTATATGATCCGGGAAGTCATAGGGAGCTGCTGGAGTTGATTGACTAGGGAATTGATTTACACTTTAGAAGTATCAATTTGATACCTGAGTGGAAAATTGATTAGAGACAGGAAGAACAAAGAATAGACTAGTGCAGTATTTTAGGTAGGAGGCAATGCAGGGCTGCACAAAGGTGATAGCAGAGTGAAAGAGAGAAAATAGAATGAATAAGACTTGGCAACTGATCAGATATGAGGAGTGAGAAAGAGTGAGGTATCCAGGATGACATCTAGGTTGTAAGCCTGCATGACTCAGAGGATGCTGGTTCCCTTGACAACACTAAGGAAGCTTAGGAGGGGGAATGACCTTAGGGAGAAAGTAATGAAATTAGCTTCGGATGTGTTGAGTTTAAAATGTCTACACAACATCGTATTTGAGATGTCAAGTAGCCAACTGACGATGAGAGACTGGAGACCAGGAAAGAAGTTAGAACTGAATAAATGTTCTCTCTTTCCTCGGGTATCTCAGAATTCTGCTTGGACCTTTCTTTTGCCCTTATTCTCTCCAGTATCATACTTATTTGTGTTCTTGTCGTCTCTTTCCCTACCCCCATCAGATTGTGAATTCTTTAAGTGCAAGGTCAGTGTCATCTATCTTTGTGTCCTCAGCACCTTGCACACAGTTGTCATTTAATAAATGGCTGATGAATTGTTTACTTCTTTCCCTGGAAGACTCCCTGAAGTTATTGAAGCAGCCTGAGCCACTGTTGCTGTGAGCTGAAATTCAATTCAATTCAACAATCATTTATTGATGACCAGTTTGCCAAGAGCTCCTTGGCTGCAAGAAGCCCGAGTGGCGTGTGGCCGGGGAGCTTGCCAAGCAATCTGTTATAAGCTGAGCTCAGAAATGGGTAAAATTTGACAGCTCGCCGTGGGGTAAATAAAATTTTCTTTATCTTTTTTTTGTGAAAGAGAGGAAGAGATGGGGAGAGATTTGACAGCCATTTTCACATATAAACAAAGGCATTTGATTCAGCAAACATGAGTGCACATGTAGCAAATCCAAGCATTACAAAGTAAAGGTTGGGGAGGCAGGAGTGAAATGAGAAGATGCACCCAAACAACCACAAAATATGGAAGTATCAACAAAGAGCTAAGAAGTGGCTGTGGAATAATGGAAAGGGAGAGACTCAGGAAAAATGCTGTAAGAAATCTAAGAAGGATTACTGTTAACCAGAGGGAATAGATGCTTGAGCTGAGCCTTGAAGAAAGGCTTCCCAAGAGTCAGGAGCTAGAAGTGGAAGGGCCTTCTGGACCCTCTATTCTAACTTTCTCATTTTACAAATGAGAAAACTGTGGACTAGGGAAATGAGGTCATTCAGGGATCCTTTGAGTCCAGACTCATGGTTCTTTCCACTATAATACACTTCCTCTTTTGACTGACTGAGAAGGTAGGAGGAGGGATTCTGTGCCATACAATGGGATAGTGTGAGCATAAGCAAAAAGCCCACAGTAAGGATATCTGCAGCTTGTGGGTGAGCTCACATAAGGGGCAGAAAATGATGGAGAGGAGAAATTCTAGGAAGACCTTGATAAGATCCTTAAAACAAGCAATATAAACTTGGATATTCAGTGATTCCAATGCAAAGGTGGCTACAGGGGAAGCTGGAATATAATGTGTTTGGTTCAGGATTAAAGAACTAAAAGGCTAGAGTTTTGCATATCACAAAAAAAAGCATCATGCCTGTCAATTATGAATATTTTCTTTAACAAGAGAATCTGGAAGATTTAGACATGCAAGTAACACATCACCAAAAAAAAATTCATTTTACTTTCATAGACAAAAAAACTTGTTCCTAATAAGAGCTAGAGTTCACTATTTATTAATAAGCTAGATAGATACTATCAGACCATTGACTGAGAAGGCAAGATTAACATCTAATTAAAAGAACAAAGATGAGAAAATGACACTACTCTCAATTACAACAGCTCAAGGTGACCTATTCAGATGATTTGTTGACTATGAAAAAGGGAGCTGAACAAAGATAAAACCATAAAGAGGATGATTTTTATTAATACTTTCCCTTCCTTCCTTCTTTTTCTTCCTTCCTTCTTGCCCTCTTTCCTTCTTTTCTTTTTTCTTTTTCTTCCTTCCTTTCTTTCTTTGCTCCCTCCTTTCTTCATTACTATCTGGCCTTTTGCCTCACTCCTGTCTCTCTAGATTAATGCCAAACAGTTCAGATACCTGATTAGCTCAATACACTGCAGTTCAGAACTACCCATTTCAAGAAATCCGACAGCCTTAGGCTCTCTCGTAGCAGATACTACAGGTGTGAACCACCATGCTCAGCCAGTACTTTTTTTTTCTTTACTTATTTTGAATTTTCAGTTCCAAATTCTCTCCCTCCTTCCACAGTGAGAAGGCAAGAAATATTACATCAATTAAATATATGAAGTCATTCAAAACGTTTTCATATTAGTCATGATATAAAACACACAGACATGTAACAATAAAGACAAAAAAGTGCTTCAATCTGTCTGAGTTCATCAGTTTTCTCCCTAGAAGTGAATAGCATTTTTTAACATGTCTTTTAATATTATCTTGAATTGTTGTATTGATCAGAGTTGCTAAGTCTTTCACAGTTGATTATCATTGCAGTATTGCTATTACTATTTACAAAGTTCCCCTCAGTTTCTGATTCTTTTTGCATATATACATATATGTATATGTTTTGTATATAGGGATCTTTTTTCCCCCTTTGATCTTTTTGGAGTACAGAACCAGTAGCAGTATTTCTGGGTCAAAAGACACACACAGTTGTATAGCCCTTTGGGCATAGTTCCAAATTGTTCTCCAGAGTGGTTAACCTAGATCACAGTTCTACCAAGAGTACATTAGTATATCAATTTTCCCACATTCTCTCTGACATTTGTCATTTTCTTTTTTTTCTGTCATATCAGCCAATTTGATGGTCTGAGGTGATGTCTCTGAGTTGTTTTAATTTACATTTCTCTAATCAATGGTGATTTAGAGCAGTTTTTCTTGTGATTATTGATAGCTTTGATTTCTTTTCAAAATTGTTCATATCCATTGATGATTTATCAATTAAAAAAGAACTGTTTTATAAATTTAATTCACTTTTCTATACAATTGAGAAATGAGTCCTTTATTAGAGAAATTTTTGGTAAAAACTTTGCCCTAGTTTCTTGTTTTTCTGATAATTTTGTCTGTATTGATCAATTTTTGTGCAAATACTTTATAATTAAACTATCCATTTTGTACTCCTGTAAAACTCTTCTGTATCAGTTTGGTCATGAACTTGTCCCCTATTCAAGATATGATGGCTAATTTTTCCTTTTTGTTGTTATTGTTCAGTCATTTCAGTCATGTCCGAATTTAGAATGTCCTTGGCAAAGATACTGAAGTGGTTTGACATTTCTTTTACAATCAAGGAAACTGAGGTACACAGGGTTAAGTGACCTGTTCGGGATGACGCAGCTAGTAAGATGCTGAATCTGAACTTAGGTCTTCCAGACTTCACACCCAGTGCTTTATTCACTGAACTGACTAACAATTTTTCCCCCTACACCCCTCATTTGCTTATTATATCATCCTTTATGTCTAAATCATGTACCATTTTAAATTTATTTGGGTATATATTGTGAGATTTTCGGTCTATGCCTAATTTCTGTCAGACTACTTTCTAGTTTTCCCAGAAGTTTTTGTCACATAGTGAGTTCTAGTACTTTCTTATAGAAGTCTAATTAATAAAAGTCATCACACTGAGAAGGCCAAAAGACCCCAGAAATCATTTGAGGCAGCAAGCACTTTACTCATCATCCAGGTAGAGTCATGGCAACCAAATTCAATATTTTTTTCAAGTACCAACACATTTGTAAACTGATACAATGAAGAAAGAGTATAAAATTATGAGTGGTATTGTTTCATAAAACTGTGAAATGGAATATTAGCAAGCAGTTAGATGTAAATTCTTTGAATGCCAGAACTATTACATTTTCATTTATATCCCAAGAGCATTATATAGTACCTGGAACAAAATAGGTGTTTGATAAATGTTTTTTATTGACTGTTTATGTAGTTTCCAAAAGAAGAAAT
>JAJPUD010003005.1:227517-276690 GCA_023553655.1 Myrmecobius fasciatus
GTTCACAGCTCCACCAACAATGCATCAGTGTCCCAGCCCTCCCACAACCCCTCCAACATTCATCATTAACTTTTCCTGTCATTTTAGCCAATCTGACAGGTGTGAAGTGGTATCTCAGGGTTGTCTTGATTTGCATTTCTCTGATCAATAGTGATTTGGAGCACCTTTTCATATGACTATAAATAGTTTTAATTTCATCCTCTGAAAATTGTCTGTTCATATCCTTTGACCATTTATTGATTGGAGAATGGCTTGAATTTTTATAAATATGAGACAATTCTCTATATATTTTAGAGATGAGACCTTTATCAGAACCCTTAAATGTAAAGATGATTTCCCAATTTATTGCTTCCCTCCTAATCTTGTCTGCATTGATTTTGTTTGTACAAAAACTTTTTAACTTAATATAGTCAAAGTTATCTATCTGGTTTTCAATTAAAAGTTCCAGTTCTTCTTTGGACATAAATTTATTCCATCTCCACAGGTCTGAGAGGTAAACTATATTATGTTCCTCTAACTTGTTTACAAAATCACTCTTTATATCCAGATCATGAACCCATTTAGATCTTATCTTGGTATGTGGTGTTAGATGTGGGTCAAGCCCTAATTTCTTCCACACTAGTTTCCAGTTTTCCCAGCAGTTTTTGTCAAATAGTGAATACTTATCCCAAAAGCTGGGGTCTTTGGGTTTATCAAAAACCAAATTGCTATAGTTATTGCTTAGTTTGTCTTGTGATTCTATCCTATTCCACTGATCGACTACTCTATTTCTTAGCCAGTACCAAATGGTTTTGATGACCGCTGCTTTATAATATAGTTTTAGATCTGGTATAGCAAGTCCACCATCTTCAGCCTTTTTTTTCATTAATCCCCTTGAAATTCTAGACCTTTTGTTTTTCCAAATGAACTTTGCTACTATTTTTTCTAGATCTGTAAGATAATTTCTTGGGAGTTTGATTGGTATGGCACTAAATAAGTAAATTAGTTTGGGTAGTATTGTCATTTTTATTATATTCGCTCGTCCTACCCATGAGCATTTTAAGTTTTTCCAATTGACTAGGTCTGATTTGATTTGTGTGGAAAGTGTTTTGTAATTTAGTTCATATAGTTCCTGACTATCCCTTAATGCCCCGACATTCTACAAAGTAATAAAGGCAATAAAAGTTGGGAAAATTCTTTGCTGGAGGGGCTATGGGAAGATCACTTGTAAAACTATAAATGGGTTCAATTTTCAGGAAAACATATAATCATGCAAGATAAAGTTGTTTATACCCTTTGAGCCAGATAATCTACTAATAAAACTGTGTCCCAAGGATACTGACAACTAGAAATAACTCCATTTACAAAAAGACTCATAGCAGATTTTTTTGTGATAATAAAAAGCAGGAAACAAAAATGAGCAAAGCTGAAGGTTGTCAACCAGCATCATTCTGTCCTTCAGAATGTCTTTCAATCTCTGAATGCCAGAGTCCTTAGCAAGTTATACGAAGAAATACACAGTAAAATAATACTAGTAGGAGGGAGCAGCCAGGTGGCACAGTGAATAGGGCACCAGCCCTCCAGTCAGGAGGACCTGAGTTCAAATTTGGTCTCAGACACTGAACACTTCCTAGCTGTGTGACCCTGGGCAAGTCATTTAACCCCAATTGCCTCGGGGATGGGGGGGAAGCTAACAATATATACCGAAATAAATTCAAAATGGTACACGATTTAGACATAAAGGATGATGTCATGAGCAAATGAGGGGTATAGGGGAAAAAATTGTTAGCCAGCTCAGTGAATAAAGCACTGGGTGTGAAGTCTGGAAGACCTAAGTTCAGATTCAGCATCTTACTAGCTGTGTGACCCTGGACAAGCCACTTAACCCTGTTTACCTCAGTTTCCTCAACTGCAAAAGAAGAAAATGGTGTTTCCTAATGGAAATATATATAGCTGAAGTAGAAAGAGCAAAGATCTGGTATTTCTTTCCTCCTGAGAGTTGAAAACAGCTGCTGGGATAAGATTTTTTTGTCTCTAACCTGCTATATCTGCACACAGGAGCACTGATTTTGTTATTGCTGGAGAAAGGGATTGAATGTTAAGCTCTCTTTTTCGGGCAGAACTGAAGATGGCACGACCCTAAACAGCCAATAAACCAAGGAAAGCTATTTAGAAATCCAGGAGACAGAGGACTTGTATCTGTCTTAATGTGTCCTAGGGGACAAAGCAGAACAATCTTTAGCTTCAATAACCACCCAAAATAGTGCATCTTTGTTGAGATTACCAACCATGGGGCAGAGGCAGTCACAGGAAATCCTCATAGACTGGAAACAAAAATACCTAATTACATGGACACCAATTCACCAAGGGGTACCTGTGGGTTTGATGATAGAGTTCCACATGAATGGATTTTAGTGTGTGGCTACTTCGGCAGAAATTTAACTCAGAAAAGCTGACACAGGCAGGGGAGGGGATGGACAATGGGAGGAAAGCCGCAGACAAAGCTGGCTTGTTCAGACCCAGGGAAAGGAAAGCCAGGGGCAGCTTTTGTATTCCATTGCTTAACACAATGCCTCGGAAGCGTGGGTACCCGAAATTTTTATTTTTATTTATGAGGACAGTTAGAAATATGGGAGAGTGAATGGGAAGATCTTCACCTCTCTTCAGTTTCCTTATCTGTAAATGAGAAAGTTGAATTAGAACTCCAATTAGTAAGGAATGAATTAGTAAGGAATGAATAGGGCTTTCCTCCAGGCCACCAACATTCCAGACACTTTTCTTCTTCCAAGAGACCCCAAAGCCTTCCTCTTCTCCGGGTCCTCCGCCCAGCCAGGCTTTAAATTAGGAAGCCCTGGGTTTGAATTCAAACTGACAGAGCCACTGATCCTTCAGCTTCCACATCTAGAAAAGAGGGATTTTCTTGTGTATGCATTGTTTACACAAAGCGCTTGGCAAACCCTAATGTATTATATAAGGTGTCAGCTACAGTATTATCACTAATAAAAAACAATATTTTTGAATGAATATTGTCTCAGAAGATAGTATGATGGTATACAAGGATCCTAGGCTTGGTGGTCAACCAACCCCAATATTGTTCTAGTCCTGATTTTGCCAAAAATTGGCTGTGGGAGACCTCTCTGGCCTTCAGTTTCCCTATCTAGAAAATGAGAAGGTTGGATTAGATAGAACTGTAATTAGTATGGAATAACAGGACTTTGCTCGAGGGCACAACCATCCCAAGAGCACATTTCCTCCCCAAGGAAACCTGTTCCTTCTCCTGGTCCTTCTCCTGGCTGCTGTGAAGAACCACACTATCCCCACCCCAGCCCCACTCTGGATCCCAGTGCCTTAATAACACCCATGTTTGAAAAATTATGGAAGTGAATTGTTGGTGATTCATAACATTTCACTGATCACACAAATCCCAGTTATTTATTGCGCACTTAACTTATGCTCAGCATCAAGCTAGACTCTGAGAAGGATCCACCTCGGTAGAGCCAGCTCTCACCAACAAATTGTTAAATTTTTAGTGTAAGTATTTATACCTTTGTTGTTGTTCAATTCTTTTTCAGTCACGTCGTGCTCTTCTTGATCCAATTGGGGTTTTCTTCTCAAAGATACTAGAACGTTTACTAATTTCTTTTCCAGCTCATTTTACATCTGAGGAAACTGAGGCAAACAGGGTTAAATCATTTGTTCAGAGCCACACAGCTAGTAAGTATTTGAGGTCAGATTTGAACTTAGGAAAATGAGTTTTCCTGATTACAGGCCTGGCACTTCATCTACAATGCCATCTAGAAGCCAATTTATACCTTAAAATCTGGCAAAGCTACAAATCAGAGCTTGATTTCCTATTTCACCATTGTCTAGACTTAAGAAAATGATGGAGAAAATTTTAAAAGTACAGATTAAACATAAAAAGTGGATATGTCATACATTTTTCTTAGAGTTGCTTGTTAAATATTTATCTATATACTCCTGAATAGGATCAAAAGAATACAGAGAATAGTACTATTATTCTCTATTATCTGATTACCTTCTTTTTTTTTTTTTTTTTGGCTGAGGCAATTGGGATTAAGTGACTTGCCCAGGGTCACACAGCCAGGAAGTCTTAAGTGTCTGAGGTCAAATTTGAACTCAGATCCTCCTGCCTTCAGGGCTGGTGCTCTATCTACTATACCAACCAGCTGCCCCTGATACATACCTTCTTATGAGTTCTGAAATGCTTAGAACAGCCTTCTGACATAACAGTACAGATTTTATCAGCAACATTTTACAAAGGAGGAAGTAGAGAGGTTAAGTCACTTACCATAGAGTATGTAGCGGAGCTGGGATCATTATGTGACCACGGACCTCAGTTTCTTCATATCTTTACTAGGAAAAAAGAACAATACTTAAATTAGTCCTATTCTATATCTCAATTAAGGGAAATATTTAAAACTAACTTTAAAGCAGTAGCTATTATGAAGTTTTTGTATCATAGACTCCTTTGGCAGTCTAGTGAAACCTACAGTTTTCTTTTCATAATATTTTTAAAGGCATAAAAGAAAATGAAATCCAGAGAATTACAAAGGAAACCAGTTATATTTTAAATTGCTTATTGTGATTTAATCATTTATGTCTGACTCTTTATGACCTCTTTTGAGATTTTCTTGGTAAAAATGCTGGTGTGGTTTGACATTTCCTTCTCCAGTTCATTTTTACAGATGAAGAAACTGAGACACATAGAGCTAATCGACTTGTCCAGGGTCACACAATTAGTAAGTGTTTGAGGCTGGATTTGAATTCAGGTCTTCCTGACTCCAAGCCCAGTGCTATATCTTTTGAATCATCTAGCTGCCCTATTGAAATAGTTACTAAAATATTAAAACAAAAGACAAATTCATGGACCCTAGGTTAAGCTCTTCTACTCTATGGGGTTTTCTGACCACACTGACCTTGAGTAGGAAAATATTCACATCTCACCTCTCAGCTTCCTCCCTCACCAGGGGTCCACAGAAAAATGAATCCTAGGAATATGGGTGCTTGTGGTTCATAGACGTTATTGTACATTTAGCAAAAAGTATTAGCTGACAATTTTATTTATTAATGTACTATGTGATCTGGAAGAGCCTATAAAGCTTCTCTAATAGGCAAGAATTGTGACCTTGGACAAAGTCCTCTCACCTCTCTGACTTTTAGTTTCACATTTATGAAACAAAGAAGTGGAAATATATGGATTTTGAAGTCCCTTCTAGTCCATGATCTTACAGTCTTATATAGATCTACCATCTCTGATATGCGTAAAAAAGATACATGTCCTAATCAATTCCATTGGCCACCCGATTTCTCAGCTGTCTCTTCTGGTCCTTGGGAGGCAGATTCAGAGCATTACAGCCGAGGTCCAGAGAAGCCTGCTTCTGCCCAGAATGATAGATTAGGTGCAGCCAAATAAGTTGGAGGTAACACTGCTACCTGGAAAATAGCCTGTGCTTTTTTTTTTTCAAATGTACCAACAGATCCCAAGTACCTTTCCTAAAAGCCAGTTTGAGTAACCTAAGTAAATATATTTCTTTAGTGAAATGGGGTAAGGTAGGGGAGGAGCTGTATTTTAGCACTGGTGAATCTATCAGTCATGCTTTTATAAATTTTCATTTATTTAAAAAATATAAGAAAATTTTTGTTGTTATTCTGACCTTGATTGACAACAGCAATATGTGAATTTCCTTTCTATTCATCACTTTAGTTATTTCTGTCAACCTTTTGCTTCCTCTCTGTGGGAGGAGTACAGTCTGGTCAGGCTATATCAATAACTGTCCTATCTTCCCCACAGGGTTATTTGTGGAGATCAAAAGAGAGAAATAAAACCCAATGAAAAGCACATAATACTATATAAATGTGACTATACAGGGAAGCTTCACATTTTCTGATTTGTATTGTCAGTAATGTGGGGGTGGGGATCATATTGTCTTATTGTATCTCTACAGACTTGGTTCTCTTGATCTCTCTTGATCTATCACAGTGCTTTGTTGCCAAATTTTCAAAATAATTTCATATCAAATTATGGTATTTCAATGTTAGATTTATTTCATTATTAGTCCATTCTCTTAATTAGAAACCCACAGGGGCAGGGGCAGGGAGGGGAATCTTTACTATTAATACCGTGTAGATTTATCAATGTCCCAGTTCACAAAGATACACAGACTACCTATGTCTGGCACAAATCATAAATCACAGTCATAATAATATTAATTTGTATTACTCTCGGTACCTTGTTCTCAGATTTTTGTTGTTTAGTCATTTTAGTTACATCCAACTTTCATGCTCCCTTGTGAAATTTTCTTGGCAAAGGTACAGGATCATCTTATTTCCTTCTCCAGTTCATTTTACAGATAAGGAACTGAGGCAAATAGGATTGAATGACTCCTTCAGGGTTACCCAACCAGTAAGTGTCTGAGATCAGATTTGAACTCCTCCTGATTCAAGGCCCAGCACTGAACTATAAACACAGAAATGAATTAATGATAAGTTAGTGACCCAAAAGAATACAATCAGTCCAGGCTATCTAAGGCTAAGTTAGTCAAGGCTGATCAACTTGATCACTTTGATGGACAATTAATTGTTCCACAGAAGAATTGTTTGTCTACAGTATTCAAGTTTAGTGGAACATGCTTGAAGTAACTAGATTGCTTAAGCCAGTGTTCATTTACCTCAGTATTATATAAATGACCTGATTCTCAAGGCATGTGGTACATTGGAAAAATCTAGTTCAGAGATAGCATGTGATACATTGTTCTCCTTCAATCATTTCAGCATGTCCCACTCTTTGTGACCCAAATTGGGGTTTTCTTGGCAAGGATACTGAAGTGGTTTGCCATTTCCAGATGAGGAAATGGAGGCAAACAGGATGAATTGACTTGCCCAGGGTTACACAGCTAATAAGTGTCTGAGACCAGATTTGAATTCAGGAAGAGGAATCTTCCTGGCTCCAGTGTTCCCTTCATTCTGTCACCCAGCTGCCCAGCTTTATAAGGCACATGCATTTCAGTTGAATCTAGATAAGACAATTGGAGCCATAACTAGGCCCAGGACTTTGGGACAGAACACAAAAACTCAAGGGACCAAACCACATATTTTTCCTAAGCATACTTCAAGGGAAGGAGAATATGATTTTACCCATGATTCATATTAATCTATCAAGAGATATTGTGCACATTCTATATACTCAGCTCTGTCCTGCATATTGTAAGGCATAAGAGAGGGGTAGTCCTTACCTTTGTAGGGTGGATGAACTTGATTTTCTTTAATTTAAAAAAATATTTTGATAATTGAATTTCAATATAATTGGTTTCCTTTATAATCCTATGTATTTCATTTTATGCATTTAAAAACACTATTCTGAGCAGGGCTTTATGGGCTTCGCCAAATTGCTAAAGGGGTCTATGTCACCAAAAATGGTTAAAAACCTCTATTTTAAAGAGTTTATACTTTAAAGAATTACAGGAATTCCTAATTAGGAATATAGGCTTGTATATATGAAATACTAGAAAGTAAAAACCAACTTTATATAATAAGTATTCACTGCTGTGGTACAAACAATAAGCCTAATATGAATTCACAAGACAAAACTCTGGACTAAACTAAACCAGCAGGAGACCTGTAGTGCTTTTTGCCCCAATACATGGTAATGTCCCTGAAGGAAGAAATCATAATTTAGGAGTGCTGAACATACAATAGGCACTCATTAAACATTTGTTAGTTGGCTGACTTTTCTATTCTTTTTCTTCTCTGTGTAAGGAGATTTATGTGGATGGGAACTTCTGAGGACACTGACTGTTCTGGTTTTCACTTAGAAATATACAGAAAAGTGGCAAGGAACTGGAAATTGAGTGGATGCCCATTAATTGGGGAAATAGCTAAATAACTTAAGGTATACGAAGGTAATTAAATATTATTGTTCTATAAGAAATGATCAGCAGGATGATTTCAGAAAAGCCTGGAAAGGCCTACATGAATTTATGCTTAGTGAGCAGAGCCAGGAAAACATTGTATACAATAACAAGATTTTATGATGGTCAACTGTGGTGGTCTTAGCTCTTCTCAACAATGCAGTGATTCAAGGCAATTATATTGGGCTTTGAATGGAAAACGCCAATTGCATCTAGAGAGAGAACTATGAAAACTGAATGTGGATCAAAGCATAGTATTTTAACCTTTTTGTTTGTTGTTTGCTTTTTCTTTCTTGTGCTTTTTTTCCCTTTGAAAACTCTTTATATGTTGTTTGGAAAAATAAAATAATATAGGGGAAAAAAGAATTGCTTTGACTACAATCTCAAAGAGAGAGAGAAGGGTATAGATAAGAATATATAAATGATAAGCAGGCTGACTTCAGAAAAGTCTGGAAAGACTTGTATGAACTGATACTAAGTAAAGTAAATAGAGCCTGGAGAACATTGTACATAGTAACAGCAAGATTATGTGATGATCAATGATGATAGACTTAGCCCTTCTCAGCAATGTTGTGAAACAGAACAATTCCAAAAGACTTGGGATGGAAAATGTTATCTGCATCCAGAGAGAGAACTCTGGAGAGTGACATGGTATTTTCACCTTTTTGTTTATTTGCTTTATCTTTCTTTGGATCTGATTTTTCTCATATAACATGAAAAATATGTAAATAAATTTAAAAGGATTATTACATGGTTAACCTATATCAAATTGTTTACTGTCTTGGGGATGGGGAAGTTGAGGAAGAAGGGACAAAAATTTTAGAACAAAAAATTTTACAGAAATGAATGTTGAAAACTATCTTTACATGTATTTAGAAAAATAAAATATTATTGAGGGAAAAAAAGAAGTACATAGAAAATCAGAAGTTGATTGCAATAGCCAGAGGAAGTTCAGTAGAAACTATGTGCATGTTGGCCTTAGAAATAATTTAGCTGCCCTTAAGATGAATTGGTAGGCATCCAGGTAGCACATTCTATATAGAGTATTGAAATTGAAGTTAGGAAGACTCATCTTCTTGAGTTCAAATCCAGCCTCAAACCTTTGCTAGCTGTGCAAATCATTTAACATTGCTTGCCTTAATTCTTCATCTGTAAAATGAGCTGAAGAAGGAAAAGGCAAACCATCCCAATGTCTTTGCCAAGAAAATCTTAAATAGGGTCATAGAGAGTTGGACATAACTGAAAAATGACTGAATGGCAAAATGAACTGGGTCATCACTGCATCAATAGAACCTAGGGAAAGAAGTGAGAGAGCATCCTGTTTCCAGTAGAAACAATGGAATGAGCTGCAGAGAAATAGAGATTTTGGGAAGCATTGGGTACCAGTTCTGTCTTTAGAATGCTAGGTAAAAAGGGGTAGTGATTAGCCCTGTTCTATTTAAGGATGGCCTTGTTTGGTAGCAAGCCACCAATCTTATCTAAACTGGGCAATATTCTGCAATGAATTGTCTAACAGGATGAAGTATAATCAGGGGAAGATGAAAACATGAGAGTTGAAAAGGTTCTCCAACATATAAACTGATAAAAGACTGGTGGTCCTCAGTAGTCCTGAGGTCTCTTCCTTCTGTGCAAATTCTGTGACTCATTGCAGCTTATTGCCAGAGTGACTTTGGATAATTCCAATTTTTTTCATCTATAAAAATGAGTGCATTGGACCAAATGATTTTCAAAGCCCCTTCCAGCCCTAGATTTAAAAATACTATGTTCCTAAGTATCTCTCAGTTTGGAGACTGTGAGTGAGTGAGTGAATGAGTGTGTGTGTATTTCTTGGATGGTTACACAGATATATCTTTTCTCTTTGGGATCATGCATACAAATAGAATTACTGTGCCATTTTACCAAAGAAAACCCAGTGGGGAAGAGGGAAAGTTGAAGCTACCTGGAGAGTTATTTAAGGGAAAAAAGAAGCTAATGCTTCAGACAACATTTTAACTAGATTGTAAACTCCTTGAAAGCAGGACCATGACTTACATATTTTCGTTTTCTAACTGCTGGTCGCATACCTCACACATAACAAATCTTAATAAATGCTTGATAAATGAATTAATAAATGTGGATTATATTTTCAACAAGTACTTCTAGAAATAAATACCAAGCCAAAGAAAAATGTACAAAGGGACCCCTTTACTAGCCTGGTATTGGGGCATAAGACTAATATTTACCTTATGGGCAACTGAACTTGTAGAATATTGCAATCCATGTAATAAAATCTCATGATAATAACAAAATTCCCTACACCAGAGATCGGCTCTCTCCCAGAGAATTGGATTTTGATTTCATACTACAGCAATTTTTTTTCAGGTTATTATGCTAGAAGATTACTTCTTTCCCTCCAACAGAAGGCGTATTTGTATGTGTACATATGTTTGAGAGGAATTTACTGAAAAGACATGGGTATTAGACCATCTGGCAAAGCTTTCACAGCCAGTATCCCTTTTTTGTAATCCCTCTGCTTTTCATTCTTAATGTTTTGAGACCAGCTTGAAGAAAGGAGCAACCCTACTGAAAATACTGGGTCACATTTAGACTTAGGCCAGGCTTCTGGATGGAGGGAGAAAACCTACAGCAACCACTGTGATGGGGGAAGGGTGGAAAGGAGGGAAGAAATAAAATCCTTAAAATGTTATTATTGGTTCCTAGGGAGTAACCTTGTCTCTGATATTGCATTCAACTAAATCCCATAATAAAAGGTAGGTTAGAAAAATGGAATTATTAGTTGGTATATCTTTGGTTCCCTACGAAAGAGATTCATAGTCCCTCCCCAGAGCCTTCATTGTTCTACCTGTTCTCTGTGTGATGGCTACTTACAAATTTATTCCCTAACTGGGGTTATGAAATGTTACTTTACTTTTTTTTCTTTTGGTTTTTAAAATAGGGTCTAGGTTTCTGAATTTATTGATATAGGGAATTCTAAGATGTTACTTTGTATTCTCCTTTAATTTTTAAAAATAGGAATTAGATCTCTGAATTTATTGATAAGAGGAATTCCCAAATGAGGAATATCCATGTAGGGTGGTACCTAATCTATAATTTATTGCTTTAGAAAGTTGCCTAGGGGCAGCTTGATAGAGCAACTGGCCCTGGAGTCAGGAGAACCTGAGTTCATATGTGACCTTAAACACTGTGTGATCCTAGATAAATTACTTAATCTTGATTACCTCCTCCACCCGAAAAAAAAAATTGCCTAAAGAAACTGAGACATTAATAGAATTGAAAAGAGTCACACAGTGAGAATATATCAGAGGTAGGATTTGAATTTAGGTTTTTGCTCATTCTGAGGAATGGAGTATCTACTATTCCATGCTACTTCTCTTTCTATTAAAAAAAAAAAAAGTAAATGTTTTTATATTTAGCTTCTTTGTGGCATCTCAATGCTGAAATGTTCAAAATAGAACTCATATTATCTTCCAAAAACAATTTACAATACCTGGAATGAAGGAACCTAATCAGCCAGCTTTTCCTGCTCCAGCTCTCTCTTTTTTATTTATATGGAAGACATGATGCTACCAGTGACCCAAATTCACAACCCAAGAGTTATATGTATTCTCTCTCCCTCATCCCCCCACCCAATCTTTCCCTTTCTCTCCACCCATAGGCAGCCCCCACTCTAATCCTCCTGATTTTGGCTTGGTTTATTTCAGCCCTTCTCCTCTGGGCCTTTTCCTACTCTCTCCCCATAGAACCTCTCTCTTTTTAAAAAATTACCTCTCTTACAAGGGCCATTGACAATGAGTTTTTTAAATCACCTATTTAAGAAAAATCTACTTAAAACAGAATCCCAACATTTCAAGCATTATGAAACTGCTGCTTTTATCCAGCTGCCCCAACAAACTCCTGTGTTTTTCCACAGACATTTTTAAAAATAGTGCAGAGGAACACCACAGTCTAAAAGAGGTCAGCGAAATGCCACAGTTAAGGACAATTCCATATTCCATTACATAGCTAGCAGTACTAAGCTGAACTTTCTCTCAGATACTAGGACATGAAAGATGTTCCTTCTCTTTCCCTCCTTCTCTCCTCCCTCTCCTCCCTACCCCCCCCCCATAGCGTTCTATTCAAGTTCTCACAGCTGAAAGGGAAGGACATCCAAAAGCCCATCCTTTTTATTTTATGCTGTCACCAAGCTACCAGTCTTACAATCAATTAGCCAAACATTCAACAAGGAAAAAAAAAAACAAACCCAAGTGCTTTTCTGGTTATCCATCATCAGATGGTCCATTTAACACTAAAAGAAAATTGCTTTCTCTTTTTGCTGCTTGCAATAGCTCATGGATCTTCCATCTAGTCCCACTGAGAAATACAGCCAGAGAATAAAGAAGAAAGGGACAGAAAAATTGAAAGGGGAATTGAGGAAAGAAACTGTTCCTGCTTCAGAGCAGATCATTCCTTTATTATTCTTCATCAAAACCTACATTTATACTTCATAGAATGTTAAAACTGCAAAGGTGCTAAGAGAGCATTGAATCCAACCCCCTCATTTTGCAGATGAGGAAACTGAGACCCAGAGAGATGTGTTCACCCAAATGATTAGCAGAAGAGCTAGGATTAGAATTAAATCTAACGCTCAATCCAGTGTGAGAGGAAGGTCTCTAAATTCTAGATCAGGAGCAGTGGTTCTAGTTCCAATAATGACATTCATAAGCTCTGTGACTTTGTGCAATTTGATTCTGAGTCTCAAGTTCCTAATATTTGCACAACTTATTTTGTGGACTTTTAGGAGGAAAGTATAATGTGCTACAAAAACCTGAGTTGTGTATTGTCATTATACTTCAGGCCACTTTTATTGGATAATAGTCATAGAATCTTGATTAGAAATAAACAATTATATATATATATATATATTCATGCACATGTAAGCATCTTCTATAGGACAGACCATGTAGCAATACCACATTTTTGTTTTTGTAAACTAACATAAATAGTAGGATTAATTAATCAAACCAACTTTCCCTTTTATATACACACTTCAAAAAAATATTACCTGCCATGGGAAAGGAAATGAGTAGTTATTTGAAGTGATCATTTCACATTCAGAGTATTGGTGAATTCCTATCTGAAAAGGAGAATTTTGATGTTTTAAATGAGTCTGTTGATGGTTTGTAAGTCAGGCTGACATTTTTTTTTTTTAGCTGAGGCATTTGGGGTTAAGTGACTTGCCCAGGGTCACACAGCTAGGAAGTGTTGTGTCTGAGGCTAGATTTGAACTCAGGTCCTCCTGACTTCAGGGTTGGTGCTCCAACCACTGCACCACCTAGCTGTCCCTTCAGGCTGGCATTTTGAGTGAAATGGAAATATAAATAAGATCAGAGTTTCTGGCACAGTTTGGAAGAACCAGGTAACTAACTCTCTGGTTAATACAGCTTTAGAGGCTTGCCCAACAAAGAAAGCTTGAAAATTATTCTTATCCTTACTGTAAATCATTTTTCTGGATGAATAGGAGAGCCCATTAATGTGGATATTCTCTTCAAAGTTTCCAATGTCAACTTATTGAAAAGGTGTGATAGTGTAGAATATTTATTGGCTCTGAAGTCAGAGTACCTGGGTTCAAATTCTGCCTCTAAGGCATTATCTTTGTAATCTAGGGCAAATCATTTAATCTGTTTCCTCCTCTGCAAAAAAAACAAAAAAGAAGACAGATTGGATGACTTCCAACTCTCGAAATGTGATTGTGATTACTAGTCATTAGGAGTCTCCTTTATCTTCCATAGAGAGTCCATGGAAATTATGGACCATACTTGTCAAGAAAGAAAAAAAAAGAAAAACTCATTTTGGTTTATTTCAATAGTCATCATAGTATCACCCAGCAAAACATCATAGAATATACATTTTTGAGTTAGAAAAGACTTTAGGAGTCAACCAGTCCAATTCTATTATTTTCCAGATGAGGAATCTGAAGCCCAGAAAAAACAACCCATTTCCAAATTCAGCATTTTCTCACTATACCATACTACTGCTCCACATGAGGCTATAAAACTATAAGGTGAAAGTTGTTACAGGATAGAATAATGGGATAAGCATCTTTAATTTATGACCACACAATGGCAAATCAAGTAGTATGTTTTAAAGAAAAATCAGCAGGAACAGAAATATACTTGATTCAGTGAAAAAATTAAAAAATATGTTAAGAAAAATTGCGCAAGTTTAATCTATATCAGATTGCTTGCTGTCGTAGAGAGGGGGGAGAAGGAGAAAATTTTGGAACACAAGGTTTTGCAAAGGTGAATGCTGAAAACTATCTTTGCATGTATTTGGAAAAATAAAGTACTATTACATTTTTTTAAAAAACAAAAAAAAATACATATTTGTTGCTAGGACCAAAAAAAATGTTGCTTTGGCATCCTGTAGGCAAAATGATTTGATCAGTTTTTCATCTGATTATACTTGGATCATATAATACATATATCTGGATCACATAACACATTCTCTTTGTTAAAACATTAAGGTCAATTTCTTCAACTTGTAGAGTGAAGACAAGTTATTTTAAAGCATGTTGGAGTCTCACAAAAGAGCATAGATGCAGAATGGGAAGGGACTTCAGTGGCCATCATTCTAGAGATGAAGAAACTGACATCCAGATGAGGTTAACAGATCCACAATCATACACTCAGATCCTCTGGCTCCAAATATAAAACCCTTTTTCCATTTCACCAGATGATACAATCTGGGTGATAAACTGCCTCCCAAGCAGCACTAGGTCTGGTGCAATCAGACCTAATTTACAAATTTACAAATTTTACAAAATAAGGGAAGAATTTGGTCCTCCCCTGTAGGAGCAACAATGGAAACTCTATGAAGTTCCAGAGAACATGTGACTAAAGTTAACAGAGAGAGCTGGAGCAGGAAAAGCTGGCTGATTAGGTTCCTTCATTCCAGGTATTGTAAATTGTTTTATGAGTTATTTATTCTACCTAATTCTATTGCACAAGTTTATCTGAAAACTACCACAGGCCTTTGGACTTCGGGAGTAATTCTCACAGCCCAAATGTTTAAAGATAAAAAAGCCCGAAACATAGACTTCCTGCCAGTGTTTGCTTTGAGGGGTGGCTGCATTCCAGCTTTCCAAACACTTAAAACCTGATTGGATTTCATTAAAGGTTTGCTGGTCTTGGTGTAGCATCTAGTGGAGAGTTGGTAAATCACAGAACTGGACCACAAATCACCTGGCAAAAGTCACTTTCATGCCTGCCTTATCACAAGAAGGAAAATGTTAAAAGGCATCCTCTCTGGAAAAGTAGTCTTCCTAAGTCGCTTAATCCACATTCCAAGTGGCCCCAGATCCCAGGGCAGTCAGCAGAACACAATGCCTGCTTGTAGGCCTCAGGAGAGGAAGATGATACCAGATTTGGGTGCCCTCTGAGGGCAGCTTGGCCCTTGAACACCTTTTTATTCTTCCGACTCTACCTTGGCTTCCAATCAAATCAACTTTCCATCCTTGTGCTGATAAAGGCATCTCCCGTCTCCTTTCAGTACTCAACTCATTTCCAGGGTATCAAGAATCATTTTGTGGTTTCCTTTCAAGGCTCTGCCCAAATGTCTCAATGGTCACCTTGCATCATGTAAGTGAATAAGAATATAGTTTCTTCACTGGCTCCAATTGCCTGATGTAACCCACTCTGATGTCAGATTCACTATGTATGACCAACCTATCTTCTTTTTCAGTTATACATTTCTTTAATAATCATTTCCACCACATTCCCTGTGTAATTTGTTTGTCATGGGTTTCAGCTTGTTCACACTCACCAGCAGCAATATTATTGGAACCAGCTATAATTGGCACTCCAGATCTAATTGTGACATTTTTAATGTGCTCATTTATATATCACAATTCAGCAAACTACAAATCAGGGCTTGATTTATTCTTTTTATTGATTGTCTAGATTTAAGAAAGTGATAGAGAAAAAATAGATGCAGATAAAACTTTAAAGTATGTCTTAACTACACTATTTTTTTGAGAACCAGTCACAGCCCTGCCTCATCTAAATCCAATTTACACATGAGTCAATACATTACTTGTGATGTCATTGATCCTTTTCAAAAATGAAGGCCCAACAATAAACACAATCCTGAAAATCTCTCCATTGCTGTATGGATAATCTTCAATTTCAATACTTGAGAGACTGTAGGGTGCCAAAACTCTCAACAACAGGACTGACAGAGCCAGACAAAGCCTAATCTATGATGTACATAATGATTGGGGGTGTAATATTATTTTCCCTAATTAAAGACTTAAAATTCTAATCAAGTTTAAATATATGCATAGCCAAACTCCAAATATACACATGTATATGTACATATATATCATGTACACTTATACATATATGTGAATATGTACTGCATGTATTTTATAAATACACATACATGTATATGTGTATATATTTAGCCTTGGAGTCTGACTATACATAGGGCTGAAGCTGAATATTTTAGGTCTATAGTTCTATATGTGTGTATAAATATGTATGTAGAAGTATATAAATACATATACATACTATATATCAAAGCTTCTTAAACTGTGAGTTGCAACCCTATGTAGGATCATGTAACTGCATGTGGGGGTAGTGAAATTATGATTTAATATCAGTAAATATTTGATTTTTATATCTATTTTATATACCTATATACCCAGGATCATATAAACATTTCTCAGGCGAAATAGGGTCACAAGTAGAAAAAGTTTAAGATGCCCTGCTGTATATTTATATATACATATTTTTCTGTATACACACACATAGCTAATGTAAATGGAGTGAAAATAAAGACCCTTACCTGCACAAAATCATCAGCAATATCATAGTATAAAAAGACCAGGGTTTGGCGTCAGATGCCCCGGATTCATATCCTAGTCAGACCCTCAGTATCTTTGTGATTTAAGAAAAGTCATTTTGTCCTTCCTGGAGACCAAATGAGAATCTTGTACTAGATTACCTAGGTTGTACCTTCTAGCTCCAGATCTGCAGTGCTAGGATGAGGGGGGTTGACTAAATGACATCTAAAATCTCTTCCATCTCGTTCTGTGTTCCTGTGATCCCACTTCTCTTACAAAATGCCATAATCCTATTATAACAGGCCACCTGCTGATTGTTGTTTTTGTTGCTGTCTTTGTTGGATCAATTAATCACATCTGAGTCTTATGCCTCCCTTCCCCATTTGGGATTTTCTTGGCAAAATTCTTTTCCTTAATCAATTCATTTTTTTCCAGTGAGGAAACTAAGGCAAACAGGACCAAGTGACTTACCTAGAGTCACATAGCTTATAAGATCAAATTTGAACTCAGGTAGAGCCACCCCAAGCACTCCATCCATTGAGCCACCTAGCTGCCCGCCACCTGCTGATTATCTCATGCTATTGACCTACCCCATTAGTCTGCTTTGGTTTAAGATTCCCAACAATAGAGTCATAAATAGGTCAGATTGTTGTTGTTGTTTTTTAAAGTAGGGACATTATCTTCAGAAATCCAAAGCTAAAATGTCCATATCAACTTTGGGTTGAGTATTCATTGTTTGGGTGTTTCTTAGCAATATCCATCATATCAAAACAAAATTGTCAGTAATAAATGTTTTTAAAGAAAAAAACAAATATAATATTCTTGTTATCTTGGCATTGTCTTCTCCAACTCCACTGATAGTGTTGTGAGTTTAGTTAGTTGACTGTGGGTCATAAAGGATGAAATATAAGAAAGGAAAGTTTCATTTGGCGAAAACATGGCAATTACAGGTCCTAACAAATCTGCCAGGGACCAACATGAGAGCAGCAAAACGAGGAGGGATAGACAGGCTCAAGGCAACAGGACACCTGCGGGGCAGGAGAATGACCTGAAAGAGTAAACTGAAATGAAAAAGGTCTGAAGGACACATGGAAGAAAAAATTTGCCTACTTCACAATTTTGCCTAAGGCCCACCCGGCTCGTGTGTTCTGGGTTTCAGTCCAAGTTTCTGCAAAGGATGGCAGCAAGCTGCCTCACTAATTTACTCCAGGTGCCTCTTCCTGGCAGCAACACATGCTCCTCCTCTGATACACCCAAAGCCCAGGCCCAGATCAGTCATCCCAATTTGCTGATGGCTCTGACAGCAGGTGTTACACTAACCTTTCTCCCTCCTAAGTAGAATCTATCACCAGCAAAACATGCTTTCCTGGAATGAAGAAGATGCAGTTAGAATGACTCTTTTCCCTTCAGGTATAAAATGAAAAAATACCTTTTCACCCAGTTCTTTTAGAGAAAAAGCTTCGAAGTTCTTTTAGTTCTAATTAGTCTATGGTTCTGTGACTGTATTTCTGCTATGAATTTTCAGAGAATTTAGCCTTTGCTTAGGTTATTACTGTTGATCTAAGTATTCCCAAGCAATTTAGTAATATAGATGAAATGCAGCTGAACTCTTATGGTAACAATGGCAGGATTGTGGTTTTCATAGTAACTAGGCCTTATATTTGCAGAAGGGTTTGGAGGAAGGAGGACAACTGAATTCAAACAATTGATTGCTTACTTGGGGGATGTGTGAGAGGGAGATGATTGCATGGCTGAATTTAAGTATTTGTTTCCAAAATGATTGTGGGGGTTTTTAAAACTAAATTTAGAACCTATATCAAATTGCTTGTTGTCTTGGGGAAGCTCAAGGGAGAGAGGAAGAAAAAAGTTTTGGAACTCAAAATCTTACAGAAATGAATGTTGAAAACTATCTTTATGTATATATTGGGAAAAAATAAAATACTACTAAATTTAAAAAAATGAAAAACAAAAAGAATCCACACGTGCAAAAGAAAAACAGAACTAAACTAAATTTAGATATGTTTCTTTCAGTGGTTGTATATGTGGATTCATAGACATGGGGGAAGAGGAGAAAGGCTCACAGTATATTACAGCAGGAAGGTATATTAGAGATTCTCTCATTTAAATGGCAGTTTTAAAGATAAAGAAACCGAAGTCTATAGATGATAACTGATTTGCCCAAAGTAGCTTTTACATTTGTAGTGGTTTTCCCAATCTCTTATAGATGTTACAACCTTCATCACCCAAAGTGAGTGATAGGATCAGGTTGATAATCAAGTCTCTAGATTTACAATTCAGAGCTTTCTACACCTATTAAACACTTAACTAAAACACTTTTTTCCCCCCTGGGGTAGAGGTGGGTAGGAAGTTTTAAAGAAACCATAGGTTCTTTCATGTGGAGACACCTGGGTATGGAAACTCCCTTCACTGATACAGATTGGCAACCCTTCAGCAAATTATGGTTTTAGTAGTTCCCCAGAGTGACTTGCCCAGAATCCCACAAGTTGTGCCAAAGAGAGATCTAGACCTCAAGTCTTTTGGATTCCCGAGCTAGTACCCTATTAACATATCTCATTATATCTCAAATCAAGAATAGGTTAAAGAAAAAAAATGGCACTTTTTTTTTTCTTAGTGAATCCTAAAATTGGGAAATCTAAATAGCTAAAGTTCCAGATAGAGAATCCCTCCAAAATCCAAAGGTGTCTAATTTAATCCCAGTCAAGACCCATAAACAATCCTTATAAACCCTGGGGCACTTTTACCCCGACTCCCACTTTCAAAGATGAACCAGGTTCCCAGGGGCAAGAAACTCCCCCCTAAGGGGTCTAGGGATATCCTTGAGGATAACTCTTGCTGACTCCGTTTCCCTCAAGCCCTCATTTTGGTTTGTTTCCCCAATGTTAACTGTCCGTTGCACTTAGTATGTTCCTTATATCATAGTCATCATCAACACAATATCATTTACCCAATTAATATCAAATAAGGAAGAAATGATCTATCAAATACTCTCCCTTATCAGGGATACAATCTCCCCTGTACAGCTTTAGTCTCTGAGGAGAGAGCTCAAACTTAAAACAGTTTACAAACATTCACCTCTCCAAGTCCACTTCCAAATTTGGGGTAGTCTGGTGGCTATAGTATCTCTAAAAATGGCGTCTTGGCTTCTGGGTCTAATTAGTTCCTGGGCAGAGTCCAGAAGGTTGTTCTTGAGGGCCAGGACTGCTGGCCACATCCTGTAGGTCATTCCTCAAGCCTTGCTGACGTTTTCCCTGGACCTCTGATCCTCCAACCTATCAATTCATGGTCTCAGCTCAGTTCATTCTGTCTTCAGTATTCTTTCACCTAAGAGAAAAAAAATGCAAAGAGGTAAGGAACAGAGGCCCATATTCTTAGCTACATATGGACCTGGGAGGAAGGATTAAGGACCAAGGCCTTTGTCTCTTCCCAGAAGTTTCCAGCATGTCTTCCATCTGTAACAAGGGATGGAACAATGAGCTCAGTCCCTCTGAGCATGTGTAGCATAATTTGTTAATGCAGTCTCCATATGGGCTGGAAAATGAGCACGTATTGTTTCTGGCCTGCCTACCATGTGAAGAAGAATAGCCTTGGGATTAGCTGCTGAAACGAACTCGCCTTGGCATGTCCTCTCTGGTAGTGTTGTAGGGAGGAGGCAAGAACTCTAATTATTAGGAAGTTATGTCTGACAATGAACCAAAATCTGTTGTCCATCCTTTGGAGAAACAGAATTTCTACTCTTCCCTTGATAGGACAGCTGCAATTTTGCCATTCCTTAATGATCCCTTCTCTAGGCTCAATAACCTTAATTCCCTCAAATTTTCTTCATATGGCATGGTCTACCATGGCATATGATATATAATAAATTGGCACTTCACAAGATCAGTTGTTTATCTTCAGGTGCCCTTCAATTAATTACTATCCCTCTTAAAGTGTAGGCCACAGAAAAATACGTCATGTTTCAGGTGTTGCTTCCCCTGGTTCCTGCCCTGTAACCAGAGGTATCCCTCAGGGCTCTGTTCTAGGCTCTCTTATCCCTTTATATACTGATTCACTTGCTTATCTCATTAGCTCTCATTGATTTAATTCTAGTTTCAAACTCCATGCTGATAATTCTCAAATTGACCTTTCCCACCCAATCTCTGCCGACCTCCAATCTCATATCTTCAACTGCCTTTCAGATATCTCAAACTGAATGTCCAGAAGACATCTTAAATTCTGTAAGTCCAAAATAGAAGTCGTTATCTTTCCTGTAAACTTTCCCCACATTCCCTATTACACTAAAGGGCAGTCCTATCCTTCCAGGACCTCAGGCTCACAAACTGGGAATCATACCAGGTTCCTCACTATCTCTCAGCCCTCATATCTAAGCTGTTGTCAAGGCCTGTCCATTTCACCTTTGCCACATCTTTTGTATAGACCTTCTTCTCTTCTCTGACCCTACTGTCTCTGTAGAGTAGACCCCCATCACCTCACACCTGGACTACTGTATTTAGGGATGGGAGGGGAGAGTCTGCCTGCTTCAAGTTTCTTATCACTCCAATCTACTTTCCATCTAGACTCTAAAATAATTTTCCTAAAATGAAGCTCTAATTTTGTCACCCCACTTATTCAATAAACTTTCTTTCATGAAACCCCACTTATTCTATTGCCTCCACTATTGAGGAACTTAGCTTAAAAAGGCCAAGGTCTCCCATTGCATCCAGGGCCATCTCCAGTCTTCCTGACCTATATCTTGCCACTAGACCCAATTGGCTCTGGAGGGAAAGTGAGGCAGATGACCTTGCCCAGCCCTCCCTCATTTAAATCCAATTCACTTGAATGCCATGGCATCACCTCCCCGATATCATGATCCTCTTGGAGATCAAAGGATAAATAACAACAACAACCAATTGTCTCCAAGAACAAATATAATGTCTGGCATTCAAAGCCCTTTGTAATCTAGCCCCTTTCTAGTCTTATATTTTCCTCCCAAACATGTATTATTATCTTTAAATTAAATTAAATTTATTTTTGTTACATTTTAAGTTTGAACTGACCCTCCCAGTGAAAAAGGTATTTTTTAATTTTTGATTTTTTAAAATTATTATTATTATTTTTTTTGCTTTTTGCTGAGGCAATTGGGGTTAAGTGACTTGCCCAGGGTCACACAGCTAGGGAATGTTAAGTGTCTGAGACCAGATTTGAACTCAGGTCCTCCTGACTTTAGGGCTGGTGCTCTAACCACTGCACCACCTAGCTGCCCCTGATTTTTTTTAACATTTTTTAAAAATTCTGAGCTTCATATTTTCTCCACCAATCCTGTCCCTCCTAATATCCACTGAAAGGACAAACAATATGATATCAATTACATATTTGAAATCATGCAAAACATTTCTACATTAGTCATGTTTCCCCAAAAAAGAAGCCCCATTCTATACATATGCAATTGACTTTTTGAACCCAAGTTATAGAAATTGGAATGGACAGCCTCAAGAGATATCTACATTGGAGGTCTGAAAAAAGAAGGTGGATTATAAAGGATCTTTGGAAAAAGGATTTCTGTTAGAGTATAAACTGGATTAAATGACTTTTGAGATCTTCTTTCTCTGAAATTCTACTTTGACTGATAGACTTTGTGATCCTGCAGCCACAAACATTTTTCCACTCTGGTTATTGTTTGCCCTTTGCTTGGAGAGAGGACCAATGATATCATGAGGGTGATGTCTTGACTTGCTTGTGAATTGGGTTTATGTGACACAAAGCTGTGCAAAGTCACTAGCCTCACTGTTTCCTCCAGAGCCATCAGAGTCCTGTGGCAGGACAGAAGTCAAAACTCATGAGATTGGCTCAGCTGGCTCTAATAAAGTACCTCTCCAAATGTAACTAACGGGGGACTCAGGTGATGGACCCCTAAGTCATGAGCAAACACAAACTCAAAGCCTGCAGCTCGATGGGAGTTGCCAGGGCTTACCCTACATGGGGTAGCCTTCAAGAACCCTAGACTACCCCCAATCATTGTTGTTCTTTTTCCTTTGCCATCAAAGAAGACCAGTGACCTCAAAGGGCCATGTCTTGACTCCAGTGTGAGTTGGATTTAAGTGTGAAGCAAAGTTGAACAAAGTCGTCAGTCTCACTCTCTCTTCTACAGTCATTGAAGTCCATCCAGTGTCAGGCCAAAAGTCAGGATGACTGGTGATGGCCTGGGGTGCCGGGGATGACACTGGCATCTTTGAAGTCTGAGCTGGAAGTACTTCATAGCACCTTCTTCAGCCTCTTTCCTGGCTGCTGGACCAGATTGTTTTCATCTGACCATTCCACTGAGAGAAGTCTTGAGGTAGACATCCCCTAGCTCACCAATGGATTGAGGCCTGTGAGTTACCCTCAACCTTGTTTAATTTGTCAGCCACAAGACAGTTTTATGGGGTATAGCCATGAGCCTGCTACAGCTTCTTGGAGCCACAGGTGAATACCAAAAATAGGTGAGCAGCCCGGCAAAGGGTTTAGCAAGCCCTCACACCAGAAGTCCTCAAAGACCTCATACACACCCTGTACATCATGATGAAGCAATAGAAGAGTTTTAGTGATGGATACTTCAATTAATGTAACTCATTTAACATTGTTCACTTCATGGGTAAATGATCCAAAGGCCTCTTTTAAAATACAAATATTATATCTGGGAGAAATAAACGATTAAGCCATCATCTACCAGTATCATCCTAGTATGAATTAATTAGTTTAGCAGACTCACCCTTGTTGAAAACATAATAGTCATATTGTTTCCTGAAACCAGAACAGGAAGGAAAGATGTCAAGCTGCTCAATTTAGTTATCAGAGTGGAGAGACAGCAACTAAGGAGTAGGGGCTTACAATGTAAATAGTACTGAAAGGGTGATGGAAGAAATGATGAAGAGAAACTGCGCAAAAATAGAAAACACATGAAGCCTATCTTCAATAGTGTCTGTTTTCCTTTCTGTATTTTTATTCCTCCTTTCCAGAGTCAACCCTCCTGCCTCCACCTATCCACCACCCCCATCCTTAGGATGCTCATGTGAGCCTCTAGGTGCACTTAGCCCTGGTGCTTCCTATGCTCTAACCACTAAATAACGATCTTTTCTCTCAGATCATTCAGAGAGCCAAACTTAAGAGCACCTTTGACAATGTTCTTTTAGAATCTTGAAAATATATTTAATATAATTCTGAATTTCATTCAAAGAGTATCTGACATTAATGAGGTCCTGAAGGGTGTTTTAGACGGAAACTAAAGAACTGATCCCCGAGGCATGCAGGGAGAAGGCCCTGAGAGAGACCAGGTTAGCTCCATGATCCCACCTTCTGGGGAGGTCCTCCAGTCTGAAATCCAAGTTATATCAGACCCCTGAGACCCAGGCTCTGTAGAGGTCCGGAGCAGCTTCACCTTGTTGTGCCCTGTCAGAAATCCCAGTCATGTCCCTGAGGTTAAATTTTCCCTACAAAATCTACTTTTGGGTCAACCCATGGCTGCTACCCTCCTTTGGGTCATTCTGCCATGGCACTCTGCTTCTTGGTGCTTTCTCCTCCCCCTTCCCCCATGCCACACTATGCTCCTAACTCCACTATGCTTCTGAACCCCACTTCTCCTTATAGCTGACTAACTCTTTTGGGGAGCTAGGTCCCTTTCAGCATTTAGCCTGCCAGCTAAGGGCATGCCCCAACCTCATGGGGTTCTCCTCCCTTTCTACTGGATAATTTGTGAGTTCCCCTGAGGAACTTGTCTTTCATATGCTCTCCCACTCTATTTCATATTCACCATTCTTGGTGTCTATTGTACCCCTTTATTTTGTCTGTAACCCATTCCCCTAAATAAATCCACCTTTTATCAAAGAGAATGGCCTTTATGAATTCTTCACATGACAGAACCCCAATTTTTGGTGTCTACCATCATCTGGTGTCTACATCAATTACATCATGTTGGTGCTCAAATCACATGAATCTACATGAACTAATAACAACCCATTTATGTGAGAGAAAAAATCCCAAAAACCTGATATTCTGAATTACAGCAGAATTGTACTGCTCTCAACAATTCCCAAGAAAAGCATAAATGGACAAAAAGTCTCTTGATGGCTTTAAGGAGTTTTAGAGGAAACCAGAGAGTGGGTGGGTCAGAGAGCACAGTCTGCTAACATATTTTAGGAAGGAAGATGTTTCACTTAAAAAATTTTAAGTCACTCTCAATAAATGTTATTTTTGTGTAGGATTCTAAATTATACACTTGAGTCAACCTTAAGTAACTATTCATTCAAAATAAAAACTAACCAGTTACTGAACTACCATCCTCCCTCATTGATCTGACTAATCACCCTGTCCCTCCCACCTCTACTAATAACTGTTGTGCTCTAAAAACCAATTTATTTATGGAAGACATTGTGCTAAACTTCTATTCTGCTTGCTTGTTTTGGCTGTGAAAAAAGACAAAGACAATGAAAAACTCTAAGAGGGAAGAAAGGAAAATAGAAAGGGAGGGAGAGAAAAAGGGAAAAGGGGGAGATGAGAAGGAGAAAGAAAAGAGAGAAGGAAGGAAAGGAGGACCAGAGGGAAGGACAAAAAGGCATAGATGAAAAATTTTTTAAAGTTAAATCTGCACAGGGAAGTTGATTATAAAGGAGAAGAAGGAAAGAAAGGAATCTGAGATAACAATTAGTTTTCATTCCTGGATGGGGAGGAGAATGATCTGGGATATAGTCCTTAGACATTAAGAGATGTAAGCTATGAAAAATAACAGCAATAATAATGAAAAATGGGAAGTTGGTAGTATGGCAATCTCCAAAAGCTAACAAGTGAAAACTAACAAGTTTACCTTAGGGCATAAGGAGTTTAAGATGTCCCCAGGCCATATTACCCCTCTAAGTGATATTTAGGGCTTTATGTTTTTTAGTCTTGTTTCTTTCTGAAAGCCATAATTCCTAGCAATATAACGAGTATTTATTGGTGATAGGAATAACTATGACAGCTAAAACTATTGACTGAAGTTTGGGCAAATCCAAGAAATCCCACTCTGGGCTAACCAAACTGCCTTTTAATTATACCTTGGTGATTTATTTTTATAAGGAAAGAAGACTTAAATAAAATGTCAGGATGCTTTATCTATTTTAGATTTTCAGGGAAATTATTGGCAAGTCCCTCTCAAGCTGTTCTAGGGAGGTAGTTTTTTTTCTGTTCCCCCCTCCCCAGCTATTATGCCAAGTATTTTCACCTCCGTATTTAGTACCATCTGCTCATTAATCAGGACAATAAAGTCTGTTTCATTAGCATTATATTTAATATGATTGCAAACTTGGGCTTTCACAAGTTAGTCAAACTATGAATTATTTTAGTGGGGTCATATGATTATCCTTAACCAAAATCTTAAACTTGCTTTTGTTCATTTGTAGTAGGCTCACAGATTGCTGTGATTTTTAACACTGAAAGCTGACTATTTTGGAAATTAGTTACTATGAGTATTGTTTCTGGCTTCTAAGTGCAACTTTTTTTTTCCTTATTTTTTTAAACTTAAAAACTTGTGCAGTTCACAAGCAATGACTCTTTTTGTTTAGAAAGTGACAGCACAATTTCCCAATTATCTTCTAAATCAGACATAGATTAATATCATGTTGTACTGAGGTGATCATCAGCCTGCAGGAAGAAAAGGCATATGGTCCCAGACTTTCTTCAGGTCTGGGAGAGTGGGAGAGAAAGATCCTGGGAAGAAGCTGACATGTAGAAGAGCCAGCAAGTCAATCATGTCACTATTCCCAGCTTATTACCCTAGAGACTTTGAAGAATTTCCCTTTGGATGAGGTCTGGGACTGAATTTCTTTCTCTCCCTTTCTCAGCTGAACTGAGACAATCTCTTTCCCAATGGGCTAGTTCATTCACTTTGTTTATCATCTTATATATTCTCACACTTATACTTTCTCTGATCTCTTTTTGCTCTCAGCTTAGAAAAAAAAAGGATTATTTCCTATTTGCTCTATATTAATTGTAGAAATGGCATTTGGTGGGATGGGACTTAAACTCTGGATATATAGCTTAGGCCCACTCCTTCCCCTTCCGGTGATTAGAAGCTCAGTTTGAACCTAAAAATTCCCCCTAGACTAATAATACTTAAAGTAGCAGATAGTTATAATCCTTTCCCACTTCCTACTTTCTCTGAGCAGAGCCAGGTGGCCAAACTCTGGTCCCAATCTACTACTTACTCTTCTGACAGGAACCAAAATCTCCCTTGGAGAAAGGTGGTGGGAGGAGACTCTAGAGACACCTTCTGTGAACCACATCTAGACAGACTCACATGGACCCAACTCATAAGGGCAAAATATAGCACACACACACCCCTACACTTTTTTTCAGTGTAAAGACATTTTACTATTTTTTTTTTTGCTTTTTGCTGAGGCAATTGGGGTTAAATGACTTGCCCAGGGTCACACAGCTAGGGAATGTTAAGTGTCTGAGATCACATTTGAACTCAGGTCCTCCTGACTTCAGGGCTGGTGCTCTAACCACTGTGCCACCTAGCTGCCCCTTTTTTCTACTATTTTTTATTTATTTATTTTTTTTAGTGTAAAGACATTTTAATTAGATTTGTAAGACACCTGGCAAATGCTTTCTTACCAACTTTTCTTAGATGTGCTCCCTCTCTGGATTCTATAAACCATCATCCAGAAACCCAAATTTTATTCTCAATTATCATCTTCTCAGCCAGCTGTTCACATCCTAAATTAATATTTTTCGTCTATATCCTTTGCCTTCAAATGTGCAACATTGAGGAAAACATTATATCCCTATGGTCTTAAATTTCTTGCCTGAGACTTCCTATTCATTTGCAATCTAGCACTCAGTTGGGGAGGAGAATGACCTAAGTTATGGTCCTTTGATATTAAGGGGCTGTAAAGGATATTTTCCTTTGAAAAATATCAGTAGCAACAACAAAAAGTGCCACATAACTGAATGAGTAAAAATTGTCCTAATTTTTTAAAAACTGGAAGAAGTTTGATTCCTCAAACTACAAGTCAATGCCTTCTCTTTGAATGCTGGCAAACAGCTAGTATATGTCATTAAGGGGATGATTTGTGAACACTGAAGAATGTTCACTATAAATAAGTATGGCTTTACCAAGAACAAAAACCAAGCCTCTTCCCTTTCTTTTTGTCATTTAACTAGATTTCAGCAATATATTTGAAAAACAATTTTCTTATAATAACACTAGATTACAATATTATTATAGCAGTGAGTACAGTTTTTTCAAGTTTTGGAACACTATATAAAAGTCAACTGTAATAATAATAATTATTATTATTATTTAGCTGGTTAAGTGACTAGATCTAAAAATGGTGATTAACAGACTGATATCAGTCTGAAAAAACATCTATAAGGAACGCTATAGGACACCAGCCATTGCCTTATTCTTTTCCACATTTTTATCAATAAGTATTATGAAGACATAATGTCATGCTTGTTTAATATGGGAATGGTACAAAGTTGAAAAGGACAATTAATGTGTTGAGTAAGAAAATCAGGATCCAAAAAGACTTCAACAAACTGAAACAATTGAGCCAAATCTAGGATGATGAAATGTAATAGAAAGTTTAAAAAAAAAAAAAAACTGTACAAATGCAAGATAAGGGGCATGTGACTAGGCAAGAGTTCATATGAAAAAACCTAAGGCAAAGATAAAGAGTTGAAAGGATATGAAAAAAAGAGTTTTCAAAAGAAGAACCAGAAACTATAAATATAATATAAAAGAATGTTCTAACTCACTAATAAGAAGAAAAATGTAAATCAAAACAAGTTTGAGACTTTTCCCCATACCCAACAAGTTGTCAAAGAAGGTCACAGTAGTTACTAAGAGGATTGTGGAAAGATGGGAAAGATGTGAATTGGTCCAACCATTCCAGGAAGCAATTTGGAATTATGTGAAGAGAATGACTAAAATGTTCATACCCTTTGAGATTTCAAATCTAGTCTCAGGCTTATTGTATCTAGGCCAGCCTATGTGCTGCTGTCAGGTACTATAAAGAACAGAGTCCCAAGCTAGAAGAGAAATTTAAATTGTCCCTACTTAGTGCTCCATGGCCATTCAATGACTTTTTTTTTTTTTTTTGCTTTTTTTGCTGAGGCAATTGGGGTTAAGTGACTTGCCCAGGGTCACACAGCTGTTACGTGTCTGAGACCAGATTTGAACTCAGGTCCTCCTGACTTCAGGGCTGGTGCTCTATCCACTGCGCCACCTAGCTGCCCCCTATTCAATGACTTTTTGATACAGCTGCCAGTCAGTGTGGGTAGAGGAAATTAGAAGTACAGGGAGAGGAACCATAAATCTCTGGTTTCAAATGCCATTTATCAAAGGGTCTACGTGCTCATCATAAGTTAACTTTAATCTTTGTGCCTTTCCTTTGGGACTGTCCCCGGCTTATCTTGTATAGAGCTTGTTTCTTTTTTACCTAATTGTTTCCATGTTATCTCCTCTGTTGGACTGGGAGCTACTACAGAGTAGGGATGAGTTTTTTGCTTTTTCTCTTATTCTCAGCACTTCGGCACAGTGCCTGACACACGGTGGTTGTTATTCCTTTGCTCTCATGAGTACTATGACATCAGGAAGATGATGCTGTGACATGCAAGTGAATGGATTTAAGTGAGGGAGGGCTGTGCAAGGTCACCAGCCTCACTTTTCCCTCTAGAGCTACTTGGGTCCAATGGCAAGATGTAAATCAGGATGATTGGAGATGGCTCTGGATGCAATGGGAGACATTGGCCTTTTTAAAAGCTAAGGTCTTCAACAGGTCTCAATTTGACTGAGAAAACACCGATTTCCAAAGATTACCTTACTGGCTGCCAAATAATTCAAAGTGTTTTAAAATATGTGTTCAGACAGACAGTTCTATAGACATCAAAGAAATGTAAGCCATAATACCAGTGTTAAGATGCATTGTATACATTCCCCAGGCTTACTTTGCTCTTATCAATTACAAATTTTAATAAGCTCTTTTCATACATGGCTGTTTTTGTCTTTTTAATAAATCTGTGAATCTGAGACTCCTTAAATCTACCATGTATACTGTATGCTTCTAAGAGTTTTCAAAATTGAGTGATAACAAAATCAGACTAATAGCTCTGGAACCCCTAAGTTATGTTTTATCAGTTAACACTCTGTAATACATGAGAGAAAAAGTCCATTTTTCAAGGAAGAAGGGAGATAGAATAAGCCATCTAGGTTGATAAATATTTGATGATCAGGCCTTTGGAGGCCCAAGTGAGCTCATATTAAATGTCTGTTCCTTTGTCTCAGCCCAAGATGTTGGGGATGATGTACAAACAGAATAAACTCTGTGTATGTTCTATACCTTGCTTCTTGGTTGGGCCTAGTGCCTGAACAGTTTTTGGTGAGCAAAAAAAAAAATCTGGTACCATAAAATATAATCCATGGCAGCATTTTGGTTTCTGGATAATTAGTGACAACAGAGGGCTGAGGTATGTTCCTTTTCTCAGACACTTTGATTAAAAACGTTTTAGTCTCACTTTCCTTCTCTAACAGTATTGACCTTGAAGTTAACCAGTTCAGCTATATGCTATTGACTGTCCTCAACTCTCTTTTCCCCTTGTTCTCTTGTCCCCTTAAGGGCTTTATAAACTAATCCAGAGTTCACCCCAATATCTAAATTTTTCAGTCCTCCTCATGTGCTAGTGAATTAACTAAACTAAGCTTGGCTGGATAAACTAAGATTGATAAACTAAAATTAACTGGATCTATATAATACTTATTTTATATACACATATATATGATATAATATACATATATAATGATATGATAGATATATATAACTATATTATGTATACACACATACATATGTTTTCTCCCTCATTGCACTATAAGTTTATTATGAATAGGGATTGTTTCATTCTTTATACTTATATTCCCAATACTTATTATGGTGTCTAGTACATTGTGAACATTAATGCATACATAATGATTATTTTGTTAAAGTAATTTTTAAATATTAAAAAGCAAACAGCAGTAAAATACATATAGCAAAAAGAGGTTCCTTAATCCAGCTCCAATGACTAGTCCTATATTAATATATATATTTATGCTATATCTATCTGATGTCTTAAGATTCTCTTCACATCTCTGCCTCTCTGGCTCTCTACTGAAATCCTTCCTGTTCTTTAATGCCTGGTACCATTCTTCATTATTGTGATTTGTCCCTTATTTAAAAGAAGACCAATGATCTCCCAGGGTGATGTCTTAACTGGCGTGTGCATTGGATTTAAGTGAGGTTGATGTCCCTGGCATTAATATAGCAATGGCACTATGGGAATCCAAGGCTGAATTCCCACTTTCTCCAGGAAGATTGTCTGATCTCTCTAGCTGGAAATCATCTCTCCCACTACAATCTTACAAAGTTCGTTCTTTGTATATGACCTGTGCACTTGTCATATGCTACTTTGTAGGAGACTATTTGTGTACATGTCCTACTGAAATATAAACTGCTTATAGGCAAGGCCATTCATTTTTGCATTTCTTCCAAGGGTAGCACAGTATAGGACAGTAAGACTTGATACATATTAGTTGAATCAAAATAAATAACAAAAATTTTAAAGACTGGTCAGAGACCACTAGATGTCACTCAAGATCCCTTAAGTGTCCCCATTTTGTGTCCCACTTTATGTCCTCCTTTCTCTCCAATCCTGTATCAGAGTTATTTCCATCCCTACTTCTCACTCCCTTCAACAACACGTTGTCCATAATATATTCATTAAGAGGCCTCTCAGCTCTAGTACTCCTATCTATAAGCAAACTAAAAACCTCTATTTCCCAGAACAAGATTCAAAATCCACATAACAATACTTAGGAGTGGGAAAAAAGAATTTAGAGTAAATAGTATATAATATGAATAACTAATGTATATGTTCACACATATATATATATTTGCAAATGAAACATCTAAAGCCTACTTTTAGGAATGACAGAGACAGTTAAGGAGAATAGAAACTTTAAAACACTATCAGTGACCCACTATTTTCAGTCCTCAAAAATCCCAAATCTTTCCATTACCTCATCCAGAGCATTGAATATACACATCTTTCCTGCCTTTGTTGTGCTTAAAAAAAGTAGATTATTTTTAGATTATCCTGTAGGTATCTCTCAATATATCCAAATAGAACTCATTATCTTTCCCCACAAAAACCACTCCTCTTCTGAACTTTCCTATGTGTCAAAGGCACTACTACCCTTCTGTTCACTCAGGTTTGACTATTCAATGTCATCATTCATTTCTTACTTACTCATTTCATATATCCAAGCAGTTGTCACATCGTATGATTTTCATTTCTATTTTATTTATTATCATTTCATCTCTTTTCTCCACTTACATAGTCACCACCTTGATTCAGGCTTTCAACACCCCTTCCCTGCACAATTATACTTGCTCTCCCTATTTCAAGTCTTGCTCAACTACAATCCATCCTCCATACGGTTGCCAAATGATTTAAGTAAAGTGTAAGACTCACTATGTCATTCTCCTACTTAATAAATCTCAGAGATTCCCTGTCATCAAAAGGACCGACTACAGACTACTCTGTTTGACATTTAAAATTCTATACAACCTGGCTTTAATCTACCATTTCTATCTTATAATTATTCTCTATAGCAGAGGGGTCAAACATCCAAACCATATAAAAATACCATCAAGGAACATATTTTTAAATAAATAAAAATGCAATAGAACATCAAAATGTTAATATGTGATTTTCTATTGTAATGCTCAGGGAGAAACTGAGGCAGTATCACACATTGGAAATTAGGTAATGCTTTATTGATGTTAATTGAGAGTTCAGAATCCATAGCTATGGATCAGGACTGCTGGGACTCATGTCTCAAAGCACGAAGTCCAGGCACGAAGACTGACACAGTCAGCCGACTGAGTACAAAGTACACAGCCACAGCCATGTTAGCTGACTGAATACAAAGTACATAGCAACTCCATTGCTGGAGAACACTAGTTTTATAATCTTCCTAGCCCAGGGGAAACAAAGAACTCATGGGAATAGCTGAGCACATCTGGTGTCCAAGGAAACCATAAATTCAGTTCTGACAGGTAGGGAGTAAGGGATGCCTTGGAAAAGAAGACTACAGATAAGGGGGTGGGGGCTGCTGGAGAAGCTGGGTCATAGATAGATAAGAGGTAGGTCGAGGCTGACCATCTGGAGGTTTCATGATTACTTTGGAATGTGAGTCCAATTATTTCTGAAGGTCAGGAAGTGGGGATTTCTATTCTGGGACAGAGCAATTAAGGGAGACTGAAACAGCAATTAAGGGAGACTGATACTGCACCTGAGGGAAACTGAGACAGTAACTGAGGGAGACTGAGATAGTAACTGAGGGAAACTGAGACAATAACTGAGGGAGACTGAGACAGGCACAACACTAAGACTATACAGTTCCTATCACTATTCCATAGTATAGTCAAACTTAATTCCTCTGCTCCTCAAAAATGAAAATCCATCATTGTATTTTTGCATTGGGCTGTTCTCTATACCTCAAATACACCGTCTTCTCACTTAAGAATCTCAGTTGTGACCTACACGAACCCTTCCCTGATCTCTCCAGTTGCTATTGTATTCTCCCCAAACTATGTATAAACTTTAAAAATAATTATATTTATATACAATGATTCTGTCCTCACCCCTTCTTACCTTCCCCATAGAATATAAGCCCTTTGAGGTCAAAGACTATTCCTTTTTTGTATCTCCAGAATGTAGCACCTTGTCCTTGTATATATGTGCCTGTAGATTGAGTGACTGTGATCTCTTTGGTACTGGGAGCTCCCAGCAAGGAAGCATCCAGTACAAAAGCAGATCAATCACTGCCTTACTTTTTTCAGAAATTTGCCTGGGGCATTCAAAGGTTAAAAGGCATGTTCAGGGTCAGAAAGTCAGTAAATCTTTCTGAATCTAGGATTACCTTTCTAACTTCTACTCCGTCCTTGTCTGTATCTCTCTGTCTCTGTCTCCCTCCCTCCCTCCTTTCCTTTCCTTCCCCCTCTCTTTTCATGTATGTGTATATATATATATATATATATATACACATATGTGTGTATATATATATATACATGTGTATATATATACACACATATGCATATATGAGAGATATAAACATTTGTATATATAACAGAATAGTAAGTAGGCTTACATAAAAATTCTGATCAATGAAATTTATCAACTAACCATGATTTCAGAAAATCAATAATAAAGCATGTTCTTTTCTGATCTGGAGGTAATAGACTCAGGGTAAAGAATGAGATTTTTTTTTTATTCTGGACAAGATAAAATTTGTTTTTGCTTGATTATGAATATTTGAGGAGTAGCAGGAAGAGAAAAGCAATTTTTGTTCATTGAAAAAATGAAATTTACTGATTTTTCTTTCTTGTAGATACGACTTTTCTTGCACAACAATGATAAGTATGGAAATATGTACACATATATTCGATTTGTCAAGTATTTTAACATAATTAACATGCAGTGGATATTCTGCCATTTAGGGGAGGTGTGGGGAGTAGGGAGGAAAAATTTGTAACAGAAAGCTTTGTAAGGGTTAATGTTGAAGAATTACCCATACATATGTTCTGCAAATTAAAAAAAAAGAATAATAAAGTAATAATAATAACATAAAAAGAAGAAAAAATGAAATTTAGTTTTAAAAATAAATTTTATTATTCTTTGCTAATATTTTTAACATTTTGCATCAATATTCATATTGTAGGGCTTTCTTTTTCTGTGTTGACTCTTCCTGATTTATGTATCTTTGATGTATTTGTGTCATAGAAAACATAAGATCCCTTCTTTTGCTATTTTTATATACAATTTATATAGTATTGAAATAATATTTAACAGATTTGACTTGCAAATTCATTTGATAATAGAGGGTTTTTTCTTCTTTGGAAATTCATTTATGGCTTGTTGAATTTCTTCTGAAATCAGGTTGTTTAAATTCTGTAATTCTTGTTCTACTAATTTGGGTATTTTTATATTTTTAGTCAAGTTTCTTGATTTCACTTGTATCTTTTATTGGCAAAGGGCAGTCAAAATAATTTCTAATAATACCCTCTATTTTTCCTTCCTATGTTGTGAATTCTCCTTTTTCATTTTTATACTAGTAATTTGATTTTCCTTTTTCTTCTTTTTAATCTAATTTGCCAAGGGTTAATCTATATTATTTGTTAAAACCAGCACCCAGTTTCCATTATTAATCCAATGGCCTTCTTATTTTCAATTTTGTCACTTTCTTCTTTGATTTTAGGGATTTCCCTTTTGATCTAGGTACTTTTTGATTTGTTGGATTTCTGATATTTTTTTCAGTTGCATTCCTGATTCATTGGTCAATTCTTCCTCTTTTTGGCTAATAAAATGGTTAAAGATATAATTTTTCCTCTAAGAACTGCTTTATAAGTATCCCCAAAAGTTTATTTTTATCATTATCTTTAATGGAATTATATTATTTATAATTTGTTCTTTAACCTCATCAATTCTTTAGGATTATCTTATACTGTGGTCAGTAAATAATGTGTATAATATTTGTTTTTCTTTTTCTTTTTTTTTGCTGAGGCAATTGGGGTTAAGTGACTTGCCCAGGGTCACACAGCTAGGAAATGTTAAGTGTCTGAGGCTACATTTGAACTCAGGTCCTCCTGACTTCAGAGCTGGTGCTCTATCCATTGCGCCACCTTGCTGCCCCTATTTCTATTTTTCTTTGTGAGGCTTTTAATGTCCTAAGATGTGATCCATTTATGTAAAGATGCAAGTATAAAAAGATATATTCCTTTTTATTTCTCTTCAGTAGTTACCAGAAGTCTATCACATCTCAATTTTATAAAGTAATATTCTAGAATTTTCATCTAAAAGTCTATTTACTTTCTTGTTTATTCTTTGGTTAAATTTATCTAGGGTAGAAAAAAACCTTACAGAACATACATTCCTCTCCTGACTCTGCTATTGATTCCAAGACTGTCACCAAAGCTTAATTAATTGTCTTCTCACTCTGGAACATCTTTTATTCCTGAAACCTCTTTCTCCATTGGTCCTCCATTTATGAGTGAGAACTCAGGCTTACCATTTATTTGTTTTTGACAAGGATATTGAAGTAGTTTGCTATGTCCTTCCCCTGTTCATTTTACAGCTGAGGAAACTGAGGCACACAGAATTAAGTGACTTGCACAGGATCACACAGCTAATGGTCTGAAGTCAGACTTGAATTCAGAAGATGAGCTTTCCTGACCCAAGGCTTGGTGCTCTATCCACTGCCCCTCTAGCTGCCCATTGGATCACCTAGCTACCTCTAATATGAGACTCATCTTCTGCCTCCAAGGGAACAGCCTAACATTTATTAGATTTGTAGTCAAATGCTGCAACCCATTCAAGTCTGCCCATTCTATGAATTTCTTGTCCGTATCCTACTTATTCTTTAAGGTCCAACTCTATTCCTAGTACTTAGCCACATCCTTAACCACAGTGACTTCCCCTTCCTATGGTTTCCTGTGGTTTTTAATAGTCTGTTTCTTATAAGTAAATCTTAACTCCTCAGCTTAATTATAAACTTCTTGAGGACAGGCAGTGTCTTTGTTTTATATTTCCCAGAGAATAGCCCCAGAGTGCCCAAGTTATAGTTACTTAGTAGACCATATTTTAAAGTGCATATATGTTTTGCATGACTTCGCATATATAATGGGGATCATATTGCTTGCCTTTTCAATGGGAAGGGCTGGAGAGAGATGATTTGGAACTAAAATTTTTTTAAAAGAATGTTAAAAAATAAAATAAAATATTTTTTAATTAAAACAAAACAAAGTGCATAATAACTTGGATTTATGGATAAACTGCTAGTCTTGGAGTTGAGAAGACTTCTATTTTGATTCTACCCCTACTACTTATTAATTGTGTGAACCTCTGAGACTTTAAGGCAAAACTGCAAGGCTCTAAATTAGTCTAGTTGGTGGAGGGAGTACCTACACCAATGAAATGATAGGTCCTCGAATACTTACGTAATAAATAATAAATATTTATTTATTGAAATTAAGAAAAAAAGGAAGAGGATAGAGCACCAGCCCTGAAGTCAGGAGGACCTGAGTTCAAATCTGGTCTCAGACACTTAATATTCCCTAGCTGTGTGACCCTGGGCAAGTCACTTACCCTCAATTGCCTCAGCAAAAAGAAAAAAGAAAAAGGAAAAAAGAAAAAAAGGAAGAGGATAGTAATATATGAAATGTGGAAATAAGGGTAAATGAGAAGAAAGAAATAAGGAACCAAAGAGGGAAAGAAAGAGACAAAAGATGTGAAAGAAGACTAGGGGCAAGAAATTCCCACTGGAATAGGAAATCAGAGAGAAGGAAATAAGACAATAGGAAAGGATATAAGAGGAAAAGAGGGATAGATAGAGAGAAAAGAGGTTAAAATGATAGGAAAATAAGGATCTAAAAAGGGAAAGTAAGAAAAGGGAAAAGGTCATAGAGGTGAGTAAAATAAAGATTTGCAAAAACACTACTAAACTTAAAAGCATGAAGACTAAGGAACCTACTAACTTAAACTGAGCAAGATTTATCAGTGCTATCAAAATGACAATAGCTGTCTCTTTTTGTGTTCTATACCCTATAATTAAAGGAGATAGGGAGAAGAGAAGCTGTGGGAATCCTAGAGTCTTTATCCTTGAGGATATCATTTATTTTACTGAGTAGTAGTTGAATGGAAAGTGGTTTGTCAACCTTAAATGTGAGTTACAGGCATAATTATTCAAACAAATTCAGAAACAGTGGGAGCTTCTTGACTTCCTCATAAATCTCTGGGACTTATCAATTGGCACCTATTTAGTTCCATCTCTAAGAAAAGCCTTTGCTAGGAAAATTCTGTGAATAATTGATATTAGAGTCTCCAGGGAAAGCTATTCCTTGGAGGGCAAATGTCCTCAAATAAATGTCCCAAATAACTGCATATTACAATTACTTGGTGGGTGACTTTTCCTATGTGATTAGAAGTGTCACATGCAGGGAAAAGGAGAAAATAATAAGAAAGCAATACTACCTGCTGCAGGGTTCACAAAGATTAACGGGTCCAGATCCTTCTGGTATTTGAATTGAGTGGTATAAAGTTATGCTAGTCAATACAGCAGATAGAGCCCTGGTACTTGGACTCCAAAAAAAAAAGCTAGATGATACAGTGGACAGAGCACACTGGAATCAGGGAGATCTGAGTTCAAATGTGACCTCAGATACTAGCTGTGTGACCCTGGGCAAATCATTTAATTGTTTGCCTCAGTTTCCTCATCTGTAAAATGAGTTGGAGAAGGAAATGGCAAACCACTCCAATTTTCTTGCCAAGAAACCTCCAACTTAGGTCACAGAGTCAGACAAAATTGAAATGACTTAACAACAACCCGGACTCCAAACCTGCCTCTGCTGTCACTACTTAGATCTTAGCAAGTTGCTTAACTTCTTTAGACCTCAGTTTCCTCTTCTGTAAAATAAGCAATTTGGACTAAATGATTTCTAAGATGCCTTCCAGTTCTACATAAATCTATGATCTTATGATTATCCAAAGACTTTTTATTTACTTCAAAATATACTACATTTCCAGCAGACTACCAGTTTACATGGGGAATACAAAATGAGTGAAAGATACAGTACCTACTCAGTAGGTTTTAGGGAGAGAGGATTAGTTTACCTGAAATCTTTAGAGGCACAAATCAATTTCTAGTATCAATGGAGGTTAGGGATTTTCTAGGACTTACTAAATATGTCCTAGAATTGCCTTCTGCATGCAGACATTATATGATTAACTCTGGGCCACACCATTAACGAGTGTTAGAGCCTTCATTTGAACCCCCAAATTTTAAAAATATATCTACATTAGAGAATACTTTAAAAACTGATTTTAATTAGACTTGTGATTTCATCAGCTTAGGGAGCTTCTTGGGAGAAAATGTCTCTAATTAAGGACAGCATTTCCTTTGCTTCTTAGTTACCTGAGGCACTGAAAGGTTAAATGATCTGCCTTGGGTTGTACAGACAGAAATGTTTGAAATAGGACTTAAGTCAAGGTCTTTCCAATTTCCTGATTTATTAGAGGTTAATACAAGGCAGTAAATGTTAAGAACTAAATGAGTAGTATTGACAGTAAGTGCTATTCATTCTCAGTCAAAGATGAGATCACTGTGGTCTTAGAAAGCTTCATAGAGGAAGTGAGACTTCAGTTGAGTCTTGAAAGCCTATTAGATTTAGATGGAAGATTTTGATGGTCTCAAGGGAGACCATATGGATAAAGACATAGAGGAGAGAATTAATTTGCTGTTGATTAAACAGAATTTAATTAGAGAGATAGTGAGGGGACCACCATCCTCACTCTCCTTTTGGTGGAGTAAAAGATTAGCTATTAGGAAATAAGTTTGGAAAAGGAGGTCAAAACAAAATCATGGAAGATCTTGCTTGAATTTTGATTCTTACCTAGTAGAGAATGGTAAGTTAGTCACTGAAGATCTTTCAGTAGAAAGAAAGTAGTAGTAATATTAAAAAAATAGTAGTGACATAAAGAAAGTAGTGTTTTAGAAAGATTAATTGAGTGGGAAGTATATCAGAAGGAACATAATGAATCTATTTATTAAGTACTTAGTAAGTGCCTAGCACTAGATATATAAAGAAAATTCAAAACCAGTTCATACCTTCAAGGTATTTATATTCTCATGAGGGAGAAAGCATATATTATCAGAACATACAAGATAAGGAGCAAAGAAATGAAATTCATCTTTTATCTTCGAGGGAACAGAGTACAGTGTACTAGATTTGGAGTCAAAGTGAAGTGGTACAAAAGGTACCAGAAGTAATAAACAGAAATACATTTGGGAGAGCATAATTGTATAAGAATATTATATAAAAATAGTATAATAAAGATTATAGTTCATTGAGTTACACTCAATTTATCTGAAGAAACCAAGTCACACATCTATCACAGGTTACAAAGGTATCTGCTAGAGCCTGTGAAGCTATTTTCATGTAAATAAATAACAATATTTATTTACATGAAACAACATAAGCCATAAATGAATGAACAATTTGGTTTGAGAAAACAATCTTTTATAGTCTCAGGAGAGCAAAGGCAGGATCTAGGAAGTAAAGGATGGAATCAGGGAGGAGTTGGGAAAATAAAAGTGGGATCAAGAAATGGTCCTGACTGACTAGGTCCCTCCCAGACTTGTTTAATGATAGGCCAATCAATATCTCCAAGATTGCTGTGACTGCATTAAAGATGCTAATTAGATAGTTTCTTTGGTTGGAGTTCTAGACAATAGAAAACCAAATAGGCCAATTTAAGAGTGTAAAGTCTGATTAAGAGTTTAGGCCTCTCATTATTCCATACAAACAGGACAGTCTGAGCATAACCAAGTTCCCAGGATGGTCATTTTAGCTATTCCTAAGAATAAACTGATCTAGTCCACAAACTATTCCAGAGCTTCCATCAAAAGGACCTGGGTTTGAACTCTGATTCTACTTTTTTTGTGACCCTTGAGCAAGCAAGGTATTAGATAGCAAGGTACCCTGAGAGACATCAAGAAGCATTATACCAGGTATCCAAGCCACGACCACCATCTTGACCACTATTTCTCAGAGGAAACAGTCTGGACCTCGAACCCTAAACCTTTGGGAATAGCAATGTTTGCAGCACATCGATAACTGTCATCATCCTGGAGAAGCAGTCCCTATGGAGATGCAGCCCGGCAATCACTCCTGCAGATACTACAATCATAGCTACTGAAGTCCGACAAAAGAAAATTCTTGCCACTAATGCCATTGGCACTGTCAAATAGTTCCACCAGAGGTATTACTATCTACTTTAATGTCTCCCTCTTTAGAATGTGAGTTCCCAGAGACCAGAGACTGACTGTATCCCCTTTGCTTAGTACAATGCTTTACCAATAGTAGGAATTAACAAAGGCTTCATTCATCCACTCTCTTTACTCTATGGGCCTTCATTTTCTCTTCTGTAAAATCAAGAGGTTGAACCAGATGACTTCTAAAATCTTTTCCAGCTCTAAGCCTATGACTTATGTTCCCTTTTCTACTTTTACATATACATAAATATATCCATGCTGAATCACTTTGTGTGTACATCCAGAGAGTGTGGGGTATCTCCCTTGCTTTGACATAAGTTTAAAAAGCAGAACCTCTAAAAGGGGCTAGCCTTGTGCAGTTAGTTCAGACTATTTCTTACTTGCTGACATTTAAATGGTTTGTAAAAGATCACTCTCTCACTCAAAATCTTTCTCCTACTCTGCCAGAAATGGGACCAATTACTCTTTTAAAATGCAAATATCTCCTGAAGGATTAATGGCTGTGAGTCATTAGCCATAACTTAGTTTATTCAGATTGCTTTCCTTCTTACTTTTAGTTGAGATCTGACAAGCTGAGTGAATGGAATGGAAATTTTTGATGGGGTTAGGTTGGAGTCATTTCAGTTCATAGGATGGGGGGTGGGGAGAGGGAAGGCCTCAGTGAGCTGCAGAATTGTATAGGATAGATTTGAACAGCCAGAACCCGTGTAAGGGGACAGCCCAGAGGAAGGGGGAACCAGGATGTGGGAGAGAGCTCAGAGGGGTAAATGTAAGGACACCAACTTTGGGACTCTAAAAGTAATTATCTTTCTCTCTTCTAATCTCCTGTTTTGTTGGTATATCTCTTGTGTCCTTATAATTATTCAGATGATCTATTTAGAACTTTTCAAGTTTGCAAAACAATTTCCTCAAAACAATACTGTAAACTGGATATTATTATTTTCATTTTATTGCTGAGGAAACTGAGGTTTAACTTGGAGATTCTGTGATTGTGATGCTCCCTTTACCCAGGTAAAAAGCAAGGATTATTAAATTTAAATTCGATCACTCCCAGTATTCAGTTTTTCCTATAATAACAGGTTAATTAATGTTTGTTGAATCTGAACCGAGTTGAATTTGTTTATCAACACTTGTTCTTCCACCTTACTCTTTCCCTCTCTCCTTTTCAGTGATAGTCTTTCCTGCTGTTCCTGAAATGAGAATTTCATGTCCAGATTGGGCATTTTCACCAGAATACTTTTCCTTCTTCATCTCAACTTTCTGGCTTCCCTAGCATCCTCCAAGTCCCATCTTTACTGAGAAAACCTTTCCTATTCCTCTTTAATACTATTGCTTTCCCTTTACTGATTATCTTTAATTTACCCAGTCTATAACTTGCTTGTACATTTTCTACGTTGTTTTTAAGATATTTTCTCCATTGAATTATGCATTCCCTAAGAATGGGATTGTCGTCTTTCTTGGAATCCCTAAGTGCTTAGCAAAGTCCCTATTAAGTAGCAAGTACTTAATGAATGTTTATTGACTGATGGACTTCATTAATGTAAGTGTATCTCCCACTGATACAGCTTAAAACTCCTTTGTGTTTTACTAGATTCTTTTCTTGTGCTACTGGGGCTGAAAAAAAATCATCATTTGCTAATTAAACTTATAATGGCAAGTCTTTTTTAAGTTATCTAGCTTCATCTTCACACAGCAGGCTGGTGTTTTATAAATCCTTAGGACCTACCAAAGCTTGTACAATATTGATCCTGACTTTCAGAACTGAGGGCCACCACTGGACCACGATGGAGCTAACGGAAGAGACCTATCATACTTAAGGACCTCAGTGGATGAGGTGAGAATACTCCCTTCACTGGTACAGATGATAACTGTCTACTGTCTTATCTTTTGCATTTCCTGAGTTCCCATAAATCTTCCACATAGGAACCATCCAACACAATAAGCTCTTCTGGTTTTTTATTTATACATATTTTGTAGTCATCAGTATGAAATTTGATTTGCTAGAAGAACAGATCCATTTAATACTAATATTTTCCTGTTGATGCTTTTTGATTTTGTTTTCAATTGAGACTGATGAGTTTTATCAATGTAGGGAATTCTTGGGTGTAGAAACTTTACTCTTTTGATGCATTTGGGCAATTTTCTTCCACTTATACTCTTAGTGAATTATTGGTCTTGAGGGGTTCTGATTTGCTTTTGGTTATCTGAAAGAAGGCTTAGAACCCAGCCGTCTTTGACTCTGGGATGATGATGGCAAGTTTCAGTATGCCATATTTGTATAAATATCACAACTCCTGGTAGTCCGGAGCAATCAGTGGGATTCAGCATAACAGATTATTTGTCAGTTATAGAGAAAGCAAGTTAGTGGAGTGGCAGTGTTTGTATTTGGGAATCAGGGTACCTGGGATGGAATTCTAGATCTACGAGGCTGGGTAGCTTTGTGACCTTTGGCAAGAAACCTGCTCTTTCAGGGGCTTAGTTTCCCGAAGGAAACTAAGATCTGCACCCGGATCTTATTGGTTCCTTCATTTACATTGAATGTAAATAGCAATCTTTTCTGCTTTGGCCAGAAACCCTGAGGGTCTTCCCCTCCAAGATTTATTTATTTAGATTTTTTTTTTTTAAAACTAGATGAAAGAGGAGATTCTCCGCCTCAATTGCTAACTAGCCTTAATCATGGAATGCCTCCAGCCTCAGTCAAACTGAGACCTCTTGAAGACCTTAGCTTACAAAGGCCAACGTTTCCCATTGCATCCAGCACCACCTCCTGTCGGCTATCTCTATCTGACCATTGGATTCAGATGGGTCTGCAGGGGAAAGGGAGGCAGGCGATCTCCCTCACTTAAACCCAATTCACTTGCGTTTCATGGCATCACCTCCCCATGTCCTAGTTCTCTTAGAGAAGGAAGGATAAACAATAACAAGTGTACGTATTGGCTAAATTCCACACCTGTAATGAAAACTCCAAATTCATCTTTTAAAAATGAATTATGTGTCCTTTTTTTTCAATCTGGCTTTTGTCTGTTTTATCTCTGATTTTAGGATAGTATGCTCCGATGGGCAGCAATGTTGGCACAGGGAATCGTGCGCCCTGGGGCTGCAGCGAGCCTAACCTCAGTCTGCCCCGCAACCTCTTCTCTGTTTGGCTGTGGCCAAGCGGAGGTGGAACATCTGTCCAATCATCTCAAAGCTCAAAGAGCGAGGGGCGGAGTTACAGGTTTCCCGTTTCTCACTACACCCCCCCCTCGCACCTGCGCGTCCCTACATTCTCCCTCGTCTGTCGCAACTTTCCCCCTTCCCCCAAACAGGACCGAGTTGGGCTAAGGGCTCTCCCTATTCTCGCGAGATTCTTCTACTTCTCTTCCTCCCTCCCCCCCCCCCCCCCCCCCCAACTCGGTGTTCCCTGTGCTCCTTCCCCTTCCCCCTGCCCTCTCCCCTTGGCTGAGCGGGCGGCGCTTGCGCAGCCGCCATGTTCGGTTGCTATGCTGCGGCCCCGGGAGACGGGGAGAGCTTGAGGGAGGAGGAGGAGGAGGAGGAGGAGGAGAGGAGGAGGAAGAGGAGGAGGAGAGGAGGAGGAAGAGGAGGAAGAGGAAGGAGGGGTGGGCAGTGACTGAGCCTCCTCTGGCGCTCTCTCACGCTCCTACCCTGTTTGAGCTGACACCCTCCTGCTTCCCTGCGTCCTCTTTCCCACCCAGACTCCTGGGTCCTCAAGGCTGAATTGAGGGGGGAGTGTCTCAGAAGAGAGGGTTAGGATATTTTTTTCTAGAGGGGACGGTGGTGTTGCGAATTCCACATCCCTATCTTATCACCTGGGTTTCTCCCCCCCCCCAGTCTTGCTCATTGGTGGTCTCATTTTTTTTTTTTAAGGAGGGTGGTACGAATTAGTTTTTTTTGGGGGGGAGGGAGAGTGGTAAAAGGTTTTTGCTTCCTTTCCTCTCCCTCCCTCTCTCCCTCTTCTCTCTCCCCCTTCCCCTCCCCCTCTCTTCCTTCACCCGGTTCTGCTGCTGCAAGCCCCGCAGTATGAGGTGGTGCTGGCTGCTGAGGCCAATGGGCTGGTGGCCGCTTCTACTGTCCGGGGGTCACTGAGAGACAGCGTTGGGGGAGAAGGGGATAGGACAATTTTTTAATTTTCCCTCCCTCCATCGGAAAGGACGCGGCTGATATATGAAGGTAAGAGCCTTCCTCTTCTTCACTTTACCCCCTTTCCCCATCCCACTCGTAGTGTGGGTTTCTAAAGGAGGTACTCCAAGCAAGAAAGCATTGTGGAAATGGTCTGGGTGGTGAGGAAGGCCAAAAAAAAGATACTTTTTTTTTCCCACCCCCATACTTCCTCGGGCCTTTTCACTCCCTTCTCCAGTGAAACAGTTTTTTGGAATCTCTGCTTTGGACTGCTCCAAGGGAGAAGAAAGGTAGTAGGGCGGGTGCGACGATCTTCAAGACCTAAAATAGGGGTAACACATTTCAGAATTATCCGTTATTGATGGGAATTCTGTTTATTGACTTGTATTAATTGATTGCATTGATGGAAAGGTAGAATGTGGCTACAGTTTAGTTTTTAAGCTTCTTGTACTTCTATTTGTTTAACGATTTGCATTAAGCATTGATGCAAAGGTTGAATGTAGCTATTTGTTTTTAGGCTTCATATACTTCACTTGTTTAGTGACTTGTATTAAGCATCGATGCATGGGTAGAACACGGTTAAGGTTTGCTTTCAAGCGTCATATACTTCTTTCCAGTGTGTATTCGTGTTTAAGAAACTGCTCCCTCCCCCCAAAAAAAGTTTAGGAGAAGCTAAAAAAAATAGGCTTGAACATTTCCTAAAGTCTTCATAAAGTTGAAGACTTAAGTTACATATGTGCATATAGGGATGGTGGCTGCGATATTTGTGATATCCCATTAGTACACACACAAAAAAAGATTTTTTGTGGGATTTTAAAAGAACTTGTTCTGAGAGAACCTAAGTATTTAATATTTCAACTAATCTAATCCTAGGTTAAGTAATACTGGTTCCACTGACAAAATCTTGGGCCTCTATTTAAACCACCGTGGCTACTCGCGTTTTGAAGTATTCATAGGGATGAGAACAAAAAAACCCGGTTAATCTCGACGTATCTCAATCTTTGAAGGAGTCATTTTAGTACTAATAAGGATTGTTGAACTGTTAAAAAAACAAAAACTAAATAACTTAAATTTAAAAAACAACCTAGGCATTTTGTTATTCCGAATTTTTTTGTGCCTTGGAGTTAAATCCTGAATGGAAGGACTAGATTTTGGATGTTTTATTCAGGATCCACAATAAATTTCTTTCAAGACCATTATGTGCCTGTTGCACTTTAGCTAGATATTTTAATTCAATACTAAATATGATGAAGCAATATGATAAAACTCAAATTTAGACTGGAAACTAGTTTTATTCAAGCAAATATTTGGCTATTGTTACAGATATTGTCACTGCATAGTCTTCTGTTAATATAGTGTGTGCCACATATTTTTGGCCATGTAATTCATGCCTAGTTTACCCAAAAGTTGTTTTTGTTCCACCACATTTTTTGGTTATATAAAAACTATTGGTTTTAGTCAAACATGCCTAAATTCTTAGGCATGCTGAAATGACTTAACTTATCAGTTTTATTATTTGGCATAGAATTTTATGCAGATGCATAATAAATATTCTTTAACTGTCAAATTTTAAAGTAAATTTTAATACTTCATTTTAGTTTTGAAGATGTGTGGTTGTTTTCAGGACCTTGATTATTGCATATAATAGGTTTATTAAGTTATGGAATTTGAAACCTTTATTGGGTGTGATGCTTCCTTAAAAGCAGCAGTGATGTGATTTTCACATTACTTAATTTTAGTGTGCATAGATTCTGGGTTGTGGTTGGCTTAGATACAGCATAATATCATGTCTCAAACTATTAGATGTTTAAATCTTTTAAACACTAATCAAATAGCTTTTTAAAATCACATGTAACTATGTTACTTTAAATTTCTGCCACCCAATTTCTATTTTAATTTAGGCTATGTGGAAAACCATCTTTGATTGAACACTTGCTAAAAATACTTTCTGGGTCGAGTGTACTTAGATGCAGCCTGAGGAAAGTTCCCCTGAACCATCCTGCTGTGATTAATACACACTTCATTGTTGTTGAAGGACTTTTTGTTAAAAAATTATAGAATCTCATAATTTAAGTTTAATCTTTTTCAGGGATAGAAACCTCATTATTTGTACATTGATTACCTTTATATGTAAAGTACTTAAATATGTTAGAATAAATATTTTGTTTCATTTTGTGCTCACTGAAGAATTGTAGACATTTTGACTCTGTTGTATATGTATAAACATTTTCGCTTTAATAAAAATCAACAGCCAACAGGGCAGTAGAGTGTATTTTATCTGTTGAAATTATGGAGAGAAATTTCATTGATTTGAATCAAATCTATAAAAAGTGTTTTGGAGGTTTTTTTTAGGGGGTGGGCAATATGTAACTTAACTACTCAAGTTTATTACTGGTATGTGGTAATATAATATATGCTGTGTGTGTGTGTGTGTGTGTGTGTACACCATAGTATATGGAACTAGTTTAATACTGGTATGTGATTTATAATTGGTATATGATACAATGCATGGGTATACATATGTATTTGTGTGTATACTTCAAAAGATCATCATACTGATCTCCATTCAAACAAATCAGAGCACCTCTATAACTTAGGAGATGGTCATTTAAGTTGTGACAATAGAAATTCATTACCTGTTGATTAGCTTTCTGTTAATGACACTCTCAGCCTTAAGCCCCATTCTAGAAGACAGACTATTGAATGGGTAGAGGAAGGAATTCTTAACATCATCCTGCTTGGTCAAACCTGCCAAAATTTGTGGTCTACTAACATCTGATAGCCACACAGTAAAATGATGTTGATAGAAAGTTTTAGTAGAGGGGTGTGTGTGTGTGTGTGTGTGTGTGTGTGTGTGTGTGTGTTCACATGTAATAAGGTCTTTGTGATCCCCATTCTTTCACAGAAGTCTTCAGGCTCTCCCCAACTACCGACTCTTTTCCAGTTGTCCACACATATACCCAAAACACTCTATCCTCAGAAAACTTTTACTTGATCCCTCTGCTCAACTAAGGATGTTCCTTTATTTCCTCTGCTTTTTATAGCTAAACACCTCAGGAAGACAGTCTATGATAGTTGTCACTACTTTTCTCTGTTTAACTGTCTACAATCTTGTTCCAGCTTTATCATTCATTATTCCACAGAATTCCTGAGTTAACAGCAATTTCTTTATTATCAAATCTAGTGGTCTTTTTTCAGCCCTTCTTAACTTCTTAACTTCCCTGCAACTTTTGACACTGTTTATATCCTCTTTTCTTTAGGTTTTTGGGATACCACTCCTCCTGATTCTCATCCTGCTTATCAAACTGCTGGTACTCAGTCTCTTTTGTGTGTCCTCATTCAGGTTATGCCCACTAAATGTAGGTAGATGCCCCACAGGGCTCTGGCCCCAATACTCTTCTGCCTCTATATTATATTTCATTTGATGATCTCATTAGCTCTGAATTAAATTATCTCTATGTTGATGATTCTCAAATCTATGTATCCTTCTCTAACTTTTCTACTGATCTCCAGTCTTACATTTCCAACTGTCTTTCAGATAACTTATACTAGATATTTAAACTCTACATGTCTAAAACTGAACGCTTTTTTTCCCTCCTAAACCTGTTTCCTCCAAACTTCCCTATTACTGTGGAGGATACCATCATTTTCCAAGTTGTTGGTTGTCACCCTCAGAGCTTCATTCTCTCTTATCTCTACACCCAATCTGTTTGCCAAGGCCTGTTGCTTTTGCTAACAATTGCAGTTTTTTGCATCATCTCTTAAATCTATTCCCTTTTCTCTGACACTGTCACCACTGTGGTATTACCTGTATGTTTGGACTATTGCAATAGCCTTCTGGTAAATCTGCCTGCCTCAAGTCTCTCCCTACTCTAATGCGTCCTTCTTTCAGCTGTCAAAACGATTTTCCTAAAGCACTGATCTAATTCCTATTCAATAAACACAAGTGGCTCCCTAGCACTTCCAGGATCAAATATAAAATCTTATGTTTGGTGTTCAAAGCCCTCATAACTTATCCTTCCCCAACCTTTCCAACCTTTTTGCATCTTAATCTCTCCCATGTTCTCTTTGACCCAGTGCCACTGGCCATCTTGCTATTATACAAATAAGACACTCCATCTAGGAGCTCCAGACATTTTCATTGGCTGTTCCCTATGGCTGGGATGTTCTCTCTTCCCACTTCTGCTTCCTAGCTTCCCAAGCTTCTTTCCAGTTCCAACTAAAATTCTGTCTTCTATAGGAAACTATTCCTAATTCCACTTTATTCTAATGCCTTGACTCTTAATTATTTCCTATTCTGTATATAGCTTGTCTAAACATATATGCTTATCTCCCTCTAATGATTATGATCTCTTTGAGAGCCTGGATTGTCCTTTGCCTCTTTCTTTGGTATCCCTTAGGACAGTTCTTGGTACATAGTATGTGCTTAATAAATATTTGTTCCCTTA
>JAJPUD010003006.1:0-50491 GCA_023553655.1 Myrmecobius fasciatus
CCTGTCAGATTGGCTAAAATGACAGGAAAAGATAACGATGAATGTTGCAGGGGATGTGGGAAAACTGGGACACTAATACATTGTTGGTGGAACTGTGAACGGATCCAACCATTCTGGAGAGCAATTTGGAACTATGCCCAAAAAGTTGTCAAACTGTGCATACCCTTTGACCCAGCAGTGTTTCTACTGGGCCTATATCCCAAAGAGATCTTAGAGGAGGGAAAGGGCCCCACATGTGCAAGAATGTTTGTGGCGGCCCTTTTTGTGGTGGCTAGAAACTGGAAACTGAAGTGATGCCCATCAATTGGAGAGTGGCTGAATAAATTATGGTATATGAATGTTATGGAATATTATTGCTCTGTAAGAAACGACCAGCAGGACGATTTCAGAGAGGCCTGGAGAGACTTGCATGAACTGATGCTGAGTGAAACGAGCAGAACCAGGAGATCATCATACACAGCAACAACAGTATTACATGATGATCAATTCTGATGGACATGGCTCTCTGCAACAAAGAATTGTCTCAAACCAGTTCCATTTGTTCACTGAAGAAAACCATATACACCCAGAGAGAGGGAAATGAAATATGGACCACAACGTAACATTTTCATGATCTCTATTGACACTTGCTTGCATTGTGTTGCCTTTCTCTGATTCTTTTTTTTTTCTTGTAGATAGGATTTTTCTTGCATAACTTCTCAAGCATTTCAACATTATTAACATGTAGTGGACTTCCTGCCATCTAGGGGAGGGGAGGGGACTGGGGGTAAAATTTGTAATGGAAAGCATTGTAAAGATCAATGTTGGAGAACTACCTATACATATGTTATACAAATAAAAAGCTTTAATAAAAAATATAAAAAATTAATACAATGAAACAACATTAAAAACACATTAATTATACAGAAATATAAGACTGAATTTAAAGAGAACATGTGCAGAAATAACTTAAAGATCATAGGTCTCCCAGAACTGTATGCCAAATTCAGAAAGCTAAATATCCTCATGAAGGGAAATAAAACAAATAAACATTTTCAAAAGTACTGAATTCAGAAATCAAAGCAATATCAAAGCAATTGCAATAGTGTAACATTGCCAAAAGAATGAATAGATGGCATGAAAAAATCCCTGAGGTTAAAACTACAAGACATGGTGAAATTTTCTGCTTAAAATGACAAATGAAAAATGTTGCAAGCAGCCAGAAGAAAGAACTTCAAATATAAAAGAATGAACATTCAAATAACAAAGATCATTCTTCAGTCTCAGGAAACTGTAGAAAAGAATGAAATAGTATATGGAAAAAAGCAATGGATCTCAAAATAGCATGTTTTGCAAGTGTTATGCATCGAAAGAGAGAGACAGAGAGAGAGACAGAGAGAGAGACAGAGACAGAGAGAGACAGAGAGAGAGACAGAGACAGAGAGAGACAGAGAGAGAGACAGAGAGAGAGAGACACAGAGAGGGAGACACACAGAGAGAACAAAAATAAGCATGCAGAAGGGAAACTGGAGCAACATGGACTAAATCCCATTACTCCTTTCTAAATTATGTCAAGTTCAGAAGCATTTATTAAGAACCTACATTGTACTATACACTGTGCTAAATACTGGAGAAACAAAGTCTTTGCTCTCAAGGTCACAGACTAATGGAAGAGGCAACATCCAAACAATTACTGTACATTTAAGAAGATATAAATAATCTGGAGATGTATATATATATATATATACATATATATATATATAGACAGATAGATAATCTCAGAGGGAAAGTACTAAGTATTAGAAAGATCAGGTAAGATTGAATTTGCAGTTTTTGCTAAGACTTGAAGGAAGCCAAGGAAGCTTAGATAGAGAGAACCTGATTCATAGAGAACACACACTAAATATAGAGATGGAATGTTCTTTGTGAGGAAGTAAATAACATGGAATCATTGAGTATATGGAAGGGAGTAGGGTATAAAAATGGTGGAAAGGTAAAAAAGACCAGGTCATAAAGGAATTTAAAGGTCAAACAGAGGATATCATGTTAGATTCTGGAGGTAAGATGGACCCATTAGAATTTGTTGAGTGGAACAGAAGAAGTAACATGCTCAAATTTGTACTTGGGGAAAATCAACCTTCCAGCTGGAGGATCAAGTGAAATAGTGAGGAACTTAAGGCAGGGAGATAACAAGAAGACTAATGTAATATTGTAGGAGTGTGGCTTTTAGATATGAAATGGAATGGTATTGAATGGCATGAAATTTCAAAGTGGGAGGATGCATAATGGGAGAAGAATCAATAATATGTTCAATAAACACCAAAAAGTAATACCCTGGGGAAAAGCGATCTATTTGACAAGAACAGTTGGAAAACAAAACAAAACAACACAAAATTGGAAAGCAAACTGGCAGAATGTAGGCTTAAACTGAAAACTTACGACATAAACTTAAATAAACTCAAAAAAAGTACATGACCTAAATAAAAAAGGACACAACCATAAAAATTGGAAGAGAATCAGACAAAAATTTTTAAGAACTATAGCTAAGGAGCAAGTTTTCAATTAAATGAGGGTTAGAGGTGATTTCAAGACATAAATAATTTACATTACAGAAAACTGAAACTCTTTTACATGAACAAAATTCATTCCACTAGGAATATTTGTGCTAAATATCTGTGAAAAGAATCTTATTTCTAAGAAAAGAAGGCAAATTACAGAAATGTTTAAGACCAACTGTCATTCCCACTATAGACAACTGTTCAAACTATATAAAATGTTTGGAAAAGAAACACTGCAAACTATTATCCATAGTGGATTGTTTGAAGATTAACAGATAGAGGCTAGTATAGGAAAAAGTAAGGAAATAAAGATATCTTCATATTGAAATGCTTATCATCTCAAGAATCTTAATATAGAGAAGTGAATCTAAAACAGATATGGATTACTGAGAAAATATGGATGAAGTGAGATATTCAAGGTCATGCTCAGAGGAAGAGCAGTTTCAGGAAAAATAAGCACAGATAATGGTGGATGAGAAAGATATAATCAGAAATAGGAATTTCAGAGTTCCATATCTTGTGCAGCCATCTTTGCTGATGGTGATATCTCAAATGTGAGCCTGCACATTGGGGCAGATAGAGCTTAATGTAGAAAGAAGAAGGATGCCATGAAATTTGAAGTTCATACCCTGAAAGTAATTATATTAGAGATACCAAAAGTGGTAAGTTACGAAGACAAATAGAATGACAGGGCAACTTGCTAAATGATATTAATTTAACATAAACATCCTGGGAAATAAAAAAAATATGTCATTATTGTTATGGGAACAACCTGCTAGTGACTGCTGGAGATCTAATTCTGACCAGCAGAATACATCCCTTCATGTGAGAGGATGATAGCAATACAAGGAGACTGAGAAACAGTTGCATTCCCTGACCTCTCTCCTCTTCCTTCTTGCCTCCAATTTGTTTCATTCACAATTCACAAGCAACATCTGTCAGTAAATTCCTTCAAGTGTGTTATGATTCACAGCTGTGGGAGCTTTTGGAGAACTGACCGGCCCCTTAATGGTACAGTCTCCTTTAACCCTTTACCGGCTTTCTGGGTTTCACACTTAGGTGTAATTCTCAACATATTATCTCTTGAGATTTTACTACTCTTTCCAATTTTATTAGTTTTCTTTTTCCACTGATTAATCCTTCTTCCCCTATGTTATAATTTCTTTCAGGATTTTAGAAATATTTTGTTGTTCATTACTATAATCTTCTGTCTTGCTCTCTTGTATCTTTCATTAATACTATGTCAAAATACAAAATATTACACATAAGATAATTCCAATTTTTCTTCTTTCATTTGTTTTCCATATCCTTAAATCAAGTTATATTTGTTTTCTAAAGGATTTTATATCTCCCCATCCCTAGATGATCTGTGAATCAACTGCTAACAACTTCACAAAGACTACACTCAAAAAAAAGATTGTACACATAAATAACAATGATATATTTATATAACCTTTTGTAATAATATCATTGTAATTTACAAATGTTTTAATAAGTTCAATAACATACACTTGAGATTTCAGAAATGGCAGGCATATTTCATGATTTCACATGCCAGTGGCTGAGAACCCAAATTATTGAAGTGTATGTATACATTTTCTTCAAAGAAGACAGAACTTTGAAAATGTTTGTGTTCTCTGTACCATTTGCATTGGTTTTCTAATACTAAAGGATAAGAAGATAGAATTGGGAAAATATTTGAAACATATAAAATCTGTGATATCAGAACTAGAGAAGTTGATTTAAAAAAAGACCTGAGTTCAAATGCTGATTGCAAAATGTGCAATATACTACCTATGTGCCTAAGCAAATTATGTAGCCTCTTCAAACCTAATTTCCTTAGTAAAAAATGAGAAAGTTGAATTAGATTAGCTCTGAGATCATTTTGAGATCTCAAAGTATGATTTTATTTCATATGTGATGAATAAATACAGTTTGTCTCACTTTAACTTTATTTGAGAATAATGTTCCCTCTAAAACTCTGCTTATAGCTGTACCAAAGAATGAAATTATACTAGCTAATTTAACTACATACACAGAAATATTTCTTTTCATACTATTAATAAGATTAATGGGGATGTCTCTTATAATAATACCCTTTCAATAAATAATAAGTGGCAAACTCCTATATTGACTCTTTGAAATTATGGAGGCACTCTTGGGCTATGGCAGAGAAATATAAGCCCTAGCAAGTTATATAATGTTATAAAGGGTTCAAGTACAATCCCAGAAATAAAACAAGCCTATTTCTCAAAGATCACCCTGAGATAAACCATCAGTAAGCTAAGCACTTTGTAATAATTTTTACCTTTTGTTCTCGGAAAAATGGGGGGGAACCCCTCATTCAAGAATGACATTATGCCACTTCCACAAGTGGTAGTGGTAGAATATCAGGAAATGAGAAAGACAGTACTAAAAATCACACAATCATTATATCATACATACATTTTAATTATTGGTAATAAAATACTTTTAAGGAGATACTTGCCTAGTGACTAATAAGAAGACATTGGAGTAGTCATGATATAAATCATGACGTTGTTCTTTTATCCCAGAAGAAAAAAAATGTTGTCACCACATGGGAAAATGGCTTACAAGTAGACAGAGGAAGCAAAAAAAATGAATCACACAAATAGGTATTATTGTGCCCATAAAGGTAAAAAGAGACATCTGTTCATGATATATTTGGTCACTATGGAATGCAGCATTAATAATGAATATTGATAGACACACAATCACAGAAATAATTATTAATTATTCACCAACAATATTTGCAAAGAATGAAATGGTAGAGAAATTTCAAAATATTCATTCAAGAGGCAAAACTTACAAAAATTGAAAATGAGAAGAAAGGCTGGTTTAGGAAACCAATGATAATGGCCAGAGATGTGTATATTGCATAAATGGTTTATGTGTATTTCAGGAACATTTTGAGAAAAAAATTCAGAGATACTGGATATGAAAAGTAATAAATTAACCTATAAAGAATGAAAGATATATTTAAACAAACATTTGGAGTCACTAATAATTTGCTATTAATATTGCTGTTATACCGGAATTAAATGCCTAGATAGTATCAGGTAATAAGCTTGTTAGAGCTAAGATTTTAATTTATAATAAACAAAAGGGAGAATGAGAAAATCTGGTTCACAACTAAAACAATTCAAACCTAAAATATTTAAATCCACATCAGAAATGACATTGAAACCAACAAAAATGACTTATCAAGAAGTTCATAGGACTAATGATGAAACTTGCTATGTGTTACAAAAAAAGGTGATGAATTTAGGGTGCTGAATGAGATATTTTCATATACAATCAATGAGAGCCTTGAGAATATCTGTGTCTCCTAAATCCCCAATATTGCTTTCAGCTCAGTTTCTATAGTCATCAGGAAGGAATCAATCTTCATTAACAACAGCCAATCAACCCTCACTTACAGAGCAGGCAAATTAAGCTAGCTCATGCCACAAGGCTCCTTAAAGAGAGAGATAGGAAGTCCAGGACCTTTAGTTCCAGAATCTTGGCAATATAAATACCTTTCACACAACCTGTACCCCACAGCCATCACTGTGGAGATGGATGCAACTTTCTTCCTACCACCATCACCAACGATCATACATGGACAGTTAATTCAGGAGCTCTATGAGTAACAGCACTACCTAGAAAACTCATCCTACTCTCAATACAGCCCAAGAAGCCATCATTCTGGAAAGCATCTCCTGAGAATATATGGCTTGGCAACTTTTTCTTGAAATGCTACATCAAAGTTATTGAAGATCTTCGGGAAAAAAGTTCCATCAAATTGTTCAAAGTCAGAATGATGATTTTGTTTGTGGAAATGACATAGAAGAAGATAGATCTGCATGTACTTTACCATTGTACTTCAAGGACATTAGGACTTTTTCACTTGACATAGTTGAAACTTTCTATTTGCTATTTTCTTTATTAGGATTTATTTGCATGCCAAATGCTAAGCAGAGTGAGCACACAGAAAGTACTAAGTAAAGGTTTTTTATTCATTCATTTGACTGAGCAGTTAATAAAATGATTAATGAATGATGAAAATAGCACAATTCCAAAGCTACTTATACTAATTTTCAACAAATCAGAAGGGCACTTATGACTTTTTCTCTTTCTACTTAAAACTTAACATTGCTTTAGGCTACATGTAGATGCTACTTTAGAGTATCAGTCCTGGTTACAGGGGGAACCATGTGAAATCATTTCACAACTGTGGTTGGGGAAAATTCTTGAATTATGATGTCAGAAAATGCAACATAAAAGGGAAAATTGAGAATGATAATTTTTATAAATATTTGAGTCACATAATGGCTCCCTATCAGGGGTTAATTAAAAAAGAAGAAAGAAAGAAAGATAGAGAAGTGAGGTATTTGAAAGGTCCATTAGCTTCTCTAGTGGCAATGGAAAGCAGAATGAAACTTTTCTCCTGAGTACAGAAGCTTCTCATTCCCTTCTCTTTCTGTCTTCTAAGAAGTACAAAACTCACATGGCTTTATATTCAGGCAGGTAAGCTCCATTCATCCAAGGAAAGAAAGGTATTGATCTCTGATTAATTGAATGTAATATACATATGGTAAAGACTTGTAAAGATTTGCTCTGTTGTAGTTGTTCAGTATTTGAAAGAGATCAAGAACCAAATCTTTCTGAAAGAAAAGATAACAAAACTGTACTCCATCTGAATAAAATGTATGGTTACTTTCTTGTGATCTTGTTCACTTCTGTTATGAATAAATTTGTATTTTATTTTTTAATGATGCAATGGCATTGGGAATATTGATCTAGTAGTAGTTATTGGGGCAGCTAGGTAGTGCACTAAATAGAACATTGGCCTTGGAACCAGTAAGACCTTGTTCAAATTGGGCTCAGATACTTACTAACTCTATGACACTGGGCACATCATTTAACCTCTGATCATTTTGCTGAATTGTTATTTCTTTCTTGTTATAAGGAACAGGGCTTTAGGTAGGGGAGCAAAAAGGAACATATATGAAAATTTTGTGATTATTGTCTTAAGGAAATTAGGTACATGGAAATCCATGGGAAAAAAATACAAAATCCTCAACAGTCGTTTAGAATATTTCCAGTCCTTGAATGAAGCTGGCAGAGTAGAGCAAAAAGGATAGAAGATGGTAAGAATCACCTAGTTTGTAGATTATTTAAGCATATTAGCTCTTGAATGTGAATGTATGTTCTTAGTCTAATGAACATTCTACTAGAATACTTGAGAAGCTGAAATATATTACTATTATTTTTGTTGTTATTTTCAAATGATCTATCATTTCAGTCACATATAACTCTTTGTGTCCTCATTTTGCGATTTTTTTTGACAAAGATATTGGATGGTTTGCCATTTCTTTCTCTAGTTCATTTTACAAATGAAGAAACTGAGCCAGTGTTAAATGCCTAGCCCAAGAATATTTTTTTAAATAGATGAAGCCAAAAGACAAAAGGAATTTGTAGCTAAATAGTAGGATGATTATAAGTTCTCCTGGGCAAAGCACATAAAGTAGATGGTGAAAATAGCTTTAACATTCATCCAAAGGCAAGAAATATTATTTTGTTGAACATCTGAGAATGTCATAGTGTTCATACAGGTCATTATTGTTTTCCAGAAAGGATTTCTTGTGCCAACATGGGTTGCTGAGAATATGAAAGAAGAAAAATTTTATAAAACACTTGATAAGACCCTTCAGGTTAAATTAATGTACTCTTAAATATCCAATAACTTTTAAAATTTGGCATTAATAACTGGATACAATTTTAGGAGTCAGTTTTGAAGTAGTTGCTTCTGTCCAGTAGACACTGGCTTGCTAAAGTGAAAATTAAAAACAAAAACACCAAGTTAAAAGAACAAAATAAAAAGATAAAGAATGCAAAGGGTACAAGTCCAACCTGATCAATTCAAATAGTTTCCTGATCTTGAAAAAGATGGGAAATGGATAGAAAAGCAGTCAACAATATTTTTGAAATAAATTTAACTCATATAAGTCAATTGCTATAAAGAAGAGCCTCAAAAATTCTAATAATTTCCTCACTATCAAAATTTGCTCTCTATTTTACAAGTGAGTGATAGGTCAACCAATAGTTACATTACTTTATAATAAAGTTTTTGAAATAAGAAATTGTGAAACAGGGTGGAAAAAGGTTAGGAGCAATTTTCAACTGTTTATTATCAACTCATTGTTCATGGACTTTTCTCAGCAAGAATATAAGAGGATCTTGGAGTGGTTTGCCATTTCTGTTTCCTGTGGACGAAGGCAAGCAGAGTGACTTGCATAGGGTCACACATCTGGTATTTGAGGCCAAACTTGAACTCCAGTCTTCCTGACTCCAGGCCCAATGAGTGTCCTATCTACTGTGCTTCTTAGATGCCTTTATGAGCAATATCACCCTATAAAACAATAAGCATTGGAAAGACCAATATTTTTTTCTGTAAGTCTGGCAAGAGAAGTAATGAAGCCAAATCATTCCAAGGGCATTTAAGGATGAAATTAGAACAAGGACCAGTAAGAAACAAACAAAAAATATCTGTCAACATTTTTATAACTTATGACAATGGAGCTACCACATTTGGATGCTATCATGATAGTTCCAATGTGCTGAATGAGTTACTAGAAATGGAATTTAAAGAAAAAATTGAAAAGTATGGCTGGTCTCTCTTAATTACACACAGAAACCTTGTTAGAGAAGTAATTTTTAAGTTATTAGAAGAGCGATCTTTAAAATATCTGAAAGAGGGGAGTTTATCAAAGGCTTAAATATCTTAGGCCATATTATGATCAGAAACAAGGGAGAAAGAATCAATAACTACCAAACTATGCCAATTTTTTCATCACTACAAAATCTTTATGGCAATAATTAATGTGAATAATAAAGATCAAACTTAAGAAGACAGTACATAGTCTTGGGCTTTTTTTTCCTTTGGCTTTTTATAAATGATTTTCTATGTGGAACCAAATCTTTAAAATTACTAAAGACTGAAATGTATAAAGAAGACAAGATCTCATTGCATTTGTTTGTTAATCATAAAAAGTACTTATTCCAATAGCTCAAATTTAAATTACTCAAAATTTCTCTACCAGCAAAGCATTATAAGTTAATATATAAAATCACTGATATTCCTCAAATGTAGAATAAAAGAGGTAACCTTGTTAAATTTCTCCTTAATTATTAAAAATAGTCTACTATATATTATTTATTATTCTGGGAATTAAGGAAGTACTTATCTCTTCATGCAACTAGAATGTAAAGATTATTGGAGAAAAGTGGCTGGTTTGTTTCTTTGTTTTTTATTTTTTGCATTCCCTTTATATTCCCACTGAATAAAACAATGCCTGGCATAGTACTCAATAATTGCTTAATAACTGATTAGTTTTATCATCAACTCAGAATTTCTAAATCTGCTTTCTAGGGTTAAATAAAACAAGGCTAATTTATCTTTATGAAAATCCTTTCTATAAGAAAGTCCTTCCAAACAGCTCTTGTGGTTCTTCTATGGTTTTTAATCTTCAGGTGAAACAATCCCAGTTCTTTAACCTGATTCTTATATGGAAAAATTACATATTCTCTTGCCATTCAGCTGGATCATACTTCAGGTTTAAATATAATGCATTTATATTGTTTAATATGTTGCAGTTTAATGATTTTAATCCATCTTGATCTTGTAATTCATCAATAATGCAGTCCTTCTATAAAACTGCTTGTTCACTGAAGACTTCAATACTTGGATCAATCACTAGCCAGAGGAACCAAGAAATGGGATCATGTGGACAATACAATCACAAAAACAACAAACAATTTGAATTAAGGTTTTATTTATTTATTTATATTTTTGCAAAACAACATCTTTGAAGTCCTCACATTGTGATTTCCCAATTTCCACAATTCTGGATCCTCTTAATAGCAAATGCTCCACAAATTTGTTTGATTCTTCCTTTCTTTTCACTCCATTAGTTAAACCATTGACCAAGGCTAGACTATTCTCTTTTCAATTTTTCTGCCCAAGGTAAGGATTACTCTTCATCTAACCCTTCTATTTTTCATTATTAGTGCCAATTGGGGGATCCTTTGCAAAGCATTAGCATAATGCAATGTTATATTTTCGAGGAATAATTTAACTTCATGTCAATTTTGCTAATTTGCAATATATTTTCAGCTACTGTATCTTATTCTATGAATTTTACTGATATGGAAATTGAGATTCAGAAAGGTTAAAATGATTGCCCCAAGATCACATCCCCATTAACCTGCAGAGTGTAGAGCCCAGGTCTTCTGAGTCTTATATTTGTACTCTAATACCTTATTTTTAATCTTTTTTGTTTACTTAGAACTATATAGATTAAGTGCCATTCAGCTGTCATTCAGAAAGATAATCTGTATTCTACATCTAAAGTGTAAATCATTTTAAAGAATCTCTTTCAAAGATTTATAAAATATATTTCTGTTACACTGCAAAATGGTAGAATGGAAACAACACTGGACTAAAAATTGAGAAATCTGGGTTGTAGTCACACTATCCCCAAATTGTTGCTTGAACTTGGAAAATGTGTGTATGTATGTGTGTGTGTATATATACACATACAATAATATCTGTTCTATTTTGAAAAATAGGATATTTAATGAAAAACAAATAACCTATAATAAATGAAACTTTTGAAAAGCACAAAACATGACAGAAACAAAATATATTATGCATATGGAAGGAGATGTTTAACAATATCTAAAGACAAATCATACCCTTAAAGAAAGTATCATTTATATCCCTAAGTCTCCTAGGTAATGTTTTTACTTTGTTTAAAAATTTTTTCTCATTATTTCCCTTTTCTTATTCTTGTTGAATGCACCAGAGCTATGAACTGCCTGAGGACAATCAAAACCAGTTTAAAAGATGATTACTAAAACCAGTTTAAAAAAAGAAAAGAGGGAGGGTAAAAAGGAGCAAGTCTTTGTGGCCAGATGTTGTCATTCTGACCAGATGTTACCATTCCTGCGACTGTGGCCTTCCCTATGGACTTGAGGTTGTTATGCAAAACACCTTACATAATTCCTTCTAAAATTTGTTCCTCTGGTGAGACTCCTTCTTGGTTGAAATATATTTAACCCTGGTCCCCTCTGCCCTCTCTTAGGCACTCCAAAACGTCTTGCAATTCTCTTGCTCGCATCAAAGATTCAAGTTTTTGCTACTTTGATAGTCTTTTGCTCAGATTGACATACTAAATTTGTTTTTAATATAATGCTTCTCTCATATTAGAAATCTCATAATGCAATTCACATAGGATATATTTCCTCAAGGGTTTACCTGTATTTAAACATACATATTGAATTAAATAGGAAAGAAAAGAATGTCTTCTGCTCCTTGCTCCTTTGCTTCATAATTTCTCACCAAAACAATATAAATTTCCTATAGTTTTCCCATCTGGGTAATATGGTCCACAAAGCACTGGGAGTTCACATCCAGCTTCCAGAAATTACTGGCTCTATGTAACCTGTATCTTAGTTTCCTCATCTGCAATTATGGGAAAATAATAGCACCTGCCTCCCAGGGTAATTTAAAGAAACAAATGAAATAATATTTCTTTTATTTTTTTTTCTTTTTTGCTGAGGCAATTGGGGTTAAGTGACTTACCCAGGGTCACACAGCTAGGGAGTGTTAAGTGTCTGAGACCAGATTTGAACTCAGGTCCTCCTGACTTCAGGACTGGTGCTCTATCCACTGCGCCACCTAGGTGCCTCAAAATAATATTTCTAAAATAATTCATAAACTATGAATCATTATATAAATGCATATTATAATAATTAATGTTAAACATAATAAGTACTATTATTTTCTATAACTTAATAATTTTGCCTTGTGGGGAAAAAACAAACGTCACATAAGCTTAGCAAAAGCACTTCCAAGAGTTTGATAACAGAGATCCTAATCAGAAAAAGGATATGTTGCTATTTTCAGAACTAAACCTTTTAAAGTATAAAGAAACAATGTTGGTTATATGTTTATTTCTTTTCAATTTTCAACCAAAACTGAAAAGAGGAGGTGTTAAAATGTTTTGTGAAACCAGTAGTTCTTATGAAATTCGCAGTTTAAAACAATGAAGATAGGCTCTCTTCATGTGTAACATTTCCCCTGAGAAATGCCCAGCAAGACCTGCTGTTTCCTACCAGCAATGAATAGATTTTGAGTTTATTTCAAGGATAAAGTTAAAGAACAAATGCACTCAGTATAGAAAGATGTAAATTACTTGAAAAGTATAAGTGAAACTTTTCTCTTCTTCTTTCTCCTCCTTCTCTTTCTTTCTCCATAGTTAGTTTGAGGTGCTTCCCTTCCCCCAAGGTAGATAGCTAGATAGCTTATATTTTAAGAGTCTGAAGTGTTTAGCTATGAAGCTCTAATTGCAAAATAACACATTCTATTTGCTATGCTTTATCAATATTAGTAAGAGAATGATGTAATTGTTTAGAGTTTTGCAAAGACATTCCATGTCACTTCAGTGTTAATACCAGGCTGGAGCCTTTCTTGTCTGCCTGCATAAGCTAGATAAACACAGACCTGTATGCTTTCTTCTCATCTCAGGATACTCAGAGAGATCCTGGAAAATATGCCTATTGTGAGCTAAACATTTCACTTTTCATTTTATCCATGTGCCAGAAATCCATTCCTTGAATAAACACTTTACAAACTGACACTCTAAAAGTCACTAAACATGATAAAAAGAGTGTACATCATTTCAGGACTGATTAAATATTTTCTCTCCCATGACAAATGAACAGTTACAAACTATATGTAGCTTTTGGAACCAGCATTCCATTTTTGTCTTTATTTTGTATGAAAGATTAATTTTCCATTTCAACTCATCAGTTATGCAATCCTAGCTTTGGTAAAATACCACACATGCAATTCAGCATGATTATTATTTATTTTTTAGAAGTATGTATAATAAATAGTGCTTTGTTTTGGAGCTATATCATAAATGGACCTTCCTCTACACCACCTCTACCATTTATAATGCTTTGTTATTGGCCATTTCCTAAATTTCTCATTTTTTAGTACTAATTTCATTTTCAAATTACCTCATCTTTATCTGCATACATGTTATATACACTAGAAAAACAAAAGCTTCTTGATGGGAAGAATGGTTTCATTTTTGTATTTTTATTCCCAGTGTCTAGAAGTGTGTTCTGTCTTTGGTAGGTGCTTAGTGGATATTGATTTTTTCTTTTTTTTCTATACTCAGAAAGAATTTGGGGAAATGAAAATTGGTAATTAATATAGGTATCTATAAAATGAAAAGATACAAACTGGTATATTTGATAAATTTAAGATATATACAAGATAAACATATGCACTCAGAAATTTATATGCAAATTAATTACATAAGTTCTTCTATCCCATTCATTTACTTTGTTCTACATGTTTTTTTTTTCTAGTTATCAATTTGTTCACATATTAGTCAATAATAATACTGCATAAAAAGATTAAAATATAATATCCCATATAACCTATGATTTTTTCTTAAATATCTTAAATATCATATCTTTCTACACAAAAAATGAAAACTATTTTAATACAACATCTCTGTGGATCTATTGATCATAAGTACTTTAATTCCTAGATCAAGTCACAAATTGATATGAGGTAGGATAGATATGATAAAAGAAACACGGAATGACAGAATGGTGGAATAATGCTTGGGAAGATGTTTGGAAAGGGGACAATAAGAAGAAAAAGTAATAGAAATGATAAAAGACTTCATAACTAAGTAGTATTTTGTCCAGCATTTTACAAATATATTAAATGCATTTCCCTTATTAGTCCTTTTTCATAGAAGTTGCTAATTCAGAATCCACTAAAATTTTAAAACCTCACTGTAATAGTGTAGGGTTTTTATGGTAATAAAAATAAATGAAATTTAAGACATACCCATCAATTGGGAATGATTGAACATGTTGTAATGATGGAATACTATTTTGCCATATGAAATGATAAACAGGTTCAGAAAGAAACTGTGAAGATTTAGATGAATTGATGCCTAGTGAAATGAGCAGAACTAAGAAAACACTGTATAGCGTAACAACAATATTATTGTGATGATCAAATGCGGAAAATTTAGCTCTTTTGATCAAGACAATGATCCAAGATAATCCCAAAGGACCCTCAATGAAAAATGCTATCCACCACTAGAGAGAAAATTGATGAACTCTGAGTGAACATTAAAGCATACTTTTTCACTTTCCTTAAGTTTCTTGATTTTTTTTTGCTATTGCCTTTATTTTATTTTATTTTATTTTTTATTCTTTAGTGATGGAACTGCATCACTCAGCTAGGAAAAATTAAGCATCTGAGGTCAGATTCAAACTCAGGTACTCCTGACTTCAGGGCCAGTGCTCTATCCATTGTACCATTTAGCTACATTATGTTAACTTTATTCTTTTTGCAACAAGGCTAATATAAGAAAATATTTTTGCATAACTTCACATGTATGGTTGGTATCATGTTGCTTGCCTTTTCAAGTAATGGGGAAGGGTTAGAGAGGAGGAAGAGAATTTGGAATTCAAAAAAATTTTGGGAAGTGTTATGATATAGAGAATGCTAATAAATGAATAAATAATGGCAGGGAGGGAGAGAAGAACACAACTGATAAATGGCAGAGATAAAATCCCAATTCAGCCCCACCAACTCTAAATCCATTTGCATGTATAACTGTTTAAGTTTGTATTTTAAAGGTTGTAACTATTATAAAATACCATATAAAATTTAAAAATTACTCAAGAATTTTAGAATCTAATATGAATAAATAAATGAATAGACAAATTAATGTGTAAATAAGTGAATAAATAAAATAAGAATAAATAACAATAAGATTATTACTAACCACTCAGAAAGTACTCTAGCTTCTACATGACTGTTTACATTGGTGGAAAGCTCACTCATTTGTTAGGACCACAATGATTTCTTACACAGCTCCAAGCATTAGAAAGTTCTTTATATTGAGACAAAAGATTTTGCTTACATCTTCCACACATTGGTCTCTATTTTATTTTCTGGAATTATAATGACAATTATTGAATATAATGCCCCATATACACAGGAACCTTCCAAATAGGTGAACAGTTACTCCCACAATATTTTATATTTTTCAGGTAAACATATTGAGCTCCTTCTAGCTTTCTTTATATGACAAAATTTTCTGTTCCATTAACATCCTGGAGGATGTATTGTTTTGTTTTGTTTTGTTTTAACCAATGTTCCACAATTTAACCAATACTTTCAATATAGGGTGCTCAGAGTTAAGCATGAAACTCAAATTGGCAAGTAGTACAGCAAGACCATTATCTTAATTTTAACACTGTTTATTAAAGTGATATAGGTTGAGATGAAATTAGCTTTGTAGGCACACTCATATTGCTCTCAGATTAGGTTTACCATTAATTAAAATCTTTAATTTATTTTTCTCATGATAGATATTGGATCACAAATCTGGAACTAGAAGAGAACTGGAGGAGACATCTAGTCAAATGTCATTTTTTACGGTTGTTGAAAATGAAGCCCAGGGTAGTTAAATGGATTGCCTAATGCCACAAAGCAAATGGTACTAAACGTTTTGTTGGTTTTGTCAAGCCTGCCAGAGCCTGGAAGTGATATAAAATTATAATTTATTATTTACTTCTTGGAAGGGCAATATGCTACCAATCATGTTATTTCGTTGGTTTCTGACAAATATGAAATTACTACTCTCACACTGATTATTTTACATAAAAATGTCTCAAACTTTAATTACAGAGCCCACATGTTCATATTCCCCCAAAACAGGTATTTACATCTTTTATCTACTTTTATGAATTAGACGGAAGAAACTTAAGAAACCATCTTGTCAAAGCTATACTTGAAAAAAGAATCCAGTCTACCATATCCACAAAGAGTGGAAATGTAGTTTTTGCTTAAATACTGCTACTGAAAAGAAGCTCAGTCCTGAGACAGGTTGTTATTTACTCTTTTGAATAGCTTCAGTTGTTGGACTTTTTTTTTTCCTTATATGAGTCTGGTACATAACTGCAGTTTTCAACCATTGCCTGTCTAGGACCAATTAGAATGAGTCTAATTCCTTTTTTGATAGCCTCTCAATAACAAAAAAATCAACTATCATGTTTGTCCTAACCTATCTATTTCTAGGTCAAACAAACACAGTTCCTTTCATGAATCTTTATATGATATGATCTTCAGGCCTTTGAAACCATTTAGATCATTTATTTCTTTATGTTCCTAAGCTGATTAATTTTCTTAAAACATGGCAATCAAAACCACAATATTTTATTATTGTAAAGTAAAATTTCAGTTATTAAGATTAATTAAATGGAAGGGAAGTCTGATTTGGTATATTATATCTCGAAAGAATTAGTTTTAAAATCATATTTTTTAAACTAAGTGTTGACAATCAGAAGTCCTAACAAGTGTGATATAATAAAAACCTGAGATTTATTTGGTATTTGCACAATATTGAATGCATAAAAATTATACTGCTAATATATTATTTTTTATGCTAATCTCCCTCCTTAAATTATCTTTGAATCATAAGATTTCTTAGTTACTATGTTCTTCAGAAATATTTCCAGAATGGGGGGTAATAAAGGGAATTTTCACTCAAAATGAGTTTTCTTGTCAACTTGATGAAATTATAAGGAATGGACCAATATTTAGAGGCACCTGCAGGATATCTTTCATAGAACTCTTAATTAATGGCTAACAAGAATCAATCAGGCTTCCACATAATCTATAAAAATAGTCATCATTTTCACTCATTATTTCTTTTCAGAGATAAACTGTAGCACAGTAGCATGTACATGATTTTAGAGGTAAAGAGGAAAAAAACTGTCCTGATATGCAATTTCCTCCTCCATGGTGTAGGTTTCAATAGTTCACTGCTTTTCCAACTAGCCTGAGGGCAATTGTTGGAACTCAAATTTATGGATACATTTCTGCCTTTCTGATGCCATTTCTTATAGCAACTGGGACAGGGAGAGGTATCCTGATGCTGTCTATAATAAAAACAGAGCCACAAGGCTCAAGCTTTGTTTTATGTTTCAAGGAGAAACCTAAATTCAAACCTTAAAAGTTTGAGTACCAGATTATCTAGAAAGAGACAGTTATTTCTTAAAAAGCTGTGCTTCTTGGAAAAAGGAGAGAAGTAGCACCAATCAGTTATTTTAACAAAGCAAGTGTGATGGGAAGAGTATTGTTTATTGATAAGTCTCTAAACTATGTTTACTTTCCAAAAGAATCCTAAATCCCCAGGTAGTGCTTTGCATCTTTTGAGTTAATCACTGTATATTCCTAGGAAAGAGGGATTATTGAAATAGCATAATTTTCCTAATAACAATCCAATGTTCATTTTCCTTCTGAAGTATGCTAAGGGCAATTTCTGTATCTAGTTATATTCTCTCAATTGCATGTGGAAGCAATGAGCTAGATAGAAATTAGTCCTTCAGAGGTATCTACCTGGATTGGATTCAGTCTATGTAAACTCAGAGTTTTTAAGGTGGTAGTAGGGGAAGCTTGGGTTATTTCTAAATTAATTAAGTTTTGTAGTAAACTAATTTAGAAATATATCTTGCTATCACTTTTATCAAAGAGAATGATCTTTAACTTGGAAAGGTAATAGCAAACATAATTAAAAGGACATTGAAATGCAATTTACTTAAGGATATAGGAAAATTACTTTACTTTCCTAAATGATTTCAAGATTTATGGCCCAGTAAACATTTATATAAGCATATGTATGTATGTATGTATATGTCTCTGGTGCGCATATATATGTGACCCCTGAAGATATAAGAACATTAAAAGAACAATGAAGAAACTTGTATAATTAAGCTGTAAAAGATATCTGAATTTTCTAAAAGAGAGGAAAATTAGATTCTAGAAACAATAGACCAATAAGCATTATCCTATTCTCTCCCTTCCTATTCAAGAACTGATTATTAGCTATATAATTTGGGGGCACCATATGATCTTAGAGATCACTACAAGCTCATTGGGAAAAATCCATAGAAAATTAACTAATTTTATATTTGATAGTATCAAAAAATTGGTCTTCATGTCTGCATAATACTTCTGAATTTGGCAAGTTATTTTGCAAAGTCCGCCAAGAAATCCTTATGGACAAGATGGTAAAGTACAGTTTGAATGATTATACAGTAAGGTTTCATTGTAGCTAGTTGGGCAACTTTAAACAAAGATTCTTAATTAGATTGATATCAACTAAGAATATAGACATATGAAAGTAGAGGTTGTTAACTTGCCAGGAAAATTTCAGAGAAGCTTATGCATATAGTAGGAATTTGGACTGGCTGACTTCTAAATGTCCTTCTAATTACAAGCCTATGATTCTACTATTGATTTAATAGAACTCTTAGAAATATACTACGCACTTTTCTCAAACAATATATTCTAGTGATTTAAAATTCTTGTTAATCAATCTTCCAATAAACAAAGATCTCCATATACTGTGCACCCATTTAAGGTCTTATTTATTATATATTCTTGTATTTAACTGTGGTAGTCAATTATTAGTTAACCAGTTTACATAAAAGTTCATATATAATCCTTTCTATAATATTGAATATCCAAACTTATTATTTGCTTTCAGTGAAGACAGGAGATTATGACAGCTGGAACTATATCTGAATCAGAATGTTATTTTATGTTTAATCAGTTTTCTGGATTAAAGAGATGAAAGAAGAGGAACAAAAATATAGATTTTTAATCAGTTGTCTACCTATGCTCAACTCTGCAATACTAAAATCAACAAAAAATCCTAGTTTTCTTGCATTGTTAATAATACAATTTTCCTGATTTCTTTCATATCTCTCTTCACTTTTTAGAAAGCTTACCACATTCCAACCTCCAAATCCTCTACCTACATTTTAGCAGTAATTATTTTCTGCTGCTTTCAGTTTTACTGTTTGCTTTTCTAACCTTCCTCTCTAGTCTTAAAGTACCATACCAGATAAAATGAACTGGTTTGATATGGTGGTGGTGTTCAGTCATTTTTTAGCTAAATCTATTTCTTTGTGACCCCATCTGAGGTTTTTGTGACAAAGCCTGGAGATGTTGGCCATTTCCTTCTCCAACTAATTTTACACATGAGGAAATTGAGGTAAATGGAATTGAGTGACTTGCCAAAGGTCACAGATCTAGTATCTGAAGCCAAATTTGAACTCAGGGAGATGAGTCTTCTTGAATAGAGGTCTAGCAATTTATTCACTTTGCCACGTAGCTGTCTCTAGATATGGTAATGATGTCCTATGCTAGTGAGGGGCAAAAGAAAAAAAAAGATAAAATTCAGCAGCAATAATGTGTATTTAAATGAAGTATTATGCTAGATTAATTTTTAGTTATTTAAAAAATGACTAGTGCTCTTAATTGGTTACTTTCAAAGAGATAAGCTATGTCATGAACACACTGGTAAATGTCTGACACCAAGCACTTTGCAAACCTGTTCTGAAGTAATATATTTTACTGCTGCTTAGTGTGTCCTCTCACCATTTATGTGCCGCTGTCAATGAATGCTCCTCAGCTTCTTGGTCAATTTTCGCTGCAAATATTAAAGGAAAAAAAGAGATAATATAAATGCTAAATAAGTGAATAAGTTCCATATCTTAAGGAGAATATAATGCAAGCTCTGTAAAATTATTTTATAGCAACATTTAATGATATAGCCATAAATCTAACATTCATCAATTTTTAAATAACTGAAAACATGCTATAGACAAACCCACCCCTCACCATATACATATATATATATACACATATATATGTAAATATGTAGATATGTATGTATGTATGTATGTATATAAAGAGAGAGAGAAGGCAATTGGGGTTAAGTGACTTGCCCAGGGTCACACAGCAAAGAAGTGTTAAGTATCTGAGGCCATACGGTAAAAAAAAAAAAAACAAAAAACAAAAAACAAAAAAACAAAAACCAGATCCTCCTGACTCCAGGGCTGGTGCTCTATATTACTGCACCATCTAACTGCCTTCTACAGATATATTTTTAACCATTATATTCTCCTCCAATACTTTAGACAACTGTGATTTCATTGGTGCATATTCTTTGTCAACTAATACATATCACACTATAATTTGGGTGAAAGTTTATGAGAGGTTTCATGGTAAAAATAATGGTAACACAAGGACAATCTGATAATGACCCTCTCTAAACTTAGCCTATGTGCTCCCTGGACAATAGACATATTATTTTGCCACATCAATACTCAAAGTCTTTATAACTTAATGGAATCTGCAAGAGCTCAGCTTCTGTGAACATACATTTGTATATATTTTGAGAGCTAGGGTTACCTTCATTTCACGTTAATGTACAATATGACTTTAATGGTAAACATATAAATATAATGGATACATAATTTATAGTTTGTAGTTTTGCTCCCTGTGCATTAGATATATAATATTGCTATAGGCAAGACATAGGTTTGATATTCTATGTGCTTTTAAGATCCCTTAAAACAATTTCTAGAATTGATAGGATGTCTTCAGAAGATAATTTTAAAGAGACGCAAAACAGAAAAGAGTTGAATATGAAGTAGGTATGAGATTTAATTACCATATTGTAATCCTATTTATTCAATAACATAGTAGTGCTACAGATAAAACAACTTGAGCTTTTTAGATAGCTTTTTAGAGAATCATAGAATTTGATGAGACCTAAGAAGTCATATATCCCACCTTTAAACAAAACATGAAAACTTTACAATGTTCTCAATGGATAATAATTCAGCCTTTACTCAAAAACCTCCAGTCATAGGGAACTGAACTTTGAGAAAGTTCATTGCATTTTTTTTTTTTTTTTTGGAGGGGGAGAGGAGAAAACAGCTCTACTTGTTAGGCATTTGTCCATTTTATTAATTAGTGAACTTATAACAGAAAATTTCAAATTTCACTTTTCTCTAAGAAAATTTGAATCAGAAGAATTTCCATTAATTTTGAACATAACAGTTGTGCTTTGATTTATGTTATTATGCCACAAAGTTAACTAGAGAGAGCAGCATAACCTGTCAATCATCATTAAAGAATTACAAACCTGAAAAGCTCACAAATTCAGAAATTACACCTGAGACATTCAAAATAACATTAAGATTTGCCACAAATAAAAATTTTAAAAATAGACTTTTCGTTGTCATACTGCTAGTTCACAGAATGATGAAATTTCATCAATATTTTCAAATTATTATAGAATATATTTATAAGAATATATAATATAAGAATCAAAAGAAAAGGTACAGTGCCAATGGGCAAGAAAGAAAACTATCTTCAAAAGAGTCTATCTATCTGAATATTCCATTTGGAATACAAGTGAATTAATATTTGGGGGAATAAATGAGTAGAAATGGTATATTAATAAAATAATAAAAAAGCTAAGTTTGAGTATACAAAGAGAACTATTTTACTTGTAACTTTCTTAAGTGTTTCCATCACTACTAATAACACAAAAGTATAACTTGGACTGCTTAGTGTTTTACAGCCCCAAGACAGTGGTTTTCAAATGTCTGTACAGTATCTGTAAAGTCATAACTGAGTGTCATACTCCTACTATTTGCCAGGATTGCTAAAATTTGACAGGATCATTTACGCTGGCGGCAGGTATCTCCCTCCCACCCCCCACCAACCCCCATACACTTTGTACATTAGATGGTTTACATAAGTCTACAGGTCAATTGTTTACTATATTAAAAATGGAAGAAATGTTCCATGATTTATTTTTTTGAAAGAATCAGCATGAACAGACTGCATCAAAAAAATTTCCTTTGTGCTGCTGGCACAAAGAATGATTTCCATGCAGAAGCAACTATATAAATACAAAAAGTTGTTTAAACACACATACAAACACATACACGTGCATGTTCAAAATATATCTAGACTAATTTCAGGGAGTCCTTTCAAATATTATGAAATTTAGTTTACATAATTATATATTCAGACAAGACTGGAAAAATATTCCTTATGATATTTAAAGAAGTCATTGTATTGAGGTTCATATCAACAAGTTTAGTTTTTACTTCCTTAGTACATAATGTAAACATGTTCTTTTCAAATATATATTCATTGCATACCACGGAGACAAAATACTAATAGCACTGAATTTTATGAAATGATTTCATAAAAGATAGATATAACATTCAAGCTGTGCCTAAATTGTGACTGAATAAAGACTGAAATTAATTTGAGTTTATTTCATTTCCAATTTTTAAAAGTAACAATATAGGAGCTCTATAAAAATTTATTTTGATATAAAAGCTAAAAAATCAAGTTTTGTCTCATTCTATGAACAAGTTTAGTGGTCAAGTTTCAATAGTACATATTTATTTGCTATTGTTGCAAGGTGACAATTATTACTAAAAATGAACAAATATGGAGTCTTACTGAGTTTAAATCCATATTCTTTACCAGAGGATTCAATATTGTAAAAAAATTTGCTCAAAAATTTTACATAGTTTAAAAACTAGGGATATTTGTATGTTGAAATGATAATTCAGCTTGATAAAAAGTCAAACAAATCACATTATGGTTCATCATTTTATTTCTTAATATGAGTCAACAATTCAAAAAAACCAAATTGATATTTTCCCCTTTCTATGGTAATCTTACAAGAAAACTTTCATGAGTTGGATTCCAATAAATGCTGTAAGACATGGTCATGCCATTTACCAACATGGGCTTTTGTCCAGCCACCTAGGATATGTCTGCTCTACAACATTCAATAATTGCAATATCCCTTCAGATAATATTATTACTAACTTATCAATGAAAGTTACTTGAGAGGGGGTATTGAGGGGATGTAAATGATTTAAGCCTCAGAGTCACTTTTGATATATAATATAAATTCACATTCTAAGGCAATTCTAATAGTTTTAAGATGGAAAATGCCACTCGCATACAGAAGGAGAACTATGGAGACTAATCAGGATGGAAGCATACTATGTTTATCTTTTTTTTGTTTGTTTGTTTACTTTTTTCTTTCTTGTGGTTTTTCTCCCCTTTTCTTTTGATTTTTCATAACATGAAAATATGAAAATATATTTATAATGATTGCACAAGGATAATCTATATCAGATTATTTGCTACCTTGGAAAGGAGGGAAGTGAGGAAGGGAGGGAGAAAAAATTAGGAACTCAAAATCTTGCAAAAATCGATGTTGAAAAGTTATTTACACGTAATCAGAACAAACTACTATTGGTAAATAGATATAAATAAAAATAAATAAATATATAAAAATAAAAATATTTTGAGAAAGATATAAATATATATTCACCAAATGATGATTTAATTAAATTACTTTAGGGAACGAAATTGAAAACAGATGCAAACACTTGTACATTGTTATACATGTACCTGTGATTCTTCTATTTATTTATTTGTTTGTTTGTTTTACAGGAGTCACACATCATATAGTCTAAACTAGGGGTGTGAAACCTGTTAATTGGAGACAACAGGTTTTTGCCTGCAAAACTCCCCAGTGTGACCTGAACCAGATTAAAATGTAATTGGGGAAAACAAACAATAAAATAAAAATACCATAAAGCATAGATCATGTTAGTTTCTAATTTCCTAAGTCAATCTGTGGGCCTCAGCAATTTGTTCCTATTTCAGCACTGGTCTAGACCATATTCAATATCGACTCACATGGTTTTCTTTTGATTGAATAAGACTGAATATTAATTTTAAATATTTGTATCTTTTTAATATTAGTAAAGCCTATTGGTGGACCCTGTCTACTTTTTCAGATTTCCTATACTTTGGTTTCTTCTATTTTCCCTCTGATGCAGCTAAACTGAACTATTTGCAAAACTTTGCACAAATTAGTCCATCTACCATCTCAGTGATGTAGTCCTGACTCTCTCCCAAGCCTAGAATTCTCTGTCCTCTCATATATAACTTCTTTTAAGAAGACTATGCTCAGATGCAGGAGGTCTTTCCCATTATCACAGATTCTAGTGCTGTCACCTCTGATATCACTGCCTCACTTATTTATATGCATATGTAATATAACCCATGCTTTGTATATTGTCTACTCCATTACAATGTACTCTCCTTGAGGACAGGAACTATTTTTATCTTTCTTTTTATCACTAGTACTCAGCATAATGACTGCCACATTAGCCAGTTCTTAAATGCTTTTGATTGTGTTAAGTAGCATATTATTATAATTGGGGATAGCATTTAATTAAATTTGTTATTATTGATTCCCATTACCTAAGATAAACAATTAATTCATAATAATGGTGGGCAAAACAACCTTAGTAAAAATCAGAATCATAGGATAGATTAAAATCAATACATTTATGTATTAATTATAAAACATATCAAATTGGGCTAAGAGCTTATTTCCATTGAAAGTTTTTGGCAAACTGAACTGTCAAATTACCATTATTATTATTTATAAGGAAATGTTTATTCCTATAGTGTTTTAAACATTTCAAGTCAAACACTACTCTTGAAATAGTTTTTTGACCAATTTTAAAAATCAAATCTTTTTTTCATGTTTCATAAAGATAAACTCCAGCATATAATTTAATGTTATTATTATGATTTTGAAAATAGAAGGGCCTGAATTTATGAATGTTTACCACGTCATATCATGTTGCTTATTGTTTGGTCATTTCTGAATCCACATGAATCTATAGACATTGTTTACAGATTTTCTTGACAATGATGATGAAGTGATTTGCCATTATCTTTTCCAGTGCATTTCCATTTCATAGATGAAGAACTGAGGCAAATGGAGTAAAGTAACTTGCCCAGAGTCACACAGCTCATAAGTTCTGAGGCCATATTTGATCTCAGAACTTTCTGATAACAAGCCTGATAGTCTTTTTATTTTACCACCTAGCCACAGCATGCCAATAAACAAAATATGAAGCCAATAAAAATAATTTAAATATAAATTAAAGTAGATATATAAATATCATAGGATGAATTGGGCTTTGAGTATAGTAGTATCTTAAAGAAGAATTTCATCCCACCATTCAAATTGATTTGTCTTACTTTAATGACAGTTAATAATTTCATACATATGTATGTGTATATATAATTATAAGTGATGACAAAACAAAGGAATTATTTTTCTTTCTTAAAATGCATTTCCTATTCATAGACACAAGAAAAAGCTATATCCTCAAGATCTAATCTGTATGATTCTATTGACATTCTTTTCCATGTGGGTAAAAAAATTGGATTTCAATAAATTAGAAGAGAAAAATGATATCATAAAATCAGCAAAATATTCCAAAAGGAAAAACATGAAATTTTCTAAGAGGTATTTCTCTTATATGCACAAGTAAAACCTTTTATATATAATTTCTACATTTTAAAATTAAAAATTGTTTTCTTCCTTCTCTCACAGGGATTCCAACTCCAGTAGATGTTTGTTTTCTGTAGAAGATCTATAATTGATTATCTCAAAGTCCACTGATGGTTAGCTCTAAGGTTTAACGTTTTAATGAAGCTAATGTCAAAGTTTCAATTCCTTTTGTAGATCTAAGTAGCTTCACTGTATTCTAAGACCCTAGACAACTATCTAGATCACATCATAAATATGAGCCCTTTTATCACATGAGGACTAAGCAGGTATATAAATAAATCCATGTAAATAAAATATTATTACTTTAGGGGGTATAAAATATTTCAAATATGCCACAATCATGGTCAGTCAATAGTATCATATTCATGAAGGACTTCACTGTTATTATGATGAGAATCCTAAAGGATTCCTTAGATTAGGCAAGTTTGACTTTAAACACTCATTAAACAAGTTAGCACAGACAAAAAAAAAATGTTTCTCTGACCACTGTGACTTAAAATAACCTAAGAATTATTGCTACCTAAGAATGAATAGGATTGAAAGGTCATTAAAATGATAGAACTTACTTTCCATTACTATATGATTATGATAAATTTTATTGTTTTTTCACCATTTGAGTTATTTTCCCATCAAGAGAATCTTCTTAAAAAAACAAATACTTGTTGAAAGAAAGCAAAACACAAAATGTTAATTTTTCAATCTGTAATTTTAAGCAGATTCACTTTGATCCATTTAGAATTTTTTTCAGTTTCTACTCTATTTTTTTTCTTGTGGGATGAAAACTTCCTTTTTATTTTTAGTCCATCATGGATAATTTGTGGAAATTATGACCAATGTTAAATTTCAAGACTGTCTTCAATATATTTACAATCTGTTATCAAAGGATTTATAATAAAATATGTTGAGTTAATTAGATGATGGAAGAAACATAAAAGATGCCAGTTACTTAACTGCCAGTGAAATTCATTAGACTAACACTTGCAGCACATATTTCACTTTTCTAAGACATCAAACAAGGCTAGCAGACTTCCAATCATGCTGTAATAAAAATAACAGAATATTGAACTAGAAAATGTTAAGAATAGGCAGACTCAAAAAGCTTTAGTTATTAATAAAGTTGGTTTGTCTTTAAGTTATCATCTTTAAACATCTTGAAGATCTTTCCTATTTATCTTCTTTAGAAATGTCTACTTGGAAACCTTGATTATTATTCTCATCATTTAAGCCCATAATTTCATTCATCTCCATGTTTTTTGCACTGTATTTCCATGTTAAGGCTTTCCTTATGACAAGACTGGAAAATCCTCCTTTTTATAATTCACTATATTGATTTTTTTGCTTTCCTAGAAAGTATCTTAATGCAGTTGAGGCTTCTGCTTGGGACATGGAGGAGGGGGGAAGGAAGAGAGTAGAAATGCCAAGGTATTTAACTCAAGATATTGAGGTAATGAAATGCCAAGAACTTTTTTATGGTATGAAAAAGTATAACACAGGGAGAAAAGAACTGGATTTGGAATCTGATAGCCAAGATTTGAAATCCATTGATGTCATTTATTCATTACCTGATTTTTTTCTTTCTGAGCTGAAAACATTTTTTGACTATAAACAGTCTTGTAAGCGGTCTTTCAGTGAAATAAGCATAATAATAATTATACTACCTACCTCAACAGGTTGTTGGAAGGGAAATATTTATAAATTCTAATGTGATATATAAATGCAATGCTATTATTATTACTCTAACCCCACTATCACTCAAGCTAGGGGCGTTTTCTAAAGTATAGTCCTTTGAATTTGACACACAATACAATGTAATTGGAGGGAGACACAACTATTGATTGGCTGAGAGAAATAATAAAGATGTTTACCTACACGAGGGAGAAGTTTTCTTCAGAAGTATCGAATGACTTTCAAAGAGATAGGAAACCACAAAATTTTAGAATGTATATGGTTCCAGGGGGATCTCCAGTTCTTCACTGGAAGTTCCAAATTTGTCTTTCTTTAGAAGTTTTTGTAGAACCCAGGGAAATCCTTTTCCCCTTAAACAGGTTATCAGCTTCTCTAATAGGAGAGCCAATCAGATTCTAGTCTCCCTTTATTTATGCATCACACAAAATACAATCTCTCAGTTATTGTAAGTTTAGACAAAAGTGGGGTTATAATTATATTCAATAGTGATTATTTAGACGTCTCAGGGGAATAATAATAATAATAAACCACCACAACAAGTACATGATACTCAATATATACATCAATAATTTCTCCTTTATATATTTTGTTTGGTGTCTTTTCTATTTAACTGTGAGTTTTTTAAGGACAAGAACTGTCTTTTGTCTTTCTTTGAAACTCCAGTGCTTAAGACACTGCCTAGGACATTGTAGGTGCTTAATAAGTGCTTATTGACTACATAATGATATAGAAGATATGACAATCTTATGGAAAAGAAATAAATAAACATATACATATAGGCCCCATAGTTTTGCACTATATAAAATTGAAGAATGAACTTTAGGAAATTTCATGTACTCTGTTTTTCCCCTTATATTTATTTATTTTAAGTTTGATTTTTAAATGATCATTTATATTTGTGGGAAAACTTTCAATGTATATGATATAGGAAAGTGTTGAAAGATTTTTAGACTACTTTTGTTTTATGCAGTAGAAAATGCAAAAATCCAAAAAAACCAAATAAGGTAAATTAAGGAAAACGTTACATGAATTTAATATATTGAATAATTCATGAAAACTCATTGAAGGGATATTTTGTAGTATATCACTTGCCAACTAAGTACATTACAAAAATCTCTATACCTAGCAAAAGCATTAGATTTATTTATAAATAAATACCCTGGGCCACAGGTTATAAAGACAATAAAAAATTAAGAAACTGGGGAAACTGAATGGGAATTCAAGGATGGCAAGAATATACAAGAGTAGTAAGGGAAATTATACCTATGTTACTGTTATAGAGAAAAGGAAGATGGCCATGGAAATAACAAAGGAAATTTGTTTTATGATCAGAGATCATTTTAATAGCAAAATTTACCAATTTTAACTATTCCCTAACTTTTGGGGGGACTTTATTATATCTGACATTGTATACTTGGAATGAACATTTCAAAGTTAGTTATTGTAGAATCAAATTAAGTGAATTTAACTATCTACAGAGATATAGGTGTAGATGAGTATATATAGAAGATAAAACCAATATAAGAGAATGATAGTGAAATGATATTGGTCTACTTGCCATTCCATTTAGGGAGACATATTCCCCAGAATGAGTATGAGATAGAAAACTACAATCTACTTCCAAGTTTCAAATTTAATTTCACTGTATGATAGGTTTTATACCTATTCACATCCTGCTCAGCCTACTGAAGAATCAATATTATCCTGAATTTACTGATATAGGTTACATATCATTGGCAACCTACATATTGGCAATCTATATTATTTTAACCTGAGGCTATTCGCCTTGGAGACCTGATTTAAAAAGGGATAGGGTGGGATAGTGGATATGTAATTTTTGCTCTGATTTTCACCTCACTCACTGACTTTAGTACATGCCCACATGAAACTATTCCATACTTCATATTACCTTCCCTTGTAGTGAAAATAGAATGAACCTTCCATTCACTTTGCCTATAGTCCACTGAAGCTTCAGAACTAAACATTTCCATTATAATGGCTGCATCATGGTGGGTGGTGGTTGTGTTTTTTGACCTGTGGTTTATGGGATCACAGGACCTAGGGGTGGACAATTTGGAGCAAATAGGGGGCCCTTTGCTGAAACCAGATGGCAAATGAACTCCTGAACTTTCCTAGAGGGCAGCCATTTTTTTCCTTTTAAGTGTCAAAAAAGTAGATTACCTTTTAGTTCCAGCTCAACTGAATAAAACTGCTGGCTAGATAAATTCAGCCAATTGCTAAGCATGCAAGAGGTTAAAAAATATTGAAAAACATTTCCACTTCAACAGCTTGCCATTCATTAATGTCTCCTCTAAAAACACTCAAAAATCCTCCCCAGATTTTTGCCAGCACAACTCTTGTTTGTAGTTGTTGTTGTCCTACTATGTTACTATTTTGACCCAGTGATTACTGTCTATAGTTGCTGCCTGGCTCCAAACCCTTTTGAAATTTGAAGTATTTCAGCTGAACTAGTTCCAAAGGACTATGAGTAAGCAGAGGCACGAAAAGGGCCGCCCTTTCTGATCTTGTGCTCTCATGAGGGAATACCACATCTTCCCAGGTAATTGGAGACAGAGTTGCATTTGAGTAATCTCAGATGGAAAGCAACTTAGAATCCTTTCATCTGTTTGTCTAGGCTTTAAATCTTTTTGCTCTTTTCCTTTTATTTAAAGTGTTAACTAGTATTTGTTTATAATTAGCTATGAATGTGCATTTCAGTTTCTTTTAAGTATAGCCAGTTGTTATTTTTTTTAACTCTGTGCCTTTTATCTGAGTCATTTAAAACTGTTATTTGATTGAAGCTATATTACTTTTGTTTTGAGATTTCTGAGGAATTGTTTCTATTTTCACTAAACTAAAGCTCAAACAAATGTAGATGGATTATAATAATATTGTGGAATATGGATAAGGATGCCTTTTCTTTTCCCCCTTTTCTGGTTAACAAGAGAAAGCTATACTTGAATACATGCCCTTTCTGTTGCCTTCCAGTTTCTCATGGAAATGAAACAAATGCTATAGAATGCTTTTGGGAAACATGAGAGGGAAGAGAATATATGAGTTATGAAATTGCAACAGAGTCTTTGTATTTCACAGGCATCTTGCAGTTGGGAGTAAGAGATATTTCTATATTGTGTGGGGAAATATATAACACATTTAGATATGTTCTTATATATAAGCATATTGGCATATGCACTGACTTCATATGAAAATTGAAATAATAAAATAATCATATTCATTGGCAACTCATAGAAACTTCAACAGTATAAGGTACATAACTTTTGGCCAAACCAAAAATAGAGTGCTTCCATGAGTCTTCATGGATGAATTTTTTTTCCTAGATGAATTTAATTAAATGAATAACAGAAAGCACAAAGAAAACAAACCAATTAGTTATCTTATAGGTATATATTTTACATTATTCATAAGGAATGATAAGTGTTATGATAGCAAAATATTTCCTACAGGTAACAATTTCATCTCAGAAAATGACTCATCCCTTCTAAATATTTATTACAAGTCACTTGCCTCAGCTGCCAGGAATAACTTAAATATAGGGCTTTGTTTTCTACCCACTTCTACAGTCATCATGGTGAAATATTGTTGTTCAGTGGTTTCAGTTGTGTCTTACTATTCATGAGCCCATTTGGAGTTTTATTGGCAAAGACACTGGAGTGGTTTGCTATTTCCTTTTTCCAGTTCATTCATTTTACAGATGAGGAACTGAGGCAAATAAGATTAAGTGAATGACCCAAAGTCACATAGCTAATAAATTCTTGAGGTCATATTTGATTTCATGAAGATTGTTCTTCTTGATTTCAAGCCCAGTACTCTATCTACTGCATCATCTATTTGTTCCTCATAGAATATCAGAAGGCTATAAATCAGAGCCTCTTTTCCTCAATGTAATTAATGGGCTTCTTTTCTCCTTACACACTACATCTTCCTTTTGCCAAGTATTTATTCCAAATCCAATTATAATAATGATTATTTAGATAGGATTCCTTCCTGTAAACTTACTCTTTTATAATATATGTCAAAGCAACTTAAAATTGTGTGACATACATAAAATCTTTAAATTTCAGTCCCTCTGAATTAAGTAAAATATAATATTCAAATGTATAACATTAAAGTTGGAATTAGTAAAAACATAAATTCCTCTTTAACATTTTTTTCCACACTCTAATAGAATGAACTACAACAATAAATCTATAAAATTTAATCTACAAGACTGTCAACATCAAAATATTTCAATCCTTTAATATCATCATAGTTACAAGAGAAAGCTCTCTCGAATTATCTGGGAAGATAGTTGTCATGCCATCCAATCTTTTTCTCTCCTATAAATGATTTAAAATATATTTCTTTGCCTTAACAGGTATGAATTTTAGAGCCTTAAAACAAAAGAAAACAAAAACCTTTCAAAGAAACCAACATTTTTTTTATTAGATGGATTACGTCACAATCTTTTCTGGATAAAAACATTAGTTAAAACTCCAATATCAGAATTCTAAAATGGGAGAAAAAATTCCCTGAAAATATGATTTTGATCACAAAATAGATTTTAGATGGTCTGTTTTTAAGGTTTGCAACTTTTATGAGGTTGCAATTTTCTCTTTATTTGAACATAAAGTAGAAATCATAATTATCTATGAATGGACAAGAGAAACACACTAGCCAGCATATATATGCACGTATGTATATATGTATGTATGTATATACACACATAAGATAATGGGGAGGATTTCAGAAAGCTTCAGGCTGTTTTTGGTACAATGAATCTGGAGATAAAAAGTAGAAATGAACAGAGGAAGAAGGCAACCTGACAACCTTCTTTTTCTTCTTTCATACATTTCTTTAGCTATAGTCATGATCTCCATGTCACTAAAACTCACTTCATTCAGTTTAACAAGAATTTTAGAGCCTACTATATGCTTGACCCTAATTAATCACTTTTTTCTGACTGTAACAAAGTCAAAAAAACATGGGTTTAATGTAAGGCTTTAACAAGGAAAAAAATGCAATTTGCTAGATTTTCAGATTCAATAAAGTTCTGTTTTTACCTTATAAATTCGCTCCCTCCTATTTTTTTTAGCAAAATATTAAATGGCTATGAAAAAAATGCAAGTGGGAGTGTAAGGAAATTCAAATATTAAAAAAAGAAATCAATCCAGTGGATGATTGAGGGAGATTAAGGGAACTCACTCTCACTTATACCATTTACTTTGATGGCATTCAGTTGTTAACTTTCTCTTTGAAAAAGTCCAACAAATTTTGTTCAAATGTTTTATCAACAAAAATATAGAAATCAGACTACTGCAAAGTGAGGAAATTAATATCCCATATATCATGTCTTGTACTACCTTCTCTTTCAAGTCACACCATCTCATCCTCAGGAAGTAGTCTGAGGGCATTCCAAATTTTTTGCATTATATAGATAGAAAGTTTAGCTATTAGAAATTCATGAATGAAAACAATAGTTAATCCAAAATCTTTTTATTCAGTTTTAACTGCAAGTTAAAACTGCAGGTAACTGCAAGTTACTAAGAAGTGAATTTCTGGGTTGAATTAGTTCTCATAATGTAGGCGTGAATATATTCTTGTGTGTGTGTGTGTGTGTGTGTGTGTATAAAAGATTGATTGTATTTCTAGAAAATTTATCAGCCCCTACACTAGATAGAAGCTATTATGCTCTTCTCTTCTATGTTTCTTTTATCTTTCTTGTATCTTTCCTAATGCTACTTTTTCTACCATAAGCAAGTATGTTTTCAATCAAGAGTCCAATGTGAACTAGAGCAACATTTAAAATTGTTGAAAATTAGATAACTACATTTAATAAATAAGTATCTTTAGTTTTAAATATAATACTAAGCTGCAAGTCAGTCAGTTCTGACCTGAGAATCAGAGCTGGGAAACACTTCTCTCCTATGAAATAAGGAGTTTTGTGACATCTATTTTCCTTGATATTTGATATCTGAAAGCTGTTTGCAAGCTGAGCTAGATGACCTTTTTCAGGTCCCTTTTAGCATTATGATTCTAAAGAGGGAAAAAAACAATATAGCCCAGGTTGCTCACTATGGATACCAAACCAAAGTAAATAAAGCAAATAACCTTAGAAGATAGGCTGCTTGTTCAGAGAGGTGGTAAAGTGTTTCAGTTCATTGGGCTACTTCACTACAGCTAAATGGCAAAATGAATATATATATATATTTTTTCTGAAATGCTATGTCTTTGAAATAATTGAAACAGGGTGTACCTTATGTCTATTTTCCAAAATAAAAAACAATGGCAACCCTTATCACCCCGTCAATGGGGCATTACTTACGGTGTTCTCTAAGTATTTTCTTGATAGAAAATATTCACTGCTCTTAGAAGTGAATATTTTGGGGATCTTTGGCATAGTTAATATCCCACTGCTTTCACCATCGCTTCATCCTCAAGTATAGAATTACCAATACCAAAGACTGTATATTTTAAAAAGTCTTGAGGTTTCAACACTCTTTTAATTATAACCTTGTGTTTACAAATTTATTCTTTTTCTCCTTGCTTTTATTTTTCTAGTTCAGCTACAAATTTCCATGTTTGGTTTCAGCATGAAATTACTGTTGGGAGAGAGAGAGAGAGAAGATGGATGACAAATGGGAGGAGAGTAAAACAACTGAAACATCCCATTAACTATTTTAAATTTCTGAAACCATAAGAGTTAAGAAGGAAAATAGAAGACTGCTTCTATTTCATGGATATGAGGAGAACTGTTTCTTTTTTTTTTCTCATTAGTTTAAAAAGTCAAAAACATAACTTTTTTTTTCTTTCAAAACTGTATTGTATGAGCCAAAATTGCAATCCCTACCAACAGAAGATAACCAGTATTCCTTTCTCTTGTTAGTAATCTCCCTGATAATTACAAAGCACATGACAGTTTTAGTGGAAGTTATGTGAAAATGAAAATATACTGGGAGATATATGAATACACGCATTCATTCTTGCATACATAAACACATATGTATATATATACACACATATACACATGTGTTTAAAATTCTAAAATATTAGCATTTTTAAAAAAGTGATTAGCATAGCTCTTACTTTATATCCTGTATGCATTGAGGGGCCAAGGAGGAGTGGAAAAGGAAAGGTATGTTTATGATGCAATAATGGTGGTAGATGACATGAAATCCCACCTCAAAGTGGGAGATCCTCTGATGGTTACCTCTGTTTTACTTTTTCCTATTACCCTGATTCTCTTTTTTGCTCTCATTCTTACTCCCTCTTTTTCTTCCTCTTATGATTAAAAAATCCATAACTTTAAAAGATTAGGAGAAAAAATAAGACAAAACTGAACAACCATCTGGAAAATAAGAATCTTCATTTACTGGAATGTATGCAAGAGAATGAAATCGCCATATACTTATTTTGTCTTAAGCTATAGATATTTAGTTAACAATTACTTTCATCAAAGAGTTAAATTTTACTGTCATGCATCAATTCCAGCTGTGCATAGAAAATCCTGACTTTTCAGTTTGTTTTTGCAATTTAAATAGACAATGCTTTCCTCTTTCATGAAAAAATCAAATAACAATATCATTACTCCCTTAACAGTTGTTACTTCTTTAATATTTTAAAGGTATATCTTGCTTTAAATAGTTTCTAGAGCACTTAACCTATTCTGAAAGCATAAGTACATTTCAAATTTTAAATCTTCACCCTAAACAAAATCATTTCACATAAATGAACAAAGTTCAGGCTTTGTCATTCCTCCTAATATTCTTCCAATGTAGTCTTAATTTCAAATTATTTGAAAACATTATTTTGATTACTATGAAATAATCCTTATTATTATATAAAGATTGACCTAACTCCTGCATACATAAGTCTGTTTTATATGACTTAATAATGAACTCTAACTCAAAATATTTATTGATTATGTTTGTATAAGACAACAGCAACAACAAAACTCTTAGAAAAATCAATCTACCCCAAAAGTCTGTCAAAAATATAAATTCAATCCTACATTGTAAAAACAAAAGATTTAAAGTGCAAAATATTTAATATGTTATTTTATATATATACATATATATAAGTATGTATTTAATATAACCAAAGAGCATTTTTTTTCAGCTTTCAGCTTTCAATGATAAAAGCAATTTTAAAATTAATTTGTAAATAGTTAGAAAATCCAAACTTCCTGCCCCAGATGGAATTGTCACATAGTAGTAGTAAAATAATAGGATTTTTCTTTTTCTTTGAGATGCCTAAATATTCCATAATACAATAAACAAATAAATATGCTCATCACTACTCAGATCCTTATCAACTCTGAAATATGACATGAGCTCAAAGATTTCAGAGAATTCAGAAAACAATCAGAAAGCTGATCTCAAAATCTGGAAAGTAAAATACATAAAGAATAACCTCTTTCTGGAGCAACTGATACATTTGCTCAAATAAAAATTTAATCCCATTATCATTAACCTTAATACCTGGTATCCACTGGTTTACTTGCTAAAACTTATTTTGATTTTCCTTTAAACAAGTATAGATTTAATCTATAGATTAAATTATTATTATCAATAGAAAGCAATTCTTTATGGAGGTCTGGAGATATGTTATAGTGGTTCAATAAGTCAGGAATACATGGCTTTGTTAACTGTCTCTGTGGCCACATGACCATGGACAAATTAAAACAACTCCACAGAGGACATACCTTAAGTAACTCTGTAAAATTTTCATAAATTCATTTGCATTTGACAAAATAATTTCCATTCAAAGAGTTCCTTAAACTGAAGAAATCATAGAAACAATTTACTCCTTCCCTCTTTAAAGGAAATATTACATAGATGTTTATTATTTCCTTTAAACTAATAGGAAGCAGCAATAAGAAAATCTGGATACCTGGCCTGGAAAAGACAACATGTATAAAACATATGAAATTTGAGCAACATGGTGGTCGAGATTGTTACATTTGCAAATGATATTTTGTGAGTAATTTTAGGTGAATTCACATTGCTTGATTTCTCTTAAATCATTTAGCCTGATTAAAGATTTTATGTTCTGACATCCAAAAATGTAATGCAAATTGAAATGAAGAAAGGACATGAACCATCAAGAATGCCACTGGATGGATAAAATAAAGCCATTTTCATGTCTCACAATGCTAGTTATAGATTATACAGAAATTAATTTTAAGAAATTGTGATTAAGGTTTCAAGCTCTACAATCTTTGAAGGCAGAACTGTTTTGCTTTGTTTTGTTTTGTTTTGGTCTTATCCCTAGCAAGTAGTATGGTGCTTTATACATAACAGGTATTTAATAAGTGCTTGTCATTGAATTGAATGACAGATTGCAACTTAAAATTATATTCACAATGACACACAAAGCTGAATTTATTTTAATAGTTTTTGTTAAATATATCCTTTTGTTGTAGAAAAAGGGAAAACTGTGTCCGAGTCAAATTTTAGTGGTTAATTTTTTGTATAACATCATCAATAACCTTGGTAAAATACTAAAATAAATTCCATGCAAACTGTGAATGAAGTCAGTCAATATCATTCTGCTCTTTGCTCTCATTTAGAAAAAATTCCTTAAGCACCATTAATGTTCCTAAAAGATGAAAGGATAATTCCCTTTGGAGTAGCATTCTAGCAACCTGAATTGTATCAAGTAATGGATACTTTCATTAAATCATAAATTTCAAACTATAGAATTTCTTAACATAAAATTACTTTCTTGGAGAAGAGGACAATAAACTAAGCTTTGAACATTTCTTTTATATTTCTGAGTTAGAATTCATTAAGTGCTTAATTTAGAGGGATTTGGGAAGAATACATGTGATAACAGATTTTTTTGAGCTCCCTAGGAAAAGTATTAAATAAATGATGCTATTAATATTTTATTAAAACAAAATAGTCAATTATGTAAGAGATTTTACATGTTCTTTTAGTGAAGTGTTTTGACAATAATCAAATAAGTAATTAGATACAGGTTTTCAAAAAAACCTGAGTTCTTTCAGATACATCAACTGTTTTTATAATAAATGTATAAGCAAAGCCATGAGAACCACTGGCATTATCTTTTCTGTCTTTTAAAAATGAGAATTATAAAAAAAATACACCTTTAGCAAATTGTTCTTAGAATTTGTTACTGTGAATCATGATTAAATTTAATTCTTAGCTTTTTTTGAGACCAAAATGTTCTCTTTATCAATATCTATAATCAAATTTTCACAAAAGAGAAGGGAAAATAACTTCTCATTGTTTACCTTGAAGAATGAAGTGCTCCATACTTTCTTTGAAAGGTTGGATGTGCTCCTCTAGGGACATCTGATAAACTTTTCCTGCTTCAGTTTCACAGGCTGAAATTAACAGAAGAATTGTTTAAAATAGTTGATGAATGAATAAAAATATTTTCAAAAACTCATTATCTAATGTTACACAATCTGGTTAGCTCTGCAAACTAATTTATTTTTTACTCATTTCACTGAAGCATTGTAATAGGGAAAAACAATTTGAGAGGAATCATATGCAAGGATTCATTTAGTGGGATATTCACATTGTCTCAAAAGCAGTATAATATGTGTGTGTGTGTGTATGTGTGTGTGTATACAGAAAGAAAAGGTAAATATATTTTCACTCATTCTGGGAAAAAGGCCCAATTGCTTATTCTTTCTACATTAAAAATATGATCTAATTAAAAAAGTTCTAAGAAGAATCTAGTATGACAAAGAATCTTATATAATTTTATAATTCCTGTGTTGAGGGAAATAAAAATTACCACTGAGAAAAGCTCTGAATTAAGATTTGTTATTTGCAAAATGTAATAATCTACAGTATGAAAGCAAAAAACTGGAAATCACATGTACCTTGATAGTCAATAGCTCAAATCAATGAATATCCCATATATATTTTCACTATAAGCAAAATTTTGAAGTAAAGATATCAATCATCCCAGAGACTTAAGTACCTTAAGATATCTGAGTCTGTCATACAAATCTCAAGGCAAAAAGATTTCCACTAGGTGATGTAATTTTCTTTGTAATTTAACAAGAGAATTTAGAAAGTAGAAGGGGAAAAAAAGTGTTGCATTAATATAACATGTTCTCCCTCCATAATATAAGAAAAGAAGCATTGTAGTATAGTCTAAATTGAGGCAATCATAAATAAAATTCCGATACTTCATTTGTTTGGAAAATGACAACTGAAACAGTTTGACCTACCAACAAGAATAAGATATGGAATAGCAATTAATTTGAAGACCAAACATTGTTTGCATTGGTTTTCTATTGCATATTATACAATGAATAAGGTAGAGTTTACCTTGAAGCCCAGAATGTTTAGTTTTGAGATATGAAGGCTTAGTGGGTATATGAAAAGGAGGAGGGTATGATCACTATCTTCAAATATTTGAGGTTCTTTCAAATGAAAATTTATTTTTGTTCTGTTAAAGAATTAGACCAAGTGTGGAAGTTGCAAGGCAGATTTTGACTTATTATAAGGCTGATTTTTCCAACCAATAAATCAAATCTAATTGCTAATTTGTCTTCATCAATGGAAATAGTCCAATGAGCCTGGGTGAACAACTGTCAGATATTGTAAAAATGGATCACATTCCTAGAAGGATAAAAGTGGGAATTGATAGGTGACATTTAATTACAGGGAACACTCATCCCCCCCCAAATAAAGACCTACCCAAAGAAATCAAAATCACATGAAAACAGTTTGAGGTACATATCATATTTGGGGTATATATCATTCCTGTTGTCTTGCCTCTTCCTTGAATTTTGCTGAGGATCTTTTTAATAATTATGCTTTAGTACTTTAATTCAACTACAATTATTAATTATTTGACTCATTCATGAAGAAACTGCTAAATATAAAGTAAAGTAGAATATTAAATGTATAAGAAGAACATGTCCTTTCCTTTTAACACACAGAACAAAGTCTGTTTTGGGTATTCAACAGTCTGTGCCTAGAATATTACAATATCCTTATTTTGAAAAATTGATAGCTTTTATTTTTGAAATTTTTGTTTTCCTAATTATATATAAAAGCAATTTTAACAATCTTTTTAAAAAAATTCACTTGCTTCCCTTTTTCTCCTGTCCTTACTTCAAATGGCAAGAAATTTGATACAGGTCGTGCATGTGTAGTCATGCAAAATAATTTCCAAATTAGCCATGTTGCTAAGAAAAAAAAGATAAAAACAAATAAAAAATAAAGTTTAAAAAGTATCCTGTTTTTGGCTTTCTCAGACTCCATCACTTTTCTCTCCAGAAATGGATAGCAATTTTTATCATAAGGCTCTCAGAATTATCTTGAATCATTGTATTTTTGAGAACAGCTAAGTCATTCACGATTATCATACCATACTGCTGTTAATGTGTACAATGTTTTCCTGGTTCTTCTCACTTAAATTTGCATCAGTTCATATAAGTATTTTCATGTTTTTTTGAAGCCACTCCTCTCATGATTTCTTATAGCATAGTAAAATTCCATATATCACAACTTGTTCAGTCATTCTCCAATTAACGGATATCCTCTTACTTTCCAATTCTTTACCACCACAAAAAGAATTGTCGTCAATATTTTTTTTGTTATTTTTTGTACATAAAAAAATCTCTTTAGGATACATATCTAATAGTGATATTGCCAGGTCAAAGGGTATATGCAATTTTATAGCCTTTCCATATCCCATCAAACATTTTTCATTTTCCTTTTCTACGATATTAGACAATCTGATAGGTGTCAGTGGTATCACAGAGTTGTTTTAATTTGAACTTCTCTGATCAAAAGTGACTTGTACATTTTATATAACTATAGAAAGCTTTGATTTATTCTTCTGAAAACTGTTCATATCCTTTATCAACTGGGGAATGACTTATATTATTGTAAATTTGACTCGGTTCTCTATGTTTGAGAAATGAGGTCTTTATTAGAGGCAATTCTATAATTCCCCCTCACCCCCAGTTTTTTGCTTTCCCACTAATCTTGTTACATTGATTTTGTTTATATAAAACTGTTTTTTTTTTAAGTTTAATTTAATCAAAATTATCTATTTAATAACCTATAATGTTCTCTGTCTCTTGTCTGGTCACAAATTCTTCCCTTATCGATAGATCTGACAGGTAAAATACCCCATGCTGCTCTAATAAGCTTATGATATTATTCTTTTTGTCTAAATCATGTGTCCATTTTAACCTTATTTTGGTATATGGTATGAGATGCATTTTTAGTTTCTGCTAAAATGCTTTCCTGTTTTCCCAGTAATTTTTATCAAATAGTGACTTCTTGTCCCAAAAGCTTGAATTTTTAGGTTTACCAAGCATTACTCCTATTTTTTACGGTCATTTACTAAAATGTGTAACTAATATATCCTACTAGTCAACCAATCTATTTCTTATCCAGTATCATATTGTTTTGAAGAATTACCCCTTTGTAAAACAGCTTGAGATATGGTAATACTAGGTCACGTTCCCTTACATTTTTTTCATTGATTCTCTTGATAGATATTCTTGATCTTTTATTCTTCCAGATTAATTTTATTATTTTATTTTGACTCTAAAAAACAAAGTTTTTCGTAGCTTAATTGATATGACACTAAATAAATTAATTAATTCAATAGAATTATCATTTTTCTCAGACTGGTTTAGTCTACCCATGAACAATTAATATTTCTCCAAATGTGCAGTTCTGGCTTTATATGCATGAAAAGTATGTTATACATATGTTCATATAGTTCCTGGATTTCTCCTGGCATATAGGCTCCCAAATATGAAATATGGAGTCACAACTCCAATATGAAGGTTGGATTTCAAGACAATGAAATATTGTCTTGAAATCCAACCTTCATATTGGAGTTGTGACTATCCCAGGGTCACACAGCTAGGAAGTATTAATTGTCTGAGGCCAGATTGACTCAGGTCCTCCTGACTGCAGGGCCACTGCTCTGTTCACTGCATCATCTAGCTGCCCCTATGTTGACTACAGTTATGTTTAGTGGAGTTACTCTTTCTATGTCAAGCTGCTGGACTTTGTTAGTAATATATAGAAATTTTGTTTGTGGATTTGTTTTCTATCTTGAATTGTTGTCCAAGTTGTTAATTATTTCAACTAGTTTTTTAATTGCTTCCCTAGGATTCTCTGAGTATACCATTATATCATCAATATGGAAAATTATTCTAGTACATAGTAAATAATAATGGTGATGAGCATCTTTGCTTCACCCTTGATCTTATAGGGATCAAGCTTTTCCCTTTCACAGATAAAGCTTGATGATGGTTGTAGATACATGATACTTATCATTTTAAGAAAAGCTCTATTTATTCCCATGTTTTCTACTGTTCTTAATAGGAAAAGGTGTTGTATTTTGTCAAGAGTTTTTTTCTGCATCTATTAAAATAATCATATAATTTTTGTGGATGTTGTTGGCATGATCAATTATAATGATAGTTTTCCTAATATTGCACCTGTTCTATATTGCTGGTATAAATCTGACCTGGTCATATAGTATAAACTTCATGATATATTACTATAATGTTCTTGCAGTTTTTGTTTTTACATAGCTTAAATTTTAATCTGTTTCTTCTGCTTTTCTCTTTCCCTACTAGAAAGGCATTCCAAATAACAAATGTATTTTAAAGTAGACAAAAGGGAGAAAAGAAAAATATTAGCAAAATTAATCAATGCACTGAGGGAAAAAATGTGAAAATACAGACAATGCACAATCATAAAACTTCTGCTTCTGTTAAGAAATAGGATTGAGGAGACTTCTCACATCTCTTCCATGTAATTCACAACATTTTTTTTTGAATTTTGTAGTGATTACTCTTTCAACTTACATTGTTGTAGTTCTTGTGAATACCATTTCTTTGCCCCCATCTATTTTAATCTGATGTCTATATATTTTTTATGTTTCTCTATATTAAGCATATTTGTAGTTTTTTTCCAGCACAGTTATCATTACATTCATGTACACACTTTTTTTTTTAACAATTCCTCAGTCAATGAGTAACTATTTTCCCCTCAGTTCTTAGTTATCATAAAAAGTACTTTTGTAAATATTTTAGTTTATTTGGGGACTTTCTTATTTCATGATCTTATTGGACATATATCTTAATAGTAACATCACTGGGTGAAAAATAGGACATTTCAAAAATTCAAAATTGCTTTCCAAAATGGATTTTTTATTAAAATTTTTAATTTCAAAAAATGTGCATAGATACATTTCAACATTCACCCTTTCAAAACTGTGTTCCAATTTTTCCCTCCTTTCCCCCATCCCTTCCCTAATGACAAATTATCCAATATATGTTAAATATGCAATTCTTCTACATATATTTCTACTATTATACTGCATAAGAAAAATCAGATCAAAAATGAAAAAAAAAGAAAGAAAACAAAATTCAAGCAAACAACAACAAAAGAGTGAAAATGCTGTTATGATTCACACTTAGTCCTTACAGTATGAGTACCGATGCTCTCTTCATCACAAGACCATTGGAACTGGCATGAATCACCTCACTATTGAAAAGAGCCATGTCCATCAGAATTGATCATTATATAAATGTGTTGTTGTGTACAATATTTTCTTGGTTCTACTCAATTAGCATTAGTTCATGTAAGTTCTCTAAGTCTCTCTGAAATATTTCTGCTCATCATTTCTTATAAATAATAATATTCCTTAACATTCATATACCATAACTTATTCAGCCATTACTCAACCATTATCCAACTGATGAGCATCCACTGTCAGTCTCTAGTTTCTTGCCACCACAAAAAGGGCTGTTACAAACATTTTTGCACACATAGGTCCTTTTCTCTTTTTTTATGATCTATGTGGGGATAGAGGCCCATAGAGACACTGCTGGATCAAAGGGTATGCACAGTTTGATAATTCTTTGGGCATAGTTCCATATTGCTTTCCAGGATGGTTGGATCAGTTCACAATTCCACCAACAATGTATTTGTGTCCCAGTTTTCCAATATCTCCTCCAATATTCATCATTATCTTTTCTTGTCATAGACAATCTGAGTGGTGTGTGGTGGTAACTCAGATTTGTCTTAATTTGCATTTCACTGATCAATAATGAATTAGAGCATTTTTATGACTATAAATGGTTTTAATTTCATCTGAAAATTGTTCATTTCCTTTGATCACTTATCAAAGAAAATGGCTTAAATTCTTATAAATTTGAGTCAATTCTCTATATATTTTAAAAATGAGGCCTTTAACAGAACTCTTGGATATAAAATTCTTTCCCAGTTTATTGCTTCCCTTCTAAATTTGTCTGCACTGGTTTTTCTTATACAAAACTTTTCAACTTAATATAGTCAAAATTGTACATTCTGATTTCCATATTCTACTTTAGTTCTCCTTTGGCTCTTTGGACTTCTCCACAGAAGTGAGAGATAGATTGTCCTTTGTTCTTCTAATTTGCTTACAGTATCATTCTTTATGTTTAAATCATGAAGCCATTATGACCTTATCTTTATAGGGTGGAAAATATGGGTCAATGCCTAGTTTCTGATATACTAATTTCCATGAAAATGGTTTTAATACTCAAAACAACACACTCCTACAAATGTATTCATGTGTATACCTTCAAACAATCCTTCCAAAACTAACTATTCTTATATTTTGTCAAATTTGACAATTATAATAAACCTCAAATCAGGAAAGAAAAGCTTATTTCTCAAGAAAAAAGATAGCTGTGATTAGAATATCTCAAGATGCTCCAAATTATTTCAAAATAATTGAATTAAACTTGTTTTGGGGACAAAATAGCAAAGTACTCTGGTTGGCATTCAGAACCCATTTTATCTGAAAAAGGAATTATTTATTTATAGAAAATATACTAAAAACACTTTAGAAGAATTTTCTTGCTTCCTAATTGTCATCTTCTAATAACACTTTGATATGGGACTGAAAAAAATTCAAACTGACTTATCAGCTTTCAGATATCACAAAATAGATATCATCTCATATATATATCCATGTTAAATAGTTTTTATTCTCCCCAAGTCATATATTACCTCTTCACTGATATTCCATTTAAATCTTTAAAAGTCAATCAATACTTATTTTTATCTTCAAGATCTCTAACTTGCATCAATACAGACAATTAATTTACTGATGGATCCAAAGAAATGTTTGGAATAAGAATAGAACAAGTTCTCAACTGCTTTAGAAAACTAAGAAGGTTAAAGACAAAGAAGAATCATATCTAAATTTTTAAACAATCTATACTTGTTTTCTCTGATGAAGGCTACATTTTTCTAACTTATGAAGAAGAGTCATTTATAAAAATAAAAGTCTTTCCCCAATAATAAATGATCACAAGATATGAAGTTATGAAGTTTTCAAATAAACTAAACAGCCTATTTATAGCCATGTTAAAAAAAAACCTAATCACTAATGACTGGATAAATGCACATTAAAACAATTTTAACCATACTACCTCACACCTATTGGATTGATTAATGGGCCAGAGAAGGAAAATGACATGTGTTGGAGGAAATGTGGAAAAATGAGATATTAATGCATTTTTGGTGGAATTGTGAACTGATTCAACCATTCTTTAAAATAATCTGGAACTGTGCCCAAAGAGCTCCATAGTCATGCACACCCTTCGACTCAACAATACTACTATTAGGAATGAGTACCAAAAAGAGATTTTAAAAAAAAGGAAAAGATCTTTTATGTACAAAAATATTTGTAGCACCTCTTTCCTACACATAAATTCTGTGTAGTGGAATTTCCTGAATTTAATGTTCCACCTCTTTTCTTTCAAGCAAGTATATATTCATTAGGCAAAATATGTGAACCTTTATGTTATTTTTACTGCATGTACATATTGCAAAGTTATGTTTTCATATTTTTATTTTGTGTAAACTGTGTCATCTCTGCCAGGATTATAAACTGGTTATATAGGAAGCCATAACATAAAGAAAATCTGAAAAGGCAAATTTGAGTACTTAAATTTCAACATCACATTTTTGTTCATGGAGCATTTGCTGATTTGAAGCTATTTGTAACAATTTAGAAATTCCCATTTGTGACTGGAGTCCTAGTCATTCTAAATTGTTGTGTGTCATGCTGTGTGACATATTTTTGGCTGCTATTCTCTACCTTCAAGATTAATATATAGATATTTCTTAAAAATTCCAGATTCTGTAATCTTACAAAACATGCAGAGTCATTTGGAACATTTTGAAAGGCAGTGAGTGATAGGCTTCTAGGAAGCCTTTTTTTTTTTTTTTTAGGAAAAAATAGGAAGCTATTTTTTTTAAATACTTGGATTTGATATTACTAGCTAATCCCAATCTTATAGGATTTTATTGTTTTTGAAGACATTCTAGTCCAAAAATACTTTATGCTAGAAGGCTAATATTGGAAACCACATTTACTTCAAATACAATGGGTAATCTAGCCAGGGGAGTTAGAAAAACAACAACAAAACGACAATAAACAAAACGACAATAAACAAAACAGCAGCAGCAAAGACAAATAACAAACAAAAACAAAGTCTTTTAGATGGACTTATAAAAAAATACATTTTAATATACCCCATAGCTACAATATGACACGTACGCCTATTATCATGCTCTCAATGCCACCACTATCTCCTCACACTCCAAAAAGAACCAGAGTTTCATATAAAACAGTGTTTTATTGTTTAAAATGTTCTTTTTAATCAAACTTGTCATTTTTATCACTAAGATTGATGTGATTGATTGTTAAATATTATATTTTAAAATGCACAGATATTATTTCACTGTATTACTCACCATCCTCATTTTTGTCCCAACTACTTCCTTCTCTTTGCCTGTCCTCATGTTCTGTATGGACTACAATATATCCCTATTGTAGAACATATCTGTTATTATTCTTTTCCTTGTGTTATGTTGTGTTCACTTACTTTTGTGCATGTTGTTCTCCCTATAAGAATATAACCGCTTCTTCCTTCCGGGGGTGGAGCCATGGTGGCGGAGATCAGACAGGATTCTCTGTAACCTCCTCTAACCTCCCCTCAAACCAACAAAATATGAAGCCTCTAGACTGATTCTGAAGCAAAAAAATCCACAATATCCGGAGAACAACACGATTCTAGAAGAAGATACTCTGGAAGAACCTCAAAACAGGTCTGTTTTAATGGGGCAGGGGGTGGCCTACTGAACCCAGACTGCAGCGCAGGGAGACCGGGGCAGGGAGCTGGAGCAGGAAGCTGGAACAGGAGTCGGAACAGGAGTGGGAGCGTTGTGCTTTTCACACACCTGGGAGTCTTCTGCGGGCCTCTTGGAACAATTTGTCCTGATTGTGGGCAGGTGGTTTGGAGGGTCTGCCTTTTGAGGGGGATAGATTGTGAACCACTGAACCCCTGATGAGCATCGTAACTAGCTGCCATTACACAGCACCTTAAAGCAATCAATCAAACAACAGGTCTGATAAGCACCAGAAATAATTCAATCAGTGGAGCTGCCCAGCCCCTGACATAATTCAATCAGCAGAACTGCCCAGTTCCTGAAATAACTCAATCAGCAGAACTGCCCCAGGGCAAATTAAAGCAGCTGTCCCACCTTTGCCCTAAACAGACCTCACACCTTTAAAAAAAAATGAATAAAAAACCAAAAAGAGCTCTCACCATAGACAAGTTTTATGGAGAGAGGGAAGAACAGACCTCAAATCCTGAGGTCCCTAAAGGTAAAGCAACTCCAGAAAAAGCCCCAAAGAGAGACATAAATTGGTCTCCATGTCACAAGGCTTTCTTTGAAGATTGCATAAAAAATCTTAAAAGAGAGTTAGAAGAAACATGGGGAAATGAAATGAGATCACTGCAAAATAAAATAGAAAAAATGGAAAAAGAATGCAGTGAACAAAAAAATGTAATTGGTCAATTGCAAAAGGAACTAAAAACAGTAACTGAAGAAAATAAGACATTAAAAATTAGAATTGAACAATTGGAAATGAATGACTCATCAAGACTTCAAGAATCAGTTGAACAAAAACAAAAAAATGAAAAGATAGAGAAAAACATGAAATATCTCCTAGGAAAAACAACTGACCTGGAAAATAGATCTAGGAGAGACAATCTAAGGATTATAGGGCTTCCTGAAAGCCATGATGAAAAAAAGAACCTGGACACTATATTCCAGGAAATCATAAAAGAAAACTGCCCTGATATTTTACACCCAGAAGGCAAAATACTCCTTGAAACAATCCACCGATCACCTCCTGAAAGAAACCCAAAAATTAAGTCCCCCAGAAATATCGTGGCTAAATTCCAGAACTATCATACCAAGGAAAAGATATTACAAGAAGCCAGAAAGAAACAATTTAAATATCGGGGAGCTACAATTAGGATCACACAGGACCTAGCAGCTTCTACTTTGAAGGATCGAAGGGCCTGGAATCAGATATTCCGAAGGGCAAAGGAACTTGGATTACAGCCAAGAATAAGTTACCCAGCTAGAATGAGCATTATCTTCCAGGGAAGAAGATGGTCTTTCAATGATATAGGAGAATTTCACCTATTTCTACTGAAAAGACCAGAACTGAACAAAAAATTTGATCTACAAACACAGAACACAAGAGAAACATAAAAAGGTAACAAGAAAAAATAACTCTTGAGAACTATATTTATGTTATAGATACTTATAGAATGAGGGTTGATTTTATGAATTGATTATTACATTATGATTATGATATGATTACTGTGATTTTATGATTATTATCATATGATTACTGTGATTTTATGATTATTATTATATGTTTATTGTGATTTTATGAATCTTATGATATGATAAACTGAAAAAGAAATTAGAGGTAGAAAAGGGATAACACTGGAAGAAGAGGAAAAGGAGGTAAAATAAGGGAAATTACATCTCATGTAGAGGCAAAGAAAACCTATAATGATTGAGGGGAGAAAAGGGAGGGGAATGAGAATGGGGTTAATCTCCATCTCATCAGATTTGGCTCAGAGGGAATAATAGACATACTTATAAGGAAACTGGAGGGAAAGGGGGGAAAAAGGGGGTGGGTGGGGCTCTAAAGGGGAAGGATTGTTTGAGGGAAGTGGTTTTCAAAAGCAAAATACTAGGGAGGAGGGAAAGGGGATAAGAAAGAGAAAAGCATAAGCTACGGTAAATAAGATGGCAGGAAATACAGAATTAGTTATTTTAACTGTGAATGTGAATGGAATGAACTCTCCCTTAAAGCAGAAGCAGATAGCAGAGTGGATTAAAAACCAGAACCCAACAATATGTTGTATACAAGAAACACATCTAAAACATAGAGATACATACAGGGTGAAGGTAAAAGGCTGGAGCAGAATCTATTATGCTTCAGGTGAACAAAAAAAAGCAGGGGTAGCAATCCTGATCTCAGACCAAGTAAAAGCAAAGATAGACTTAATTAAAAGAGACAAAGAAGGAAATTATATCTTCCTAAAGGGTACCATAGATGATGAAGCAATATCAATACTAAACATATATGCACCAAGTGGTATAGCATGGAAATTCCTAGAGGAAAAGTTCAGAGAGATGCAAGAAGAAATAGACAGCAAAACTATAATAGTGGGGGATCTCAACCTCCCTCTCTCAGAACTTGATAAATCAAACCACAAAATAAATAAGAAAGAAGTTAAGGAGGTAAACAAAATGTTAGAAAAGTTAGGTATGATAGATCTTTGGAGGAAATTAAATGGAGACAGAAAGGAGTTTACTTTTTTCTCAGCAGTCCATGGAACTTATACAAAAATTGACCATGTGTTAGGACACAAAAACCTCAAAATCAAATGCAGGAAGGCAGAAATAATAAATGCATTTTTTTCAGATCATGACGGAATAAAAATCACATGCAATATAAGGCCAGCAGAAAATAGACCAAAAACCAATTGGAAACTAAATAATTTTATCCTAAAGAATGAATGGGTGAAACAGCAAATTACAGTCACAATTACTAATTTCATTCAAGAGAATGACAATAATGAGACCACATACCAAAATTTGTGGGATACAGCCAAAGCGGTAATAAGGGGAAATTTTATATCTCTATATGCTTATTTGCATAAAATAGAAAAAGAGAAAATCAATGAATTGGGCTTGCAACTAAAAAAGCTAGAGAAAGAACAAATTAAAAACCCCCAATCAAATACCAAACTTGAAATCCTAAAAATAAAAGGAGAGATTAGTAAAATTGAAAGTAAAAAAAACTATTGAATTAATAAATAAAACTAAAAGTTGGTTTTATGAAAAAACCAACAAAATAGATAAACCTCTAGTTAATTTAATTAGAAAAAGGAAAGAGGAAAATCAAATTGTTAGTCTCAAAAATGAAAAGGGAGAACTTTCCACCAATGAAGAGGAAATTAGAGCAATAATCAGGAGTTACTTTGCCCAACTGTATGCCAATAAATTTGATAACCTAAGTGAAATGGAGGAATATCTACAAAAATATAGATTGCCCAGATTAACAGAAGAGGAAATAAATTACTTAAATAGTCCCATTTCAGAAAAAGAAATAGAACAAGTCATTAATCAACTCCCTAAGAAAAAATCCCCAGGACCAGATGGATTTACATGTGAATTCTACCAAACCTTTAAAGAACAGTTAACTCCAATATTATATAAACTATTCGAAAAAATAGGGAATGAAGGACTCCTACCAAACTCTTTTTATGATACAGACATGGTACTGATACCTAAACCAGGTAAAACAAAAACAGAGAAAGAAAATTATAGACCAATCTCCTTAATGAATATTGATGCAAAAATCTTAAATAAAATATTAGCAAAGAGATTACAGAAAATCATTCCTAGAATAATACACCATGACCAAGTAGGATTTATACCAGGAATGCAGGGATGGTTCAATATTAGGAAAACT
>JAJPUD010003006.1:60491-174584 GCA_023553655.1 Myrmecobius fasciatus
TGTAAGAAATGACCAGCAAGATGATTTCAGAGAGGCCTGGAGAGACTAACATGAACTGATGCTGAGTGAAATGAGCAGAACCAGGAGATCATTATGCACGGCAAAAACAGTACTATATGATGATCAATTCTGATGGACATGGCTCTCTTCAACAATGACATGTTTCAAACCACTTCCAATTGTTCACTGAAGAAAGCCATATACACCCAGAGAGAGGGATGTGAAATGTGGACCACAACATAACATTCTCATACTCCTTGATTGATGTTTGCTTACATTGTGCTTTCTTTATCTGATATATCGTTTGTGTAGATAAGATTTTTCTTGCACAGCAATGATAAGTTTGGAAATATGTATACATATATTCAATTTGCCAATATTTTAACATAATTAACATGTAGTGGATATCCTGCCATCTAGGGGAGGAGTGGGGAGTTGGGGGGAAAAATTTGTAACGGAAAGCTATGTAAGGGTTATTGTTGAAGAATTACCCACACATATGTTATGCAAATAAAAAAAATAGTGATCTAGGCTATTCAAGATTTTCTATCTAAAATAATAATAATAATAATAACACTTGGAAAACTGGAAAGTGTTCTGATAAAAATTAGACACATCAAAATTTCACACAATAGATCAAGATAAACTTTTATGTATTCAATTACTTAGATATAAAGGGTCATATCATAAATATAGAAGAGGAAAGAAGAAACTACCTTTCAGATCTCTAGGGAGGAATTGAGTTCATACCTAAAGTATAAAAAGAATCACAGAAGGAAACAAAAACTGTTTATATAAAATGTTTTAATTTGCACAAACCAAAACAATGAAGCTATGATCATATGGTAAATGGATAAATGGGGGAAATCTTTGCTGCAAATTTCTCTGGTAAAAGTGTCACTTTCAGGCCATAAGAGGAATTGATTAAAATGTGTAAGAACTAAGAAATAATCAATAAAAATAACTAAGAAGTTCTCAAGGGAAGATGTCTAAGCTATCATTATCCACATGGAGAAAAAAATACTCCAAGTGATTAATAATTATAGAATGAGAAATGTACATAACTCTGAGGTTCCACTTCATGCTCATTAGATTAACAAAGTTGAAAAAAAGAGAATAATATTAAAAGGGTTGAAGACTGATATGCTGTTGTCATTAACAACTGTGAAAATATACAATCATTCTAAAAAAATCATTTTGAATTAGTTCAAAAAAGATACTAAATTGTATGTACCTTTTTACCCAGTATACACACACAAGCACTTTTCATTGTAGCCTAAAAGTAGAAAGAAAACTATCAGAGAATGGCTAAATACACTGAGGTATATAAAAGAAATGTAATATCATTGTGCCGTAATGATGAAATACAGAATTTCAGAGGAACCTGTGAAGACTTCTATGATCTAATGTGGACTGAAGTGAGCACAACCAGGAGTATAACTTACAAAGTAACATTATAGAGAAAAATAACAGTGAAAGACTTCTGGACTTTTATTAATGAATTTGCTATCCATTTCCTGGCTGAAAAGTGATGGTCTCAATATCCAGAATAAGATACATATTTTTGGATAGGGTCAATATGAGAATCTGTTTTGCTTGACTATGTATATTTGCTACAGAGGGTTTTTTCAATTGGGACAAAAGGAAAAATAGGAAGGAGAGAAAATAAATGCTATTTAAAATTTAAAGTAAAACAAAAGAAACCTATAATTAAAGGGGTGGGAGAGCATTGTATATTAAAAAGATTTACTTCTATAAGGAAATCAAGAAACCTGAAAGGAAATGGGATATACAGTAATAAACATTTGGGAGAAGGCCAATGGAAACCCAAATAGAAGCAATATTGTCATTAGAATATAGCATAGACCACCTGGCAAGAAAGAAAAAAAATACAATTCAGGAAACAAATCACAAACCAGGAACTATGGCATAATATAATAGTGATGAGGGACTTCAATTTTCCAGACATTTGCTGGAGTTGTCTCTCTGCCAGAAGCAAAAAGTTAATAATTTCTTTACTTTTTCAAATAATAATTTGAACCTCCAAAATTCTGAAGAATCACCAAGAGGAATTCTATTCTGGATCTAAGTTTACCAAATTAGGAAAACCTAGTAGCAGACTGAAATTTAAAACTTGGGATAGAGGCAGAAAATGAATTTTCTATCTCAGAGTTTATGACTGAGAAGTAGAGAAAAATAAATAATGTTCTAACATATACCCTAGATTTCTGGATAAAAGATTTGAGAAAGTCTAGACCTAAACTTTAACAGGGGAAGGTAGTCCAAGAATAATAAAGAGAAGTATGGAAATGAAGTTTTGAAGGTAGAAAGAAGATAAATAAAGGGGGGGGGCTATGAGAGGAGGGAGAGAGAGATAGATAGTGACAGAGAAAGAGAATGCCAAGCACTGTGTTAATAAGCACTTTACGAATAATCAGTCAATTTATTTTTATAACAATCTTGTGAGGTAGGTGCTACTATTACCCCATTTTACAATTAAGGAAGCTGAGGCAGAAAAGTGATTTCCCTAAGATCACATAACTAAAAAGAATATCAATCAGATTTGGATACAAGTTTTTCTATGCTAGGTGGCACAGTGCATATACACTGGGCCTGGAGTCAGGAAAACTCACCTACTTGAGTTCATATCTGACTTCAGACACTTACTAACAACGTGACTCTGGCTAAGTCACTTAACTCTGGCTCAGTTTCCTTATCTGTAAAATGAACTGGGGAAGAAATGACAATGACTGAGGGTTAGATTTGATAAAAGACACTTGCAGAAGACAAGAATTTGAGAGTGAATACAAAATAATAGTATAATCCTGCAAGAATAATGTGAGGAATGTTAAAACTCAGAAAAGTTGTGACAAGTATAGGAAGCCACTGATAAAATTATTGTAAGAAGAAGATTAAAAAATAAAGTGTATTTGGAAGAAATTGGTAAGGAAGATCAAAATACAGTCACTTTCTTGGGAAGATGAAGTGATAATTAACAAAAGAAAGGAGTTATAACTGATCAATCTAATTTTCTTATTTTCTCTGTGAAGACAAATAAAAAAAGAAGAAAATTCATTCCAGGGAGTTAATATTTACAAGAATGGTGATAATAAGAGAGTTACCTTGAAGACATGGATAAATTCAAATCATCTAATTAAAAAAACTTCATAATTAGATATTGAAATAACTAGTGAATTTTATTGCTGAACTATTTTCCTTGACTGCCATAAGACAGTAGAGAATAGAAGAATCATAAGATTAAGTCACTTTTTTTTTCTTGTTGCTCAGGCAATTGGGGTTAAGTGACTTGCCCAGAGTCACACAGCTAGGAAGTATTAAGTATCTAAGCTCAAATTTGAACTCAGGTCCTCCTGATTTCAGGGTTGGTGCTCTATCCACTATGCTAACTAGCTTCCCCCAAAATCATAAGATTAGAGAATGGCAAAGGTCCAGTTCATCTACCTCCTCCCTCCCCCAAAAAAAGAAATATGGGAAGAGAATAAAATCTGTAAAATACCAGCAGACTAGATTTAAATCCCTGAAAATTTTAGAAATATTAAATAAGGTATTAATAAAAGCAAAGAGAACAAGGGTCTCAGCCTTGGATCATTTTTACTATTTGTCAACTTTGTTCCTATACATGTGTTGCTGAACAAAGGTAAAGAAAAACACATAACTATTATGACTGGATCCATTGCAAATTTATGCTATATAAACTCAATGAGGCCCTTACTAATGTTAATCAATCCAGTTATACCCACCTTATCAGTTCATTATTACATTTTGGGCAGTAGACATCCTTAAACTTTTCATCCCTTCTTAATCCTCTCAAGGCTCCCTTTCTACCAACTCCCCCAAAGCTGAAAACTTTGTTTCATGTGTTACACATAAAATTGACTTCTCTCTCCTCTCCTCTTGCTTATCTCCTATCACTCAGCTGCCTTCTACTATTATCCTCTAACATGATAAACTGGATTTACTATCTTCTCCAACAAATTTTACTTATTTTTAATCTCTTCTTTTCTACTGGCTCCTTTCCTACTACCTACAAAGATGCCCATCTCTTCCTTATACTGAAAAAAACCCTTATTTTATCCTTCTGTTCTGTTTTTCTTCATTTTGTAGTTTTGTTCCTTGAAAGATGGTCTATAATGGATGTTTTCACTTTTTCTCCTCTCACTCTCTTTTTAACCCCTTCCAATCTCCAATCTGATTATACTACTGAAACTGCTCTGTCCAAAGTTACTAATGATCTCTTAGTTGCCAAATCCAGTGGTCTTTTTTTTTCCAATCTTCATCCTCCTTTAACACTACTGATCACTCATTTCTCCATGAAACTCTTTTCTTTCCAGGTTTTCAAGACATACCACTCTCTCCTGGTTTTCCTGTCTTCTTTGTTGGATCCTCCTTCAGATCACTCCCAACTACAGTTGTTCTGGGAGTCTTTTTCTTTTCCCTTTATAATACTTCACTTGTTGACCTCATTGACTCCCATGGATTTAATTAACATTTCCATGCTAACAATTCTAAAATCTATCTATCCTGAACAATCTCCCTGCTAACTTCCAATCTTACATCTCTAAATGCCTTTCACACATCTCAATCTGGATGTACAGTAGACATCTTAACCTTAATATTTTCAAAACAGAACTTATTTTCTTTCCCCTTTAAGTTCTTTCCCCAACTTGTAACTTCCCTATTATTATAGAAGGAAGCATCATCCTCTAAGTTTCTCAGATGTCATGGATTCTTCACTATTCCTCACTCTCCATTTCCAATTATTGTTCAGGTCTGTCAATTTCATTTTTGAAATATCTCTTGAATAAGCTTTGACATTACCACCATTCTAGTGTAGGCCTTCATCTCCTCAAGCCTTGACTACTGCAATAGTCTGCTTGTGGGTGTGCTGCCCCAATTCTCTTCTCACTTCAATCCATTCTCCATTCTTCCCCTAAAGTGATCATATTGCACAAACCCACATTCAATAAATTCAGTGTCTTTTTATTATCTCTAGATACAAATACAAAATGCTTTGTTTAGCATTTAAAGCCTATTCAAAAAAGTTCTTTTCTACATTTCTAGTCTTTTTACAACTTGTTCTCTAAAATATATTCTTGGTTCCAGTGATACCAGTCTCTGAGCTATTCCATGAGCAGAATGCTCTCTTTCTGAGGTCTGAACATTCTTTTTTGGCTGACCCCCATGCCTGGAATGCTCTCCCTCCTCTACTTCTTGCTTCTGACTCTCTGGCATCCTTTAAGCCACAACAAAAATTTTACCTTGCACAGGATGCTTTCTCCAATCCATCTAAATTCCCAACCTTCTCTCAGTTAATTGTTTCCTATTTATCCCATATATAGCTTGCTTTAAAAATATTTCTTTTCATGTAGCCTCTCCCATTTGAGTGGAACCTCCTTGAGGGCAGTGGCTGTCTTCAGCCACTTTTTTTGTTAGTTCTTTCATTATTGGTCCTTGTTCTGGAAGAGGACTGACCACTGGAAAGTGATATAATGCCTAGCAAGTGCATTGGATTTCAGTGAGGGAGAGCTGTAAAAAGTCATCAGTCTCATTCTCTCCTCTGGAGCAATCTGGGTCCAGTGGCAAGGTACTGGAGATACCCACAGGTGTAGGGGAAAACCTTGTCCTTTTTAAGCTCTTTCCCAGGTTTCAATTTGACCAAGACATTGCCCATTCAGTGTTTAAAGCTAGGTAAGAAATAAGGCAAAGACAATAACCTCTTTTATTTAGTCAAAAAAATCAATCTGAGAAGGGACGACCTTCAAGGTTTCTGGCCAAAACAGAAACAATAGCTATTTACACTAAATCTGGGCCATTTTAGCTCAAACAATGACCAAGGGAGACTTGAGCCAGGATCTAATGTAAACCAATCAAAGAGAGCCAGAGTGATCTGGATTTCAGGCACAGATCTTAAAAAAGAGATCCAGTCTGTAAACCCCAAGCTATCTTACAAGATTGTAGTGAACAGAAGTTACTAATCTTGGATATTAAGAGACTGCTATTGACATACTGTACTTAGATTTTAGTAAAACATTTGACAAACTCGAATATTTAACCATTAAAAAATTATAATTAGAGGGCAATTAGGTGGTGCAGTGGATAGAGCATTAGCTCTGAAGTCAGGAAGACCTGAGTTCAAATCTGATCTCAGACACTTAACACTTCCTAGCTGTGTGACCCTGGGAAAATCACTTAACCCCAATTGCCTTAGGAAAAAAAAAGATAATTAGAGTATAAGTATCAGTGGCATGCTTATCAAATTTGCAAATGACAAAAAAAAATCTAGGAAGGAAAGCCAACATACTGGATGACAATATACAAAAAGATCTCGACAGTACAGACCACAGACTGAATCTAATGAAATAAAATTCAATGGAATGAAAATTTTATATTCACATTAAAAAAATCAAAAACGTCTCAAGTTCCAGATGGGGAAAGCATGGTTCAGCTGAAAAAACAGATGAGGATTTTAGGGAACTGCAAAATCAATATGAGACAACAATTTAACATGGCAGCCAAAAATATGTTAATTCGAATCTAGTCTATATTAAGTGAGCCAAAGGGACACTCCTTTTCCTGTCTCTTTGACTTTGAACTGGCTATCCCCCATATCTGGAAAGCTCTTGCCTCCCTCTCTTCTGTCTCTTGGAACTCTTGGTTTCTTTCAAGACAAAGTTCAAATGTCACATTCTGGAAGCAGCCATTTTTGCTTCTACTATCTACTTGAATTTCACTTCTCAGGTTACCTGTCAGGTTACCTATGCATATGTTTTGTATATGATATTTGTTTGTATGTTGTTTTTTCCATTAAAGTGCAAAGTCTTTAAAAACAGAGATTGTTCTTACTTCAGTGCTTAACAGTGTTTTTGCACATAACAAGTTCTTAGAAAATTCTTGTTGACTGTGTCTAGGATTAGGAAGATGATTATCAATTTATTCTGCCTGGGTTAGACTACATCTGAAATATTATTTTGGGCACCACATTTTAGGAAATATGTTAATAATCTCAATAGCTTCCTCTAGAGGTCAAAGAGGATGGCTATTATTCAACTGTTTTTCAGTTGTATCCGACTTTGATAACCCCATTTGGAGTTGTTTTTTTTTTTTTTTTTGACAAAGATACTGAACTGTTTTAACTTCTCCAACTCATTTTATAGATGAGGAAACTGAGGCAAGCGGGGTTAAGTGACTTGTTCAGCATCACACAACTAGTAAGAGTCTGAGAGAGATCATTTTGCTTTGGGATTTCTCTACCTGTTATTAAGTTTTTCTGTGCATCAAACTTGCTTCTATGGAACTTTCATCCTTTATATCCAATTCTACTTATTTGAGCCAAGCAAGGCAATTGAAGGAAGCTATCAACTCCAAATCTCACATTCTCTAGTTTAAATAAGGAATCTTTTATCAACTGATCCTCACATGGCATAAATAAATTTCAAAACTTTTAACCAACATCCTTCCTTCCTTCCTTCCTTCCTTCCTTCCTTCCTTCCTTCCTTCCTTCCTTCCTTCCTTCCTTCCTTCCTTCCTTCTTTCCTTCCTTCCTTCCTTCCTTCCTCCCTTCCTCCCTTCCTTTCTTCTTTCCTTTCCTTCCTTCTTTCCTTCCTTTTTCCTTCCTTCTTTCCCTCCTTTTTTCCTTCCTTCCTTCCTTCTTGTCAACTCTTTGATTTTTCACAAATGGAGATAATGAAGCTAAATTTAAGTAATTTATCCAAGGTGTCAGAAACTGCAAATAGTGGTCAAAACTATCTAAGTTGAACCTGAATCCTTTGTTTCTCCCATCCCTCTTCTGTCCCCTTTGAGGACACCATCATCCTCCAGTCCCCAGGGCACAAAACATAAGTGTTTTTACTCTCTTTAAAAAAATAATAAAATTTAATATTTTGCCATCAAGTGTTATTCTCAAATATTCATTATCTCCTATCTCCATATTCAATCTGTTGCTAAGGCCGGGATTGTCACCATTGTAATTTCTCTCAAATATACCTCTTTCCTCTGATATTGCTACCACTTTTAAGCATGGACTATTGCAATAGCTTGCTGGTACCTCTGTTTAAATGTTCTGTTTGGCATTCAAAGCCTTTTGTAACCTAACCACCCCCCACCTCACCTTTCCAGTATTTCTGTATCTTATATCCTGACACGGATTCTTCCATCTAATGACACTGGCCCCTTGGTTGTTCACAAATAAGACACTCCACCTCTTAGCTTTCTAGTTGTTCCCCTACTCATGCTCTCCCTACATTTCTGCCCATTTGTTTCTTGACTTCCTTGAAATCCCGAATAAAATCCCATCTTCTACAGGAAACCTTTCTCAACTCCTCAAACTTAGTGCTTTCCCTCTTATCAGCTTCCTATTTCTATTGGATAAAGCTTGTCTGAGTATATGTGTTTTTTGCTTCCTCTATTGGATTGTAAACTCCTTGAGTGCTATCTTTTGCCTCTTTTTGTATCCCCAATGCTTTGCAAAGTGCCTGGTAAGTAGTAAGCCCCTAATGCAATAAATGCTTATTATTATACTGACTTATTCACTCACTGTGGTAGAATACTAAGTATTTGTAAAAATTGAAACTAGCTAAAATGGATATACAATTTCATGTAGGTAAGGTTTTTTACATACTTAACTTCCATGAGGTAAAGTATTGAGTTAGATGATGTCTAGGTTCTGTGTAGTTCGATAACTTTATACCAGTATTATTTATGTGATTCTAATGGGCAGGAATCATGTGAAGCTGAAAAGAACCACATTTAAACAGGATATTTATCAGTAAAAACTGACAAAGGTTAAAGATAATAGTTATCTTTGACTTCAGTATAAACCAACATAGGTAGAATGAAACATAAAGATTAGTCTATTCTGTTCACCTTGTGCAAAGTTACAATTCTAACATATTTTGGTTGCTGTGATCCTACAAGATATAAGGGATTCAACATCTCCCCCCTCCCTGCCCTCACATTATCAACAAGCATCTCTGTCAGTAAATACTATGTACTATTATATATGAGGATAATTTAAGAGACAGTTCCATTTCATGAAATATTAAATCTCTATTTGATGGTGTTTACATGAAGAACATGGTTTTATATAACATCAAACTCCATAATCTTGTAGTGAGTCATAGCCACTTTCTTTCAAGCTATATCTAAACAATTTTGATTGATAGCAAGAATTTGTTGAAGTTAGAGAAGAGCATTAGAAGGAAAATAAATAAAACACAATGATTTAAAATCTTTTATTTAGTCAATACTGATAAAATTTTCTATTAAATTGCTCTTGGGCTTACTAAAATACTATTTTAAAACCTTTGCCTTATCCCATAAAAATAAATAAGCTAGGAACTATTTGGTTCAATGTAGCAAACATTTATTAAGCAATTGTCTATATTAGGCACTAGGAAAACAAAAGTGATGTATTACTCAAGAAATACAACACACATAGACCTGACTAAATATAAAGTAATTGGAGGCCAGAAAGAGAGAGAGAGAGAGAATTAATATCTAGAATTACCAGAGATGGCTGAAGGTCATGCAGATTAAGTCATGAAGAAATACAATTCTGAAAAATAAAGATAAGGTGGGGACTATGCTAGATGAAAATAGCTTAAGTAAAAACCAACCTATGCTCACCATGCTCTTGGTATCTATTACAAAGTAAAGATGCCATGAATACATTCTCCATGATTTTTATTTCAGGATAAATGTAAGATCCTGTCCTTGGGTTTTAAATAAATAAATTATGCACTTACAGAACAGGAGATATTGGACAAGAGAAGAGTTTATGTAAAATTATCTAATGATTAAAGTTAAATGGAAATGACTTACTTGTTTGATGTGACAATCAAAAGAGATGATGTGTAGAGAAACATGCTAAAGAGAGAAAGCAGCCTGTTCCTTGTTCTGGTAATAAGCACACATAGAATTTTGTATTCACTTTGGGGCCCATATTTTAGAAGAATCATTGATAAATGGACAGTGCATATAGAAAACAGTGAGTAGTGTGGTGGGGAATCAGAATGCTACTTGAAGATTGACTGAAATAATAGAGACTAGATATTTTGATAAAGAAAAGAATTCTATTTTGTGAAGGACTATCATGTGAAAGGAAGTATAAGACTTTTCCCTCTTGGTTCCAGATGAAAGAATTAGGACTTATGAAAAATAAACTTTCCTATAAGCAGTTAGAGATGACCAAAATATTATTGTCTACCCTACAAGGTAATGGATATCACTGGTCATCTTCAAGGCTATTAAAGAAGGGATTCAGGCTTCAAGGAGAGTAGGACTAGATTATCCCTGACCTCCTTTCTAAACTCTAGGAATCTTTTCATTGAATACATGTCTTGGAAAAATCATAAATCAAAATTAATTTCTAGATTGTTTCTTTATTTTAATAACTCATTCTTGATATTACATTTTTAGATGACTAACCATTCTCTGGTTATGATCATCATGAATCAAGGAAAGATCATGGTATAGGAGAAAAAAGCAGAAAAACTGATCTCAGAAGACCTGGGTTCTGGTCATGCTACAATTAACAAGTTTTTTGAACTATAAAAAATCACTTAAATTCCCTGAAGGTCAGCTCCCTCATATATAGATCAGAATAATCAAAGGACAATGTGTTTGTTTGTTTGTTTGTTTTTCTGAGGCAATTGGGTTTAACTGACTTGCCTAGGATCACACAGCTAGGAAGTGTTAAGTATCTGAGCCCATTTTTGAACTCAGGTCCTCCTGACTTCAGTGCTGGTGCTCTATCCACTACACCATCTAGCTGTTCCTAGATCAGAATAATCAATGAGATTCTGAGGTCTCATAAATTATAATATTACAACAACAATACTTACTGGATTTTGGATTAATAGCTGGAGAGGTTTTTAAAGACATCTCTTCTAATTTACTCATTTATAGAGACAAGGAAACTAAAACCCAAACAGAGTAAGGAAAGGATTTGCACCCTGGGCTTCCAAATATAAAGATAGTATCCTTTCTACTATGTTAAACCATCTCTCAGCTCCTACTCTTCTCCCCCTACTTTCTTTCACCAGATAAACAAGATGCATGGACTAGAGGAACAAATTTCAAATATATGAAGACAATGAATCCATTAAGCTGGAATTTGTCCAACTATAAGATGGCATGAATTGTTAGTATTTACATCATCTTTAAGATAATATTATCATTCTTTTCTGATAATATTTGAACACTGTGAAAAAAAATGATGCTATTTCTTTCAAAAGATTGCCATAGTCAATATTAGTAATTATATGTAACAACTTTTAAAAGCCAACATAACTTAGAAGAGAAGTTAATCAATAATAATCTAAAATGAAACATGGAGACAGAGTAGCAGTTTGTATTAATTTTCCATTAAGACTTCCACTAAAGGGTGCTAAGGGGTTTCCTGAGACAATTCCTTGTTTGGAGTTTTAAGGACAGTAAAACATGACTCACAGATTGACTACAGCTTGGCTTTAGTTGACATCTGGTTTAGGTTTGAGAGTCTGCAAGCTGTACAGATGTAGTCTCAATTAACCCTTTCACTGATGGTTTGATTGATGCTTCAAAGTGACAGTGAATGCAGTGCTAATGATTAGCAAGGAGATTTTTTTCTTTTAATTACTTACACATTCCACACTTCTAAATAAGTGGAAATGTTCAACTTTCATGATATGGTAGTATGAGGGTTATTGCTGAATCATCTTAACTAATATTTAAGATGACAGATTTGGCATTTTTCAATAAAACAATGAAAGCACTCCTCGCCACAAACTAACATGCTTATAATATTTCACATATGGATCTGGGTTCCATCAAAAATGTTCCATCACCACCACCATGTTTCAAAGAGTTAATGATTTGCTTAAGAACCTTAACATTTGTAGAAACAAATTAAGTAATTTAGATATGAGAAGATACTAAGAATAAAATAGTAAAATGTTGTAACCATGATATTTGTGATTTCCATGTAATTAACCTATAAAATAATTTTTCAATGAACCCTATGTAGATAATTAGATATATAGGAATGATTCCTATCTAGTCTGTTCCAAATAGATAATAAAATGTATAGGGGTATGGTAAGATGCAATTTAGTGCCTATTTAAAGAGATAGGCCATTTGAATACATAGCATTTAGATCAAAGTCAGGAGTTGCTCAAATTCCTGATGATTTAAAAGAAAATAAAAGCAAGAATTACCCTGTTTTTGTGACTGTAGAATGGGGACATCTTCCTAATCCACCAAAATCTCAGTGAAAATATCATTAATGAATATTGGGCAAATTCAGTTTGCTCAAGGATGCCTATGATAATTTTATAATTTGTAGTAATTATGCTATTAATATTTCTTCAAAGGATTCCTATTTTTTTAAGAACAGTGGTGCCACATTAAGGATTTCAGAGACCTCCCTTGAGTCCAATAGCTAAGAAGTGGTATTATATAGATGTAGGAGATGGGCATTGTGGTTGGTGTTTGTTTCAGGTCTACTAATTTAGTGATATGTTAATGAATATCATCAACCTATAGGAATGATTTGTGGGAGGAAAAATAGTCTAAATGAATGACAAATCTGTTCACAAAATAGAAAACTCCTGTTTATCTTTTGCTCTAAATAAAATGTTTTGCTTTTTTTTTTTTTTTTTTTAAAGAGTACCGGGTGCTCTACCATCAGTTTGAAGCATTTTCTGGTTTGCTGCCTCACTTCATTTGCAAGCTTCAAAATGAAACTGACACAAGATCTAGTCAAAGCAATGGGGCTCAGAAATCGTGTCAACTTTGCTTTGCTGAATTTGTAAGATGAGAGTAGAACGTTATAATGGGGTCATGCAAAACAAAAAAAGAAGAAACAATATAAAGGGGGAAAGTTGAAAAGGGACAGCAGAAAGTAAGAGTTAGGGACAAGATCTGTGACTTCATTGGCACTGGAATGCCTGATGAAGGAAACTCCTTCTACCAATGCTGGTCAGCAACTTCTCTAAAACTTATATTCTTTAAGAGTTGCCTAAATCCTTGAGACATTAAATAACTTGCCAGGGTCACAAAGATATAATGTTAGAGGCAAAACTTAAACCCAGATCTTCCTGGCTTCAAGGCCAGATCTGCATCAAAATGAAAAAAAAATATATGTATATACAAAAGATATTTTTTAAAAGAGGAAATACTTTACATGGGTTTAGATTGCTTAGAATAGAAATAAAAAGTTACAAAAAGAAAGCTTTATTTTCTTGAATAATAAGATAGTGAAGAATATAGTTTGATACAATACTAGTTATAGAATTAAAAGCTCTGAGTTTTAATCCTGGCATTGGATAGATCCCTCAATTTTCTGTCCCTCAGCTTCCTTTACTGTAAAATGAGCTCAATGCTACCTACACTCAGGATTGGTTGGGAAGAAAGTTTCTCCTCACTCTCATCTTTAAGTTATTCTTTCTGTGTCTCTCCCTGTCTCTCTTCTCTCTCCTTTTCTGTGTTTCTGTCTGTCTCTTTCTTACTTTCTCTGTGTGGCTCTCCCTCCTCCTTCTCTCTGTCTTTATCTCTGTCTCCCCCCTTTCTCTGTTTCTCTCTCTCTCTCTGCCTCTCTGTCTGTCCCCCTCTTCTTCTCTCTTTCTCCATCTGTCTCTCTCTTTCTGTTTACATATATATAATTTATACATACATATATATACACATATGCATATGTATATATAAATGCATATGTATATACACATATTTATGGAAACTTTTATATAAGCACACATATATACGTATACATGTATATCTATATCTATATCTATGCATGTCTATATACATGTATATACGTATGTTTATATCTATGTATATGTACACACATGCACACATATAATTTGTTTCTTCTTTTTTTTTATGTCCCTTCTAAGATAGGAAGGAATCTGTCTATCTGGAGGAATTCTGAGTTGACAGGAAACCTAAATTTCTTGATTATATCCTAGCTATCAACTTTGAAAGTATTTGGTTCTAGCTTAAACAAAGAATAGTGTTTTATTAGTCTTTTAAATAATAAAGAATTAAGATAACAATAATTGGAATACTTATAATTGAAGATACTTAAAAAAAGAAATAAAACAAAAAGACCTTGTTTAAAATGACAAAGAAAGAGAATCAGTCATTGAGAGTGATGTGTTCTGTTCTAAAAGAATGTAACCCCATAGTGACAGAGTTATTCATTACGCATGGTGTGGTATTTACACTCTTTTGCTGTGCTGTGCTAATGCTAGGTCTCTATAGAAAAGAATTCTTCTGAAGTAAGTTAATATTAGTATGTGACATTTTTTAAAGAAAGTGTATTTTGCAAAGTAAATATTATAACTGATGCTTTCAAAATGACATATGTCATAAAATGTCAGAAAATAATATTCTTTTAATAATCAGTATTTGCTTTCATAAGGTAGCAGAGACATTGGGACATAATTAGAAAAAATAAGGAAGTATATTTACCCTTAAGACAAAGCTTGAAGTGCTTTTACCAATATGGTTCATTGACAGCCCGAGAAATAGTGAAAATAAATGACCAGAAACTTGGCCCCCTTTACAAATGCCTTTGTTCCACAAGCAGAACTACCTTTGAAGTCAAAAGGAGTTCGACATTCATGGTATGGAAGAGACTAATAGAGAATGAATTTTTTTGGATTAATAAACCAAAAGAGAAAAAAAAGATCTGAGAAAGCCTGTTAATTGATGCTTGTCTCACTGATGGTTAACTTAAGAGACACTAAAAGGAGCAAATTAGATAATGTAAAGCACTTTTATAAAATACAGTGTAAGTGGCAGATATCCTCATTATATAACTTTTTTTCCTGTTCAAAAGAAAAAGCACACATTTCAACTGCTTCTTGAAAAATGTAAATTGTGTTGCTTGCCTCAGGAATTCCCAGATATATATACCTACATACATAAATACAAATACACATGCATATATATTTTTAAATTTTCTTTCTACATTTCCTATTTCATAAATTTAAGACTATTAGTGAACATCAAATCCTAAGTAATTGTTGCCATAGAAATCCTTAATTTAGTTTTGAAAATAAATCCAATCAGCCAAATTAATTGAAATGAATAGAACAAAAATTTAGTTTTGCCAAAAGGGCCAAAGCTAAAAATATAATAAGAACCTATTTATAGAGTGCTACTTTCTAAAAATATTCTTTTAACTTTAAGTGTCCTTAAAGACAAATGTCTGATAGATAGAAGAAAGATAAAGTTAAATAGTTCACATAATATAAAGCAGAAAACATTAGATAATTTAATAGAGGTTGATAGGAGTCACAAGAAAAAAAAAACAACAAAACTTCCTAAACATCCAGAATTGGTAAACTGAGAGAAATTATTCTCAAATCTGATAATTCAAATTTTTAAAATTATTCCAAAATTATTCTAAATATTTCCCAATAATTTCAATAATCCCAATGGAGCACAGAAATAGAGGGTATGAATTTTCAACCTTCTTTTTTTCACTTCAATCAGATCTTTAAAATTATATGTTAGAAAAGAGTTAACCATCTTCACTGACAGAAAGCTTCCATTCAGGAGTCTGTTACATCAATCAGTTCATGTTCTGGATCTTTGCCCCCCAAAACACATCATATTATGACTCCCCAATCTTCCATTACTTCAAGATAACTCTAAGGAATATCAGTAGAACCACCCTAATTCTTATCAAGATTCTTCAGAATAGATTTTCATAAAAGAATAATATCTTAAATATTACACATGCTTTTAAATGTCTTCATTCAAGGTGAACAGAAAGAGAAAAACTGTATTATGTTATTTCTTGCTTGAATGATTAGGGTCAAGTTCTTTTAATTTACAAGATGACCAATAACCAAGAAAAAAATGAGGGGCTAATGGGTCAGTCTTCTTACTTTCAATATACTTTTTCACAGATACATTTGTAAAAGTATTGAAGTGATTGAAGAAGGGATGTCAAATTTTGAAAAATATCAGCAGTAATTTCAGTAACAAAGAGAATGAGGAAAATGAAGGTAAGACTAAGGATACTAAAATAATCCTAAAATAGTTTAAATTAAAAACACATCTACTGAAATTCATTCAAGATACTAGTAATGATCAATATGTTAGGGTACTTCATAAATGACATGTAAAAAAATCTTGTTCAGCCATTTCTGACCCTGGGACACCATTTGGGGTTTTTTGGCAAAGATACTGGAGTGGTTTACCATTTTTTCTTCATCCCATTTTACAGATAGGAAAAGCAAGGCAAATGGGGAAAATGACTCTCTCAGGGTCACTCATTAAGTGTCTGAAGTAAAATCTGAATTCAGGGATATGAGTCTTCCTGAGTCCAGGCTTAGCACTTTATCCTTATTTATCTTATCTACTGTATCACCTAGTTGTCCATGCAAAAAATATGATGGCTCAAAACACTGGATTATAAATGTAAATTTATACTATGAATATGAAAAACAAAAAAGTAAAAAGATATCCCTGAAATATTGTGTAGAAAAGGTATTTTGAAGAATTTATGCCTTTTTAGGTATTGTTCAAAGGGTTGCAATTCAGCAGCCAAAAAAGCATCTTTGCCCATTTTATTTGCATACTAGAGATGGGGGAGTGGTGGGGAGAATGGGTACATAATTAAATATTTTCATTTAAGACAACAAAAACAGATAACAGAATAGCTGTTATTGTTCTTTGTTCTAATGTAGAAGTTTTCCACTTATAGTAGCATTTCTCTTCCAAGAGAAATGTTGGATTAAAAGAATCAGGTGACCTAGGCATTTCAGATATTAATGCCAGCACAGTTATCAAATACATTGCCGAAAACCTAATATTAGGATGGGGGTGACTGAGCTAGTCAGTTAAGTCACCCTACCCTACTTAAAATGGCTAAAGAGGCAATCCTCATATCTTAAGGAGGTAAAAAAATAACCCATATCAATCATAGATTTTAGTTTTATTTATTATAGTCAAAACTCCTTTTTAAAAGCTTTTTAAGCTCGGCTGAAAAATCATGCTTGTCTGATAATCCTGGGGAGGGGGAAACGTATTGATGGAGACTCAATCTGATGACTTTAAAGAATCATCTCTAATTCCTCAGTAGCATCCCTAAATATCTGTTTCAAGAGATACAGCTGTGCACCAAAACTAGAGGCTTGCCAAAGATAAGGATCTTCAGATAATCATCCTCTTTATGTGTACTTACACTAGCTTAAAAGGTAGAAACATAGGGACTGGAAAATTATTAAGGGTTATTTTTTCCAATAGAAATCTTCATATTAGTTGTTTACTGTACTTTGGCAGCTGGCAGTGAAAATTTCTTTGAAGAATAGGCCTATTAGCCCATTTGGAAGGTATGGCTAAATTTTAACACACACCAATTTATCTACTTATTCATTCATTGTCAGACTATGCAGACTTTCTGTATGTTTTTCTATATGGCATCATATCTAGCATGTGTAGCTTTTTTCCCCCTCATGCATAGTCACACTATTCTAATTCAGCCCCTTGTCAATTTACATTTGGAGTACTGCAATGACCTTCTAATTGGTACTCCCGCCTCAAGTCTTCCCCCCCCTCCAATCTTCTCTTAATTTGAAAACAGTGATTTATGTCACCTTCCAACTCAATACATTTCAATGGATTCCTAGAATTTCTAGGACAAGATATAAATACTTCTGTTTGATATTTAAAACTCTTTAACGTCTCAGCCCATCCTATTTTCCAGCTTTATTTCATATTACTTCCTTTCTCATACTCTAAGGTGAAGGCAGATTACTGAATTGTCATTCCCTATATAGGGCATATCTATATCTATATCTATATATCTCATTTCAGTTCTTTTGCACTAAATGTCTTCCTTTCCTGGAAAACATTTTTTCTTTGCTAGTGTTTCTTGGAATTCCTAGATTCCTTCAAGACTCAATTCAAGTTATCACCTTCTGCAGGAGATATTTCTTAGTCTCCCTAGATACTAAAATCCACTTCATCTAGGCTATGTTGTATTTATTTATTTAGGATCTTATTTTTATACTCACCTACAAAATTTTTGCCGTTATTATTTTGCTCATTAGTGTTTAATTTCTTTGATTTCAAGGACTATTTCACTTTTGTTTTTGTAACCTATTGTATAATATCATGCCTGGACACATCAAGTAATAAATATATATTGATTGAAATTCAATGATGATCATATTAACATTTTGTCACATATTTGCTATTGACGCACCAAAAAGTGCTCTAGAGGAGATACTTTTTAATATATTTATTGGACAATGATTCAATTTCCTTGAAATCAAGCATAGAACTCAACATCAAGAAAAGTTACTAGCAAGTGTATGAAAAGATCCTTTTTTCCCTTCATGGTACAGAGTCAAAGGTAGAATCTGCCTTACTAAAAGAAACTAGAATAAGAGAACACTACATAAATCAAACTTTACTGAGTCATGAATTTAACAGTACTGAGATAAAAGTCTGTTACAATTCTAAGGTTCTTAAATTTAGTTTAAAATTTTTCTTTATTGCAGCAGTGGAGTAGCCTATTCCTGTCTAGTCATACCTTAAGAAGCATCTAATTCAATATTATCATTTTAACAGATGAAGAGACAGAAGAATAGGGATATTAAATACCCAAGAGATATTTAGTTGATGGCATAGACGTCTGGAATCACATTTAGGACTCTTTCTTTTTCAATAATACTACTGCAGCCAGACCCTCTGCTGCAACTCCATCCCTTTGTTCCAACCCTAAGAGTTAGTCATTATCTCCAGTGAAGGCCCAGTGTGTAGCAGGCCCTGCTCCACTGCTGCCTGGGAAGGCCTTAGTGTCCCTGGAAGGGTCAAGCATAACCGTATGAGGTATGTATTTGTGCAAATCCAGACAGCCTCTGCTCTTGATGAATACACCCTTCTCCATTCCAATTGTAGAAAATTATTAACTATGTAATCTTAGACAAGTTATCTTATCTCTGTTTACCAAAGTTTCCTGATCTGTAAAGAGAAAAATAATAATGGTACCCACCTCCCAGGACTGTTGTGAAGATCAAAATGATATAATGATTATAAAGTACTTAACAGTGACTGGCATATGTTAAGCACTAAATTGCTATTTTTTAATTAAATGTAATTCGTCCATGCCTGATAATTTTAAAGTGTTTTTTAAAGTGCCAAAGGTACTAAGATTATTGATTTTTATATGACATAATTTGGAAATGGAATTGAGGTCTATGAAGTTTTACTGCATGATTTAAATACATGACATTATTTGTATTATTACTATATTTTTAAATTTTCTTATATTATGAAATTTGATAGATCATTTTAACAGAAATGCTATTAGATGAAATAAATTTTAATCATCAGGATGCTATTATCCATTGAGATTTTTAAATGATGTGATAAAACAGGTATTTGAAAACTGTTAAATATTTAATAATTTTAGCTGTAAAGCAGATAATAATACATATTAAAGAAATTTTCATTTGAAATGCTGAATATGTATTATGAATTCTGAATGTGTATATAGTAATTTAAAGACATAGTTTAAACATATTAATGGAGTCAACTATCACACATTTGATGTATATCTGAAACCCCAGAATATAAGTAGTTTGGGGGGTGACCTCAAACATGGCCTAAGTAGGCCTTCAGACTCTATTTTCCCACTGCACTATTTCCTTTCTGAAAAAAGAAAATTCCCACATGGTTAATCCTGAGCATGGCTTTTAATAATCTGTGATTATATCATTGGCTGTCAGCTATCAAAAAGGAACTAAGGAAGTTTTTCTTGCTATTATGAAATGACAATGTTATCATTATGTCCCTCTTTTTCCTTTTATAGCAAATTTCTATAATCAAGAAGTTTTATAAGTACAATGCTAAATCTATTAAATAATAGATTGATACTTGAACATCACTAGATTACTATAATAGGATGCAAATATGAATCTCTTACAATTTTAACCTAAATTTGTAGCCAATTTATAACATAGGGATAATATCCTCTTAGAGGAAATGATTAGACTAGGTAATAAGACCAAGATGTAAAGTGAAATTTTTCTAAATAAATGGAAGAGTGAATTTTGAGAAAATAATAGGATTAGACCAGTTTTCTGATCTATATACATTCATATGTATAGGATTTGCTTCCAAAATTTATCATGGAATTCAGGTTTTAAGTATATTTTAGTAATAAGTTCTCAAAATTGGATTATGAATTTTTAAATTAAGGATTAAAGATTTTATATACAAATTATATTAATGATGACAAAGAAAATGAAATTATTCCCCCATTTTAAAATTTGATCATTTTAAAAGGCAGAACAGCCTATAAATGAGTTTCCTAAGAAAAAATAGCACCAGGACCAGATGGATTTAGAAATGAATTATAGCAAACATTTAAAATCAAGTAATTCCAATATTAAAGAAATTATTTAAAATAACAGGTAAAGAAAACATTATTCCAAATTCCTTTTTATGAAACAAATATAATACTGATACCTAAAACCAGGAAGAATTTTTAAAAAAAGATAGATCAATTTCATTAATTAATATGGATACAAAAATCCTGAGTAAAATACTAGTTGAAAGATGGCAACAATACATTGCAAAGATTATAAATTATGACCTAATAGGATATGTACCAGGTAAGAATGAATGATTTAACATAAAAAACTATTAACATAATTGGTTATATCAATAATAATAAAATCAGGGATTATATCAATAGATGCTAAAAAAAGCTTTTGATAAAGTATAAATCATTTCTATTTAAAAATTGAAAATATAGGCATGAATGGGCTTTTTCTTAAATTGATAAAAAGCATGTTTATCTAAAATCATGAACAAGCAATATTTGTAATAGGTATAAAATAGAAGTCGTTCTAGTAAGATCAAGTGTGACAGAAGGATGCCCTCCATCACCAATATTATTGAATATTGTATTGGAAATCCTAGCCATGGTAACAAGAGAAGAAAAAAGCAATCAAAATTGGGAATGAGGTAATAAAAGTATCTCTTTTTTGCAGACAATATGATATCACAAACAAAACCCTGCAAGAAGAGATAATAAGAGATGCCCCATTTAAAAATACCTGGACTATATAAAATACCTGTAAATCCATTTGTCAAGATAAACCCAAGAACTGTATCAGATCTAAAATATTGAAAAGATATAAATTATTCATAAATAGGCAATGCCAATATAATAAAAATCAAGAACAGAAAATCAAAAAGACCTAAGGAACTAATAAAAATGTAAAGGAAGGAGATTTAGCGGTATCAGATCTTAAACTTATAAAAAAAGTAATTATCAAATCTATCTGGTGCTGGCTAAAAATAGAAAAGTAGCATATATATATATATATATATATATATATATATATATATATGTGTGTGTGTGTGTGTGTGTGTGTGTGTGTATGTGTGTGTGTATACACACACACACACATATATATAATTACAAATAATATCAGGCAAAGGATTTAGGAAAAGATAAAAATAACAAATGATATATAAACTGAAAATCTCTGAAGTTTCTAAATTTGAGAACCAAATTTTAGAGATTGTTCTTAACTATATTAAGTCAAAATAATCTAGAAAATTTTAAATTTGGAATCAGGGAAGCAGAGTGCTATCCTGAGAATAAAGCCTATTAAAAGAAATTTTCTACATGAGACAATTAGGACTCAAAAATATGCTGCTTAAATGGATATTAAGAATGGGCTACTAGAAGACAAGTGAAATTGATTTAGTTAACATTGGTATTAATTATTATATTGCTTTGTATTTATGTTTTATGTTTTAAGGTTTTTTTGCTTACCTTGGTGACATGTAAATCTTCCTTCTCAAAACTAGTTTATTGTAAGACTTCTAAGTAATTTGCTCAGTATCTGATTTAATCTAATTATGAAAATATGAGAATTGTGAAAAAATAATTGATTTCTTTGTTTTGATCTAGTCCTGCATGGGGAAGTAACTAGACTACTCTATGTATTGTTTAGAGATTGTTAACCAAAAGTCTATGTTACCCAAATCCAAATATTTATATAAGGAGTTTTCTGACAATTGTCTACTCATTTTTCTTTTAAGGCCTCCTAGCAGGTCTTTCTGACTAGTTGTATTGCTGTCAAACTTGTGGGAATGAACAGCTGGATCATCTGAAGAAGGCCCCTGATCCTGAGTGGATGGGGCCAGGGGCTTCAAGATCCATCTAATATGTACATCTAATAGACAGCTGACATCCAAGTGAAACAGCTATCCTAAGATTCCAGATGAAGGCTAAGTACACTGTCCTAGTTTCTGTTTTTGCTTTTGTTTCCTCGTCCCTTCTGTTGTGTGCAAACAACAACAGCCTGATTGAAGTGTGTATTGGTATTTTTTCTCTGTACATTACTTGGCCTCCTGCTCTTTTCTCCTTGCAAGTGAACAATGACTAGCAATGATTCTGGGAGACAATTCCCCAGTAGGTCCCCTCAAGGAACTTAGCCTTTGGCCCATCTCATCCTGACCCAACTCGCCTCTCTTACATTATGACTGCCTGTTTTTGTTGGTCATAAGGGTAAGGCTTCTTCCAGAACCCTTTGGTTCTTTGGCCAAAAGGGGAAAATGTCAATATATTAGGAGATATACTATTTTCCAGAGCTAAGGCTCAGCAAGCAAACTGATCCTTGAACTTGGCGTAACAACAATACTTTGCACTCACCCTTTGGATGATCTTAGCCACAGCAAAATCTCAGGAGTGTTTCTAGTCATAAAGCCCTGCCAGGAATCAAATTTGTCACATTGTTGTTGTTCCTCATTATCAGGGATAGAACTGATTTTCCTATCTCCAGCCTGCTTTATGTGGTTCCAGCCACCGCAGGTTAGAAGCCAGTTCCATCCAACTGACATATGAGAACCATCTTAAAGATTATTGAAAGGAATTTTCTTTTTGTTTTTCTTCACCCAAAAAATAAGGCATGCTGGGAAAATGCAGAATTTTAAAATCTACATTAAAAAAATACAGACTTCTATGTAAAATATAATTATGCTCAACAACAACTACTTGTAATGAGAGAAGGAAGGAAAAATGAATATATGTATATGTATACACACATATACATATACATGTATGCATATATATACACATGTGTATAATGTCTATTGTGTTCTAAACACTTTGCTGAGTACTTTTTAAAAAATAAATATGATCTTATTTGATCCTTACACAATAATGTAAGTGCCATTATTATCCCCATTTTACAATTGAGGGAACTGAGGTAAATATGTTAAGTGACTTTCTCAGAGTCTTGTGTCTGTGGCTGAATTTGAACTCAGGTCTTCCTGACTCCAGATCTGATACTCTTATCCACGATGCCATGAAAATACCTCAGTGAACAGTCAATTTATCATCTTAGTGAATTGAGTGGGACACTGCGGAGTAAACTGTTCTGACAAAGGAAATATAGCCAGTGTATGTCAGAAGGATGACTTGAACAACCATTATGTGTCAGAGGTGAGACATGAACTAGATTATCATTCTTCTAAAGCTAATTTTCTATTTATTAACCCCATGCTGCCTCTCAAAAGAAATTACTGAAAAAAGAGAATATTTTATTAAATGAATTATTTGGCCATGAGGAGAAGGAAGAGAAGTACTAGTAGTGTTAGAACTAATGGCCAACCTTATAAGGATAGCAAAGAGCTTTATATAATTATATAACTTTATCCTCACACAATTCTCATTTTATAGATGTGGGAACTAAAAATTAAGTGACTTAGCCAGGGTCAAACATCTATTAAGTATCTGAGACTGGACTTGAATTGACTCACTTCCTGATTCTAGATTCAACATTATTTACCATCCCACACAAATCCTCATTAAGGATATCCTTGAAATTACAGAATGTAAATCCTTCCAGTAGGATGCAAGATCCTTAAGAAGAGGGTCTTGTTTCACTTTGGTCTTTGGATCCTTCCCCACCTAGCACAGTATATATCAGAGAGTTGGTGATGTTTAATCAGGTTGCTGTGAATAACTAGCACTTATATGGAAATTAAAAGTTTGAAACATGCTTTAGTTATATACATTTTAACTCATTTGATCGTCATGACAACTCTGTGATGGTATATTTATTCCATTTTGCAGACATGGAAACAGATTGAAAAAGGTCAGACGACTTGTGTAAGATCACACAGTTTTTTTATGAGGCACAATTTGAACTCAGGTCTTCCTGACTTTAAGTTTCTATTTATACTATATCATCTAGCTAACTCAATAAATACCTATTAAGTTGAAATGAATTATACCTTTCTTAATTTTTTTCTAGAGATGAGAAAAATAGGCAAATGAGTGATTGATGTTGTCTTGATCATTTTTTTTTCCAAGAGTAAAATTGTTTCCCCATTGATTGGAATCTTCCCTTTTTTCACCTATCTTGTGGATCATTCCATCAAGTCAATGCCCTCAGGCTTATGTCACCCCCAGCATGGGCATCATCTGTACATACTCATTCCGCTCCAGCTGCTCTTCCAGGCTTTCTGTTCTCTCTTTTCACTTCCACTTCCACATGTAGCACATTGAGGACAGAGGTGTCAGAATCCAAATGTGGTGGCTCCACTGTCATTGAAGAAAATAGAAATGTTGACAGATTGTTTCCATTTTTTTCATCTGTTTGCTGTCGTCATTCAAATGTCATCTTTCAATGCTCTTGGGATGATCTGGTTTAACTGATGCCAAGCTTTCCTGTAGATCCATATCCTCATTGTCTCATGAAGTAATACTGCTCATAATCTTCCCCTTCCTTCCACATTATATCTTGCAAATGAGTTTCTACTTTAAATCAAAATTGCAACTTATATAACATCAATGCAGTCCAAGCAGAATTATATTTTAGAAGATTAAGAACTATTTTATAGATTTATTCTTTATGGAAAACTCAAATCACATATTAAATATGAAGTAGGGAATGCATATAGAAATAGGATATATAAATAAAAAATTTGAGAATAATATCATCAAAATGGCCTTGTTCATTAGTATCATTATTTCTGGACTATGCACATGATATGATGCAGTGTTATTATTATTATTTTTTGGCTTCTTTGGGACATTTTCGTTGCTGAGTCCTGTGATTAAAAAATAATCTCTAAAGTCAGAAAAATGTAAATACTATCATTTAAATAATAAAAGTGATAAGCTTCTTAAAGAATCAAAAAATTTGAAACAATCAGAAAAGTAATTTGCAGAACACTTCTTGACTTCATTTTTAGTGGATATGGTATTGAGAAACAAAACTACATGGCACAATTGAAAAAGTTCTGGGGAACTGAGATCTACTACTGGTTCTTCTATTAAGAAACACTGGCCAGTACCTTGAGCAGGTCTTCTATCTCTTGGCTCTCTGTTATTTCATCTGTAAAATGTGGGAGTTGGACTAGATATTAAATACATATTTTTTATATTTTATCACTAAATAGTTGAATTTTAGTTATTATATGGTAATGTTTTGTTTTCCCTTGCCAAAATGATTTGGAGTTCAGCAAAAGATCTTAGTTATCAATAAATATTTCCTTGAAAAATAGACTTATAATAAATATATTATGGATGCAACTATAACTTTAATCCAAAATGGTACAATTAATGGAACCAAAACATACATGTAAGGCAATTAGGGAAGAATTTTCACAAGAATTTCCATGCCTAGTTCCGGTAATGTAATTACTCTCTATACATATTGAATTAATTTAACTCATGTGGTAAGTGCTATAATTTCTATCCTAGAATGATACTAGTACAGAAGTCATCACTTGACATGACTGCATCATGAAGGATTGCTGACAGTCAGAAGAGATCAAAAGCAGATCAGGTTGCTTAACAAACTCTCTGTCACTGAATTCAGAAAGACAAGGCTGAGAGCCCCAGAGAGTTATGAAACCTGGAGGCAATTGTAGGAGACAAAAGCAACTGGGCTTCAGTATTCCCATTTTCAAAATGTTCCACCTTTGGATAGAACAATCTATCTCTACAGAAAACAGAAAAATGATTAATTTCAGATAATGTGACTCAAAATCACATAGTATGTCCTTACAATCTGCATATACCTTTCACTATAATTTCTATCCAATTATTTTAAAATGAATTTTTTTCTCAAGAATATGATATATACAGGCAATTTAGTTAAATTTTCATGGATAAAATTACTAATTCTATTCCAAGGAAAGAATTTATATAGCTTCTAATACATGAAAAAACAAGTCATAATTTGCAATTAATGTAAAAAAAACCATTTAGCCAAAAGTCAAATCTTTGCTAATATAAACATGTTTATTATTATTGTTATTATATTCTGATAAATTTCTCTAATGCAAGTATTATTTTAAGTGAATTATATTCAAATTTGCAAATAGCTATGAAATGAGTTTTTTAAAGATTTTTTTCTTGAGAAAAATCCCCAAAAGGATACATTGTATCTTGTGGTAGGATGGGATGATAATGACAGGAATAAAGAAGATAGAATTGCTCAGCCTATTTTTTTGCTTCTATTTTCTCTACTACAGAGAGTAATCTTTGGAGTAGAAAGACTAGAAGAAAAGAAAATGACTAATTGGGAATAGAAACCCAGGCTAACTAGTGAGAGTAAGAAATTTAACTGCTCTTGATAAGTTCAGTTTTTCAGGAACATAAAAAGTCCATCCCATGGTAATGAACAAATTGTCAGACAAATTATTTCAGTCTAATGACTTTCTTCTGTGACAGAATGGTGAAATAAGCATATCAAGGTCATTTGGATTAAGTTTGCTTTAATTTTAACAAAAATTTTGACAGTCTCTCATGGTGTCCTTATGGAAAAGATGAAGAAACATGATTAGAAATAAATTAGGTCTGGTTGAATAGATAGACCTAAAGAGTAATTGTTAATAGGTAAAGTCTACTTGGATGGATATCTAATTTTTGCCACTTATTTAAACGAAGCCATATATGGCAGGCTCATCAAGTTTTCTAATGACAAAATTTGGGAGATATAGCTAACAGATTAGATGGCAGGATCAAGATTCAATCAATCACAATCAATCAATTTACATTTATTGTATAGCTACTAAGTGGAGCAGGCACTGGATTCAAAAAACATTTTCGAGACTAATGTTTGGAAAAATCTAAAATCTTACATCTGATTTCAGGCTAGCAATTAAACAAAAAAAGAAATGCAAGAGATAAGATGAGGTGGCAATTCTCACCCAGAAGAAAAGATGTGGGCTTTTGTGTTGACCTAGAAATGTATTCTGGGTCAACCCTATATGATATGGCTGTCAAGAAAGCTAATAAATCATATGCTACATTAAAACTTAAATAGCTTCCTCATATTGTATTATTTATTTTATAATTCTGTCAAGTGTCAGCTCAATTTAAAAAAAATCAGGCAACATTTGTTGTGTATGGCATTCTCTCTGCTGAAAATAGAAAAATTGAAAATGGAATAGTTTAGTTTTTTTCTGTCCAAGTATTTGTAATCAATTTGGGGATACATAATATATCTACAAAATGGAATAAAATAAGGTAGAAACTATTTTAATAATATTTAGGAATACTGGTTCACTTGGAGCTTAGGGGAGGAATAAGGAAGATTTCAGAAGACTTCTTGGAAGTAACAATAAATTTGAACTTTGAAAGAATAGGTAGAGATGAGGTGAAAAGATGCTACTAATCACTGACAGGGCAGTCTATTCAAAGACAAGAAGATAGGTGATTACAGATAAAATCAAAACCCGGCAAATAGTCTAATTTGCTATAATTCTTCCAAAAAGTAATTCTTAATAAGACCACATAAGCAAATTGAAACCATATAATCTTGTGGTAACATTCAGTATTTAGCAAAGCGTCTGGTAAAGGGGAATCTCTTAATAATGCTTGTTAAATAAAAAGTTTGTATTAGATATTAGGGCTTATGCTAACATTTTTTTTCCTGAGGCAATTGGGGTTAAGTGACTTGCCCAGGGTCACACAGATAGGAAATGTTAAGTGTCTGAGAACAGATTTGAATTCAGGTTGTCCTGATTTCAGTGCTGGTGCTCTATCCACTATGTCACATAGCTGCCCCTTATGCTCACATTTCTATGAGATCTTCCTGCAGTATTTTAATTGAATGTCCTATGATTTTCCTTACCTTACTTAGAAACAGAAAGTGGAGGCAATGGTTAAAAGACTTGGGCTTTGAGTCAGGATGAACTGGATTAAAATCTGGCTTCAGGAAAGTACTAGCTATGTGATTCAGGGTAAGTGACCTCAACTGTCTTTATCAATTTATTCAAATATCTTCTATTTTGAAGAATCGTTGTAAGGATCAAATGAGATATTTGTAAAATAATTAGCACAGTGCCTGGTGTACTCCAACTTCAGTGTCTCACTTTGTTATGAGGATGACTGGAGACTACAGGAATGGTTCAAAACTCTGGCAGATCTTACTAACTAAAAGAGTCTCAGATATAGGTCTGGGGATGTACTGGATTTTTCAGCAGTAATTTTAGATAGTTTCAAAAAAATCAGTCTAATGATTTTTTTCTCCTGCTTCAGTAATCATATGATTCTTCTAATGTGTAGAATTGTCTGTGTTCCCTCTAAACTGATCCATTTCATATTTCCCCAAATCAGAATCCCATCTCTTATTTCTCTGCTTTTCCACAGTGATTCTTCATAACTGGATAAACTCCTTCTTTAGTTCTATTTCTAAGAATCCCTGGCTCAATTTAAGAAGCAATTCATATACAAAGTCTTATGGCAACCTTTTTCAGATCAGCCCCAAAGAAAGTATTAAGTGTATGTTATGTTTTGACACTGTGCTAAGCATTATAGATAAGAAAATAAGTGAATAGATAAAGACAAAAAACACAGTCATTGCCTTTAACTAGCACACATTCTATTGAAGAAATCTAGGGATCATAGAGTAGAAGTTCAATAATTTCAGAGTGGAAGTCATATTAACAAGGGTTTATTAATTGTCTGTCACGGACCAAGGACTACACTTAGCTCTCGGGATATAAAGAGCAACAAAATAAATAAATAAGTCACTATTCTCAAGGAACTCACAGTCTAAAGTGAGAGATCAACATCTAAACAACTATGTACAAATAAGATAGATGGAGAATAAATTGGAGATAATCAAAAGAAGGAAAGAACTAGCATTAAGGGGAATCAGAAAAGGCTTCTCCCAGATTCTCCCTTTGACTTGACATAAGCCAGGGCATCCAGGAGGTAGAGATAAGGAAGGAGAGAATTCTATGAATGGGGGAAAGACAACCAGTGAAAAGGCACACAGATACAATGCTGTGTCCAAAGAAAAAGTAAATCAAATATCACTGAATTATATATTACATGGAGGAGAGTAAAGTGTGAGCAGATGAAAAAAATTAGGAGGGAGTTGTAAAGAGACTTAAGAACCAAAAAGTTTTATTTATTTATTTTTACCCATTCATCCACATATCCATCTATCTATCCATTCATTTTTAATCCTAGAACTAAGATGAATTGATTACAATTTACTGAGCAGGAGAGTGATATGATCAAACTCACAATCTAGGAAAATCCCTGAATCAAAGGAAAAGAAACTAATGAAAAGGCTTTTTCAATAATCCAGGGGGGAGTGGGATGACAAAGGCTAACCCTACCATGGTAGTTGATCCCTCTAATTGTTATAGCCTCCCTCTTCCCCCAAATTATTATGTATTTATGTGTTTGCTCAAAACTCCTCTATTGTTTGAGATGGCTAGATAAAGCTGTACCTGGAATAAGGATTGATCAAATCCTGCCTCAAATACTTGCTAGTTGTCTAACTCCTAGCAAATCCCTAAATCAGGCCTGACTCCATTTCTTTACCTATTAAAAGGAACTAATGTTAGTAGCTACCTTCTAGGGTTGTTGTGAGGATTAAATGAAATCTTGTTAAAGTGTTTTTCAAACTTTAAGGCACTATATAAATGTTAACTGTTATTATTATGCTTATACTGGAATACTGATAGATCTTTGAGATTGGAAATGTTTTTGTTTTTGGTCTTTGTATATCTTGTAGCAGTATGTCTAATCATAGTGAATTCTCAATGTGTTCACTGAATCAAATCTCAATATTTATACTAATGTGATTGCTCATTCTTGAAGTATTTTAGTACATAAAAACTTAATGGGGGGAAATGACTTTCATAGTATGGTAGTTTATGTAATTGATTTAATTAGAAAATAAAAAATGGGATGAATGTCTATTCTGAAAACAGTATATTAAGTCATCTGCTATTGAGATAAACATATACTTCTGCTTTCAAATCATCAATAACTTTAGCTTTGAAACCTTGCTCCTGATAGTTGAATTGTGACTCCAAATCTGGGCTCCATATTGAAATCATGAATCTTCATTATGATTCTAGCAACACTTCAATAATGTCTATATAATTTAGAAGAGCTAAAAGCACCATAAAAGGAAACATGTTTTTCCCCTAAGATATCCAGAAATATTGCTTAACTGTTTTATTTTGATTTTTGAAGGTTTCTTTAGGGAAAAGCAATGAATGACTATGCTTCTCCTTAGCCACCTGCTTGGTCTATATGTAACAGTGCATCACCCACATGACTTTTTTTTTTTGACTGAATGCTTAAAGGCAAAAATCACATATTTAAGAAGCCACAAATGCTGGGAGTTAGGAGAGGAGCAAATGCTTATACCATGTATAATAGGAAGTTAATGCAATGTAAAATCCCAAGGAGATGTACCATACTGTTGACCATGTCAATGAAAACAAGATCATAAAAAACACTGAAGAAATGTCATTCCATCCATACACTGCAGATTATATTCAAGAAGTACTTTGTGGGATACCAATATTTCTTGTCTTTGTTTTTGTTTTATAAACAGAAAAGAGTAAACATAATGATTAAATATTTTCTTTGTCACAGAAGTATTAATTAAACCACCCAAAGCAAAATATAAAAATAAATCATTCTACACAAAAATTAATATATTCATTTCATACTGAAAAGGTCTCCTTTGTTCATCAGCATAGGGAAAGTATATAAATGGCTTATCAGACTGCATTGTATTCTGTTACCTCTCAAATCTTTCTTTAGTTTTCGAAGATCTTTCTGAAAGTCTTCAAACTTCATCTGAGAGGCCTGGAAGAGGTCCTGGGGTTCTGGCAGTGGAAAAACACATTGTTCTTTTCCAGCATCCTGAGAAACAAGGGGAATAATACATTTTTTTTTGAAAGAATAACCATCCAGCACTGGCCCTGACGTCAGGAGGACCTGAGTTCAACTCCGGCTTCAGACACTTAATACTTCCTAGCTGTGTGACCCTGGGCAAGTCACTTAACCCCAATTGCCTCAGGAAAAAAAAAAGGAATAACCATACATAGACATAAAACAGACAGGCATATATCATGATATCACCCATTTTCATTGAGGCAAAGTAAATTTGACTGGGTACATAGAAATTACAACCACTCACCTGATCGAAATTTCGAAGATAATATGAAACGATATACGATAAAAGACTCCGGCTATTGTCCTAGGCAGAAAGATCAAAGTGAATAAAGGAGGTTTAAATTTTACTCACTATTAGAATTAAAAAATACTAGACAACATCATATATATTATTACATTTTAAATGAAAAGTGAAATTCTATAAGACATTGTCTTTCTGTACCTAAGAGACTTAACTGCCTTAGGAAAGATCATCTACTTAACATTATTCTTCCTTTAATCAGACCGTATCAGAATTGGTTAAGAGGAATGTATAAAATGTAAAGATTCTCCTGTTTTTGTTTTTTTTGCTTCTTTAGTCACAATTTTTTTGTCTATTCATTTATTTAATTTATTAAATTTTATTACTTCATTAATATTGATTCATTATACTAGATATCATATAGTATATAATAATTAAAAATAAAATATTTTATTTAATATAGTCATATAATTCTTTAGAGATAAGCTAATCTTTAATGATGAAATGTATGACTTCCATCTTAATTGAAAGAATTTAGAATTGACAGGGCCCTATGTCCAGCTGTGCAAGCTATATAACCACCTCTAAGCTGGTGACTCGTTCACATTTAAGAGAAATCCTAAATGAACACCTTAAAAATAACAAAATCATTAAAAATCATGTTTGCTTTATAGCAATCCTTTTAGATAATACTTTATGATGTAAACCATCCAATATTGGCAGACTTTAAGGAATTTAAAATTCATTAGCATAATGAATTATGTATTATGAATTCTAATCTCAGGCTTAAACAGGCTACTTTTCTTTTGTTTTTCTGTCACATTCATCTAGGAATTGATTTGGCTCTAGAAATTATATGCATTGCTCATTATTGCTACCACATTTGAATCAAAACCATGCAATATAAATATTATGGATGACATTTTGACTTTTATCTACTTTAAACTAAAGCTCCTGAGATAAGTTGCATATGCTCCTGGATTTTCTAATTGTTATGATTATAGCCAGTGTTTGCTGGTTTTTATTTTTGTTTTAATTCATATTCTTCCCTCTTCATATATCCCCTAGTACTTTGATTTTCTAATCTAGACATATTAACCAAAAGTAGGATTTGCTTTTAAGTGATCTGAATGACTTTCACTTATCATTTTTTGGTTTGTGGTTCTACTAACTCTATTAATATGAATCTATTAGCTAGATTGAAATCAGTTAACAACATATTTACTAGAAACTCACTATTCATAGTAATCTATATAATGCTGTGAGAGTGTCTTAAAATTAGAAAGAGCCAGATTCAAATGTTTTCTCAAATACTTGCTAGCTGTGTTACTCTAGGAATGCTACTTAACCTTTCTGAGTCTGAAATGATTCTTCATGAAATGGGGATAATAATCTTTCACATAATATTGTTCTGAGGATCATATGAGACAAGATGTTTCAATAATCTTCTTGAAGTTTTAAGCTTTAACAACTTAAAACTTATTTTAAACTTTAATTATATGAAATTATAAAAGGTGTCCCAATGATCTTCATGCAGTTTTAATCGTTAATAACTTAAATTTTATTTTAAGCTTTAATAATTTAAAATCACATCAAGGCTTTTGTGACATTTTGTATAATCTCATATAATCCTTCAGAACAGTTCTTTTTGATATATTATTGACCCCATTTCATGAAGAATCCCAAAGTGAAAAAGTCTAAGTGGCATTCCTAGGGTCACAGTATCTTTAATAGCTTTATAACTTAATAAGGTAGATTTAATAACTTAAAGTTGCAATAAGACTGTTGGGGTACCTTGTATATAAATAAAATACTTAGCAAACTTTAAAGTATGGCATAAAAGTTTTCTATAAATAGAAGCAGTAGAAATAATTATGGTATGTTAACTTTCTCTAAGGAGATATGCCAAAAACCCCACAAAAATCCAGTGATTAAATTTAATGATTCATAAGATTTTTAACTAGAAACATCTGAGAGATCATCTATTCACATCAAGCATCAAAAAGATAAATTATATTGATGTGGCTAGATATATTTTTCTATTTTAGTTAAATATTTCACTTCCTTTAGAAAATTTTAGACTCTTCCTAATTTTTTAAGTACTTGAGTCTATTGGTCTAAATCTAATAATTAATTTAAATAGGAAAAATAAACAAACAAACACACTACTAGAGGCTATTTCATCCTAGGAAAAGTAAAAATCCTTCAATTTCTGATTTAGAAAATTTTGCCATAATTCAGATGGTCTTTGCATATACAGAACTGAGCATGAAATCAAGAAGGAAATATGTAATTCTAGTTGGATTTATAGTCATCAAGAAGGACATAGGATTAATGGTTATTTATTTAAGAAAACATTCTAATACTCAACACACATACACACAAAAATGAACCGTTCTTTTACTTAGATACAGTTTGGCTTCAAGGTATAAAGAAACAATTATTACATAGGACACATACTCAAATTCCTTATTACTAAAAAAATTATCTAATCTTCTAGTGATCCTATAGTCAGTCATAAAAATACTTACACTGCTTTTGACATCTTTCAGCTTTGGAAGAATGTCTAATCCAAAACCATCTGCCTGTCCCCGAGTCTTGTTCCCACCATTCATGTAATTACCAAAGGCAAGAACCAGACCTAGAACCTGCATAACCCCTGACCCATTTTTCAATGTCTGCAAAATAGGATAAAGAACAATTTTTCTTAATTAAAATTTTGTATAACATTTATCAATTTTTTACAAGAGTTGTCATCACACAATATGCCAAGCGTCTGATATATTCACTGACATTTTAGGTTACACCATTTATCATTATTCCTACTTGCAACTTATAATTCATTGAAAATGTCTAAAATGCATGTTAAAGTCACAAAACATAGAGAAGTTACATTTACATAGACATAAACAAAGGGAAAAAAAACTTTAAACCACTACATCATCACAGAAAGGAAAAAAAAAAACATACCAACTAAATTAACACATTTTAACATACATTTCACAAGTAAGCCAAAGGGGGCATTTGAGAGACTATTGTCTCTCAAAGAAAGCATTTAATGTCATGTCTCCTATTCTTTGCTAAACTAAAAAGGGCTAGAAAAAGGAATAATGTGAAACAAAGATTATTCAAGAGAAGTTCTTTGTAGCTATTCTGAATTTACATATCTCCTTAACAACCCAAGTAATCTGGCATCAAAACTAATACTAAAAAATGTTGACGTAAAGAAATACACTTTATAGAGATTAAATTTACCCCAAATATTCCACACTGTTTTCTTCCAAAGCATTAAGTTCAGATTTGTGTCACTTATATTCAGGTCAAGTTTTTTTTTTTCAAAATGTTTTAATAATAGGAGAGAGAATAGTATTGCTGCTCTTAAACTTTTAAAAATTTTGATATTGACCATTTATGCAGAGTATTATTACTCCAACTTAAAGAAAGCATTTTAGTCTCAAAATTCAGTTATGCTCTTGTCTTCAAATCATTGGGGTGGACTAATTATTAGCAATTTGTTGAGCAGTCCCTTCCAAAAATCAAAGAAAGCAAACAAAATGCGCTCAAATGGCATTCATTTGGTTGTCGGATGTATGAAAGCTTCTCCAAAGTGAAGATTTTACTTTGGCAGCAGCAGAAGGCGCAGTATTCTCTAGAGGCTGATGTGCATTGGCAGGAATCTTATGATGCTGCAGTGAAGCCCTGAAAGCCAATCTGAACATGTGCTTTGATCTGGAAGCACCATCATAAAATGTTCCATTCGGCAGGACTGTGATCCTTCATATTTAATGAGGACTTAAAGTAAATAAGAAAGAAAACATTTGAAATATGAACATGACTGAGCTAGATTAAATATCAGAAATCTAGCTCCAGCTTTCTCTGGACCAGAACCCACCTCACACAACTTCTGGAGGAGTTCAAGTTTGCGACGAATAGAACAAATGCTTTCTGAAAAAGTTGACTGGAACAGGATGCAAAAGACTCGCTCTGAAAAGTTGGGTATTAGTGATAATTCATAAAGGAACCTGAAGGAAGAGAGTCAAATGAAGAGGGAAAATATAATTCACATAAACAGATTTTTAGTTTAATATCATTCCTAACAATTATGTACTTAAGATACTGCACTTTCCTAATGGAAAAAGCCCATACATCTCCTGGATGATTCTTCTTTGGCTATAAGAAGCATGCTTACTGTTCAGGTTTGTCCAAAGACTTGGCATTTTCTTTTTCTTTGCATGATCTGCCATGCTTTTCAATTTTTTCCAATTCGTCTGTCTGTGCTCTCTGGAAAAAAAGAAGACATTTTTCCTTGAAAACCTGGCCAATTAAACTCTAAAGATAATAATTGTCTTCCTACAAAAATCACTTGATATTTTCATATTCTTAGCATCTGTTTGTAGTAAAACTTTACTGAATTCATGAGGCATTTTAAAGTGTAAATATGTTTAATGCAAACCAGATTACCTCCAAATCTTCCAAATAATGTTATTGACTATTAGTAATCTGCAAAAGATTTATTCATTCAAGCATGCATTGAGACAATACATTTTTCCTTTCCTGTTCTTTTGGCTGTTTATATACTCTCTAGGATGAAAGAATTTGCTTTTAAAGTGGTATTTCTCATTCAAAAATCAGTCAAGTTGAATTTGAATGTAATGTGATCCTAAAGATTTATGTAAAGTTATTTCTCTCATGGTAAAAGAAGGATTTATTTTAACTATCTCAATCACTGTTCATTGCTATTTGGGCTATGAGAAATTCCCAACTAATTATTAGTTTGACTTTTAATGTGAACAACACAAAAATCACAGAATGCACAAACAATATTTTGTCCCTTTTCCTGCATTTTCTTTTTGGTGGAATGTCTATAAATATATTTTCTTCTATGTACATGTATATGCTTCCCTCTCCAGTATACACATAAACTGAAGATCAAATTTATTGTCCTAATCTTATTTTTTGTGAATCTCCATAAAAGGTTTTAAGTAGCATATAAAGAATGTTATAGATATAGAAGAACAAATCCAGCTTTCATATTATACATTTTTTACCATATTGCTTTTGTCTATATATGTTCAGTTTGGTAGAGTCATATGATGCAGTGAGTAGAGTGCCAACCCAAAGTCAGGAAGTTCTGAGTTCAACTCCAGACTTAGATAATTACTAGCCCTGTTACTCTGAACAAGTACTTTAACTTCATTTGCTTCAGTTTCCTCATCTTTAAAATGATCTGAAGAAGGAAATAGCCAACCACTCCAATATCTTTTCCAAGAACCCACAAAGAGTAGGGCAAAACTGAAAAACAACACTTTGATATGGTCCCCTTTTTTGCAAAGATATGAAATCAATCATGTTACATTTACTGAATGCATGAAAGAGAATGGGCAAAATCACATATCTTTTGCTTGGGTCAGTTAGTTTCACAGAACATAAATTTCATTCTGTGTTATGTAATGTTAAAACAACAATTCAGATCAACCGACAAGTATTCTGCAAGTCTGGATAGATTTTGGCCTGATAAACTTGAAGAAGTTCCATGGCATCCTTATAATTTTAGATGATTTCAAAATGTGACTTTTCTGGTTAATGAGCAAGCTCACATAAAAAGACTTGTCACTTACAATGAGGTATCTTTGAATGAGGAAAGAAAAAGTGGTAAGTCACAGACTGAGGTGAAATATTGATTCTTTGATGGTTTAGTTCTTTGTATTTGGAATAAAGATAAAATATAAAGTCTAATGAGGGGAAGAAGAGGACAGTTTCTTTCAAATACCCAGTTGCAGCAAAAAACAAAACAAACAAAAAAGCAAAACTATTAGCAGAATTCAAATCAATAAATATTTAATTTCTCACTACATACAGAGTACTTTGAGAGATACATACATAGAATAAGAGTGAATCTACTGTCATGGAGCCTTATAGTCTAGTATGAATCATCATACTAGACTATAGTCTAGTATGAATCATATTATAGTAAAAAAAAAGTGTCTTGGCTTTGTAATCAGAGGGCCAGGTTAAATCCTCACCTCTGGTGCTTAATATCTCTGTGTGATCCTGAATAAATCATTTAGGCTTTCTGACTCCCAGTTTCCTCATCTGTAAGTAATGGCATATACCAGCAAATTCTAAGATCCCTTCTAATTCTACATCTTTTGAAGCTATGGTACATATATCACTAACTATAATCTACCATACCACATCATTGTATAAGATTTAGAAGATGTATGGGTAGCGATTAAATAGGTATAGCAAGTAAGTTATTGCAGACAGAAGGAACAGTGTGATTAAAATACTTGAGTTACATATTGCCTCACTCTTCAGATAAATATGGAAATTATCACAATAGTTTGGAGAAGGGATTACCAGACATTATTCACTTAAAAGTATCTGCATAAGTCAGACAAGTGATGCACAGAATAAGGAGGAATATTGATTCTTTGCTAGTATGACATAAATCAACCCATAAACATTTAATTGCCTACTGTATATTAGACAAGTCCAATGGATCTGAACACAAGCAAAAGACAGTTCCTGTTTTTGAGGAGTTCTAATCTAATGGGAGAGAAACTGAACAAGCAAAAGTGTACAAACTATACCCAAGATAAATAGAAAATAATGAACAGAAGGGAGGCTATAGAATTAATAGAGTTTGGTAAAGGTTTCTTGTAAAAGATGGGATCTTAATTGAATTTCCAGGAAGACAGAGAAGCCATGAGGTGAAGAAGAACACTCCAAACATGGGGGACAGAAGAAATACCCCAAACCAAGAAATGGAATATCCTAGTTCCTGAAATAGCAAAGATGCTAGTATAATTGAACCTGGAACCTGACTGTTCTCTATACTTCTTTCCTGGGAAAGGGCAAGGCAGTAGAAAGCTTAACTAGGATTTGGTGGGCTTGGATCCCATGCCACTAGAATCCCTCCAGGATACTTCCCCATGCCTCTATACAGAGATTCACATTCACCATAAAGGAAACTAAAGACAAAATTTAAATTGAGCTACCCTGCAACAGAGCTTTGACATTGATCTCAGAATCATATCATATTAATGTTTTCAAAAATAGAACTATATTAAAGGCTAGAAGTTTTTTGACAATTGGATGACACAGTAGATAGAATGCCAGGCCTGAAGTCAGGAAGGCATGTTTCTGCATTCAAATCTAATTCCAGATATTTATTAGATGTGTAAATTTGGGCAAATCACTTCACCCTGTTTGCCTCAGGTTCCTCATCTATGAAATGAGCTGGAGAAGGAAATGGAAACTCCAATATCTCTCTCTTTCCCTCTCTTTCTCTTCCCCAGTCTCCCTCTCTTTCCCTCTTTCTTCCTTCCTTCTTTCCTTCTTTCTTTCCTTCCTTCCCTCCTTCCCTTTCCTTCCACCCCTCCACACACACATATATGTATATTTATAGATATATATATATATACATATATATGTGTATATATATATATGTGTACATGTACATATATATGTACATATATACATAAATACAGACACATATATGCAAACCTATAAATATACACACATATATATATTTATGTATATATGTACATGTACATGCACACACAACACAGATGATAAAATGGGTCATAAAGAGTTCCCAAGAAACATTTCAAGATGTGCAAGGTTTTGCCACAGCATTAAATTCTGGCTTTCAACTTGTAAAAACACTAACATCAAAAAAAGAAAAATACTATTCCTATCACTAACCCATTTATACTCTTACGACATAAATGCAAAATTAGGCTAACTATTGAAATATACATATTTTAGATAGCCTATGCCAGAAGAACCAATATAAGAGCTTACTTCACCTCATTATCCAAGTATTTGAAAGTTTAAATAACACTATGGAACCTGAATTTAACTATCATAAAAATAATTGGTGTTGCACACCACTTCCCAGACTATGCTCCACCTGCATCCTACCCCACCTCCGACCAATATATTACAGAGGCCCTTCAATCTCCACTTTAATGTGGACAAAAAAGTAATCGATACTGATAGCTTAAACAGGAAGTTCTACACAAAACTGAAGTCCTATGTACAAACCTATGAATTTTGGGTTCAAAGTACCTTCCCATTTCGACCCATTTATCCCCTTTTGGAAGATTCTCACTCTTATTTTGTTTTCAATGTTCAATTGATTTTATTTCAGGCAATTTCTTTCTCACTTTGTACATTACAAACTCTTTAATATCCCTCCTTCTTTTGTCTTCACAACCTTATCCAATTATATCAAAAGAAATCTCCATTACCCCCACCCCTCTATCTTCAATTCTCTAGTCAGAGGCAAAAAACACCTCAATTATAGATAACAGGCATGAGTGGTATGAGTGATACATCATTAAAATAAGAAAGAAAACTTTAGTTTTTTAAGTGAAATTTTTAAAAAGAGTAGTATAATCAAACTTGAACTTAACTCCTTGAAGCACTGAGAAATCACTCATAAAAAATTCTTGTCTCAGTCTATCCTCTAATTTCACATGCATATCATATTTCTCCAACACTATCCAAACAATAATTTAAATATAAAGCTATATAGGAAGGTAAATGCACAATATACCAAAATACAATTGTATATGAGTATTTTTGTATTTTCTGGGCTTGTTGGTTAGTGACTGGGAGGCAGCAGGCTGTTTCTTATACCGATTCACTGAATCCAATTTAGCAAATTTTAAAAACATGTATTATGTAATTAGCAGTATGCTTATAAGTAAGGAGAGTGAAACATGGTTCCTGCCCTCAAGGAGTTCAAATTGTAGGCTCTATCACTATCTAAGTTTGTGGCTGTGGGCAAGTCCCTAAATTGCTGGCCTCAGTTTTCCTCTTTGTGAAATGCAGAATGGGAAGTAGAGGAATTTAAGCTCTAAAATACTTTGTGAAATATTCTATTAAAGTCTCAAAAGTGTTTTTCTACTATTTTTTCATTTCTTGTATACCTTATTTCAGCACAGCAAAGTAAATTAGTATTTGAGAAAATGGCAAACAAATTCAATTAATATTTGTAACATGGTTTCTATTGGAAAATGTATTTTAAGTGCCAAACAACTCATTTACAGATGAACTTTTAGATCCTACCTGGCTTGTAAGATGGGAACTTTTTGCATTAGCCTTATAGTCACTTGGGAGAGAAATATCATGAAGAGAGACAGCAGAAGAGGAGCCAGAAACTCAGTTTTCCTCTTCTTTCTGCCAGTCATATTTCAATATTAGCACTCTTAGACAAAAGCAGTAATTTTCCTCCCTGCTACTTATCTTGACAAGGATCACATTCTGATATATATTCTCCTGGTACCCCATTACATAAAACACTATAGAGGTGGCCATAATTCTTATAAAAATTATCTATTTTTTAAAATATTCTAAAAATCAATTAGAGACATTTCAAAAAACTGTAATGAAAAGAATTTTGGACTTGAAGACAGGAGAGAGAACTTTAAAACCCACTTTAGATACTACCACTGTGATTATAATGCAAGTTAACTAACATCTTAGAACTTCAATTTCTTCATCTAGAAAATGAGGAGAAAAGTATTTGCACTACATATGTTATGAGAAAAGTGATTTATATGCCTTAAAACACTCAATGTGGGTTGCAATGGTTGGTAATATTCAAATTTGTTGTTAGAAGATAAGAATGATAATTTTGGAAATAAAAAAATTTCTTAAGAGGTACAAACTTTATATTTTGTGCAGATTTGTCTACTTTGACTAAAAAGGTTGGGTAAAGAATCCAAGAATATTCATTGGAGGTTCATCTTTCACACATTGTTAACTGAGAAAAAAACTTGCCAAAGTCTGTAGATATTTCTATAAATAACACCCAAATACCCATTTTGTTTTCCTCCTCCTCCTCCCATCTTTCCATTTAGATTCAAGAGGTATCCCTATATACCTGGCACAAGGTTTGAAGCTATGTTAAAAGACACCAAAAAACATCTCTGAAGTTTAGCAGTTTATAAGATGTATTGAGTTAATTCCTGCTTGTTTTCATGAAGTAGGTCTGTGACACTTCATTTATTTATTCACATGTTCTCTGAAGGAAGTGGGAGACACTGAACTCTATCCTATTATTTATGATGCTGTTTTGGATAACTTTGCTCATGCAATTTTCAACCTGATTGATATAATTACTGAGAAGGGTCCCAAAAAGTCCTTTTCTATTTTTGTTCTGAATTTTTATGGAATTTTGATCAGAAAACTGACATTTATGAAGGTCTTCCTATGTGTAAAGGATTACGACGCATATAAAAGTATAGGACTGAAGTAGAGGCTCAATCAATCAATGAATAAACAGTAAGTGCTCTCTGTGTGTCAGGGTCTGTTAAACACTGAGAATACAAAGACGAAAGTAAAATGCAATGCTCTGAGAGAGCTTATATTTTAACAGTGGAGCCCTCAAGTAAATGTGGGCAGAAGGAGGTAAGTAGTACAATTGATAGAATGCTAGATCAGAAAGTTAAAATTTAGCTTCAGATTAAAGGTATGTGACCCTGATCAAATCATTTAAATTCCATCTGCCTTATTTTCCTCAAATGAAAATGGGGATAATAGTAGAATCTACCTGCCAGGATTCTGAGATTAAAAGAAAACATTGGTAAATCACTCTGTAAATCTTAGTAACGCTATATAGATGCTAGCTGTAATTGTATCGCACTTAGTATACTTATATTTTATTACTTTGTAAGCACACAATAGAAGTATATATGGGATAAAGAAGTAGGAACGACTCAGACAATGATCTGAGATCTATTTTTGGGGGGTAGCGGGGAAACCTGGGCCAATATGGACATTTGTTTAGCCTTACTATACATATTTGTAAGAGAGCTTTATCTTGCTTTATCAATGGGGGCAGAGAAGGGGAGGAGATAGAGAAGGTGAACTTAATGAAAAATAAAATAAACATTAATTTAAAACAGAATGAGTATGAGGTATTTGGGGGGAGGAGGATATTAGAAGCTGGAAAAATCAGGAAAAAGATTCAAGTATCACATCACATTTGAAGCAGTCTTATAAATATAGATGAGGAGAGAATTCATTGAAACCCTGGGGCAACCCATTGTAAAAAAACATTGAAGTGTATTTTATGAAGAACTGCAAGTAATTGAGTAAGGCTACACCAAAAAATATATAGAACAGAATAAAGCAACTAAAATAAGAAATGATAATACTGTTTAAAAAGGAAAAAATAATTTTGTTCTAATTATCACTGATAAAATTCTGCTATTCAAGATAGTAGAGAATTGATAGAAATATAGAAGAGCCATTCCCCAAGTAAATAAGTGGTAAAAACTGAAAAAAAGCAAAAAGGAAATACAATTAAGAGCCACAGGAAAGATTTATCTACTTCTATGATAAGAGAAATGTAAATCAAAACAACTTCGAGATTTCATCTCACAACTCAAAAATTGATAAAAACAAAAAAATGGGAAGAATAAATGTCAGAAGATCTGTGGAAAGTCAGTCACATTAATATGCCATTTTTGAAAATGTAAAATGATTCATCCATTCTAGAGAGCAAATTGAAATTATGCTAAGAATGTGACTAAAATGCCCATTCCTTTTAACTCAGAAATTTTACTGCTAGACTAAAATCCCATGGAGGTCAAATACAGAGAGTCCCATAAGCACCAAAATATTTGCAGTAGTATTTTTTTTCTGGAAGCAAAGAAATGAAAACAAAATAGAATCCTACTAAATAAATAGTTTAATAAACAACAACAACCTTCCCCCTCAAAAAAAATCTCTCTAATCATAACTAATTTTAGTAGATATAATCTGATAATAATAAGAGCTATAAATTACAAAATATAATATCTGAACTCTTCCTCTACCCAGCAGGAAATAAGGACATATTTGCAAATATATTTTCTTAGAGGAAATTTTAAAATGGCGGTCCCATATACTGCATGGATGGTTAAACTTATTTATCCATTGGCTGAAAGTTTTTTTTTTTCCCCTTCAGAAAAGTAGAATTGGATATCCATCACTTAACCCCATAATGGCAAAAATCTATGCTACCAGAAATGTTGAGCCAAAAGTACACAGATCACCATCTGGAAACATTTAACTTTCCAAATATGACCACTATTTAGGGAAATCACAATTTGCGTAGTGCATCCTTGTTTAGAAGCTTGGTTATCCTCATCATAAGCCTGTTGCATAATGAATTCATTCAATTATTTATTTTATAATGTATAGGACAAAAAGAAATAATAAAGGATGTTCCCTTCAAACACAATATCAAAGCACTCTAAAAATGATTACTTTCTCCAAGTGTTTTCAGGGAACATGAATCAATATTACAATAAAACCCCATGATAATATAATTGTTTTCTGGTCAAATCACAGCCATAAAAATCTACAAGTTACATTTATATAATGCTTAGTGTATCATAGATCAAAGGTGCAAGATTCAAGAATCAATTCCATCTTCCAACCTTGGCACTCCAAAGTATTATGCATACCTTAGCTATTTGAACTTTATTATTTCTTAGATTCGGTGGTTATTTGATGTTGTATATTGGCAAAATAATGCTGGTTTAATATTGACTATTATCTTTAAGGCTTACTTGCATCAGAATATTCATAATGATTAAATACATAAATATTAGAAATCATTCATTTCAGAGAATGGAAGTGTTAGTAAGGAGAGAATGTGGACAATTTCCATGACCTACTAAGTTATAAGCTGTACTGTACTTCTCAAAAAAAAGCAAAAGGCAGTTCTGAAAAGAAGAACAGCAATTTCTGTATAGATCAAAAACAATGCCAGAAGGAGGCAGACATGGATTGCATAAACAATCCAGTACCACACACAGAGGGACACTCAATAAATGTTCTCTTGGAGGTCCCTTAGGGACCCAAGGGGAGTTGCAATAAAAGTAGTAGTAGGCAAATCTTTCCATTACTATGTTAAGTTTTCACTTAAGATGTGAAACACAATGGAAAGAAAATTGAAAGCAGCATAGATCAAAGTTAATATCTGTGGCCACTAAAGTTTCAGTGTAAAAGTGTTGTTGCTGTTATCATCACTGATAAAAACAATGCTAGAGAATCACCAAATATATCAATATTCCTTGTCTCCTAGGTGAGTTTCAATTTAATACAATATATAGTTAGCATATAGTTACTAAGAGCAAAGAATTATAATAGAAATTGGGAAAAAGTACAAACATGAATAAATCAGGGTCCTAACCTCAAGGAACTTACATTCTAATATGAGAAATTATATACATACAACATACACTCACATCAAATGCACAAAAATAACTACAATAAGAAATATTAAAGGAACTCTGAGCTGAAATTGAAAAGTTGACAAAGTTGCTTGCCTTTAAGTATCTAGTTATTGCAATGCACAGTACTCTGGTACTGTGGCTGGAGTCAGGAAGTTGTTCAGTTATTTGAGTTGTGTCTGACTTTGACCCTACTTGGGGTTTTCTTGGAAAGATACTGGAATGGTTTGCCATGTCCTTCTCTGGGAAAAGTAAGATCTGAGTTTAAATCCAGCCCTTAGACATTTACAAGTTGCATAATCCTGGGCAAGTTACTTAACCTTTATCTCACTCAGTTTTCTCATCTGGAAAATGGGAATAATAATAACACTTACCTCTCAAGGTTATTGTGAGGGGAAAAAATGAGATAATTTTTTGTTAAGCAATTTACAAATTGTAAGGTGCTATAAAATTCTAATCATTATTAGTTTTATATTTATTTTCTTCATAAATGGTAGTAGGAGAAAAAAGTAAAACTACTTTTCTGCATATGAATCTGACATAATAAAAAGTTGGTTATAAATGTTAAAATGACAGAAACTTTGAGAGAAAGTAGCCAATGCAAGTTTAATAAAGAAGGGAAAATGCTAACAGTGCATTCTAGATTCAACGTAAATTGGTTTCAGACTTCAGAGACAGGATCATGGTAAATTCCTGTGGACTAAGATTTTAAGATTAATTCAGTTTAAGAAATTTTGAGATTATTCTGAAATGATGGTGGTATAAGAATAAATGATTTCTCTGAAAAGAAAAGTGAATATTGTCTAAAGAGGCTTACATGACTGAATGGGGAATTATTTTTTTAACAATATGATAACACTATACACACATATATTTATATAATTTTATCAGTTATCCAATCAATGCTGTTGCTTCCTTTATCAATATAAAGCAATTTTACCCACTTACATTTTCTGATGCTATGATTCTGTAAAATCTTAACTTTATATTTCTATAAACAACATGCTATAATATTTTCTCTACTTCTTTCAATTTTCCATGGACACCACTGAAACAACTAAATGTCCATCTGTTATCTACTTTCACTACGTGATAAGAATATTTTTTTTATGATTGTAAGCAACCATTATATTATCTTTTTTGCAACTTCTGCTAAGTAAAAACTACAACCAGTATGTAATAGCCTACTTATACCTGTCTTTACCTTGCCTTTTTGGTTATTTGATTGATGAATTAATTACCTGAAATTTTCATCCTTCCAAGACTATAGAGCTTCACAGTGACAGCAGTATAGCCTCACTGGAAGATACTAGTTTTGGAAAAAATGGAATTTGGGGCCAGGAGGAGTTTGGGATTACTAAGAGTGTTTTGTTGTTATTTATGCCTGACTCTTAATGACCCCATTTGGTGTTTTCTTAGCTAAGATACTAGTGGTTTGCTATTTCCTTTTTTTTTTTTTTTTTTTTTTTTTACAAGTTATAAAACTGAGACAAACAGGGTTAAGTGGCATGCCCAGAGTCACATAGCTAGTAAATGTCTGAAGCTGGATTTGAACTCAACTCTTCCTGACTCCAGACAGTGTTCTAGACACTGCATCTGGCTTTCCTAAAGCTACAAAATTTAGTTGCACAATCTAGTCTATCTCCATTTTTAAATTAATCTCCATTTTAAATTAAGAAATTAAATTAATTTCATTGTCAAATCATTTCTGGATCCATTTCACTTGTCACCTGCAGTGCTGAATTCAAAATGAATAGGAACTTTTGAATTAATTCATTAGGCAGATAAGTAACTTCTTATTATAAAATACCACACATACTTTGCATTTATTTATTTATTTTTTATTTCATTAAGCTTCTCTCTTCTTTTTTTTTTTAATTTTTTATAGTATTTTATTGTTTTCCAATTACATGTAAAGGTGTTATCAACATTCATTTTATTTTATTTTTTATTAAAGCTTTTTATTTTTTTATTTTTTTTTAAGCTTTTTATTTGTATAACATATGTATGGGTAGTTCCCCAACCTTGATCTTTACAAAGCTTTCCAATACAAATTTTACCCCCAGTCCCCTCTCCTCCCCCAGATGGCAGGAAGCCCACTACATGTTAATAATGTTGAAATGCTTGAGAAGTTATGCAAGAAAAATCCTATCTACAAGAAAAAAAAAAGAATCAGAGAAAGGCAACACAATGCAAGCAAATGTCAATAGAGATCATGAAAATGTTACATTGTGGCCCATATTTCATGTCCCTCTTTCTGGGTGTATATGGTTTTCTTCAGTGAATAACTGGAACTGGTTTGAGACAATTCTTTATTGCAGAGAGCCATGTCCATCAGAATTGATCATCATGTAATACTGTTGTTGCTGTGCATGATGATCTCCTAGTTCTGCTCGTTTCACTCAGCATCAGTTCATGCAAGTCTCTCCAGGCCTCTCTGAAATCGTCCTGCTGGTCGTTTCTTACAGAGCAATAATATTCCATAACATTCATATACCATAATTTATTCAGCCACTCTCCAATTGATGGGCATCCCTTCAGTTTCCAGTTTCTAGCCACTACAAAAAGGGCTGCCACAAACATTTTTGCACATGTGGGTCCCTTTCCCTCCTCTAAGATCTCTTTGGGATATAGGCCCAGTAGAAACACTGCTGGGTCAAAGGGTATGCACAGTTTGACAGCTTTTTGAGCATAGCTCCAAATTGCTCTCCAGAATGGTTGGATCCGTTCACAGTTCCACCAACAATGTATTAGTGTCCCAGCCCTCCCACATCCCCTCCAACATTCATCGTTATCTTTTCCTGTCATTTTAGCCAATCTGACAGGTGTGTAGTGGTATCTCAGAGTTGTCTTAATTTGCATTTCTCTGATCAATAGTGATTTGGAGCAACTTTTCATATGACTAGAGATGGTTTTAATTTCATCATCTGAAAATTGTCTGTTCATATCCCTTGACCATTTATCTATTGAAGAGTGGCTTGAATTCTTATATATATGAGACAATTCTCTATATATTTTAGAAATGAGGCCTTTATCAGAACCATTGAATGTAAAGATGGTTTCCCAATTAGATGCTTCCCTCCTAATCTTGTCTGCATTTGTTTTGTTTGTACAGAAACTTTTTAACTTAATATAGTCAAAATTATCCATCTGGTGTTCAAAGCTTCTCTCTTCTGAGTAGCACTGGTTCTCACTGATAAGGCTTTATAAAATATTAGAGCTTTATACAATCACTTCAATATCAGTTCTTTATATGGAATACCATGTCAATTTCAATGTAAAACAATGTATCATCTATGATATAAAAAAATTTGGTTCAATATGTTTTTTTCTGGTTTATACCTATCTTGTTATAAGAAATCAAAGATCATTAAATAAAGTTATTTCTAGGTTTACATATTATGCAGATTTTTGTAGATTTCAACATGGCCATAACAGATTTTGTTTAAATAAGATCAGCAAGATTATGCAGTTCTCCATCAAGTCAAGTTTTGTTGCTATTCAGTCAAAAATTAAAACACAATGAGATTTTATATCCTCTCTAATTCTCAGGTATCTATAAGACTGATTATATAATCTACTATAAAAACCTGACTCTGAAAGCCTGACTTTTTCTTTTGCATATTATCATTAAAGATATGTTCTTATGAGAAAGTAGGCATAAGTTACTGATTTCATCCTAATAATTGTTTTGGAGAATAAAGGCACAATCCATTATTTTTTTCCTATTGCTTTTGAGAATTATCACCTCTTTGGAAAATTTTGTATTCAGAAAAGAGTTCTTTTGTTTGTATAACTCGTTGGATTTAGCACTTTTAATTCACTTTCTATTCTTAAATTCTATAGAATACACAATGTTTACTAAGCAAATGTCTAATTTGGGGTGTTCACCTGTCATCCATAATGAAATGATATTATATCAGAGATGCTGGCAGATCTATTCGGTTTCATATCTAGTTGTTGCCCTTCTTCCAAGTTTCATCTATAAATGCTTGAGAGATTATTCAGCTTTTTATGGAATTGTTATCTTCTCTACTATATTTCAAATGCAATTAATAATTTTTATAATCATTTATTGTAATGCTTTGTGAATGAACTTGTATTATGTTAGGTCTGACTTCAGTTTCTCATATTGTTACACTTAGTCAAGAGATAAAATGGTTACTGGCTGAGGGATTTTCCAGGCCTTCTTAGTATATTAATTATTTAAACTGGTTAATCCTCTTTAACAATTAGTAGTAATCAGAGTCAATGCTTTATTTGACCTGATTTCAGTTTTTCAAAGTCAATATTTTTTTTAAATATGACCAACTGGAGCAATTTTAATAGTACAATTTTAGAGGGTCTTAAAATATTCATCTTTGTCTACTTTAGTATTCATTTTCGCCTTTATTCTCACTAATTTAAGATCTGCCTGACCAGAGACATCTGATTCAAAAATGATACCTATGATGGGGTTCTTTTCTGTCCATTTAAGATATAATCAATATCATTTTTGATATGTGATATTGTTTGGCATGTCCAGAACTTTCTGAATCAGTACTTGAATAATGTTTTCATGACATAGAAGTTTTTCTTAGCTGTCTACAAGCTTTTTATATCTTAAGTTTCTTAATTCCTAACCATATTTACATCATCTTTTGCTGGCCTTCCCTGTGCCCATAATTCTGATGATGTCACTTATTACTGAAGCATGTAATGATTTAATATAGAGGACCAAATCAAGTTCAGTGTATTTATTAATCAAAGATTTTGCAAAAAAAACTGCTATAGACTTTTTACTGATGATCTGTTTGCTTAAAATCACGAGGGCTGCATATGATTGAGGAACAACTTTTATAATGATTTCTGCCTACTTCAGCAATCCCATGATGGTTTTAAAAATCCAAGCTGTCAATTTTCTGGTGACAGACATGCCAGAAAAAAAAGAAATAGTCTGTTTTAGGACAGTACTCTAAGATCCTGTAGTTTGTCACAACTTTATGTTCTAGTTGTACTCATTTGAACATAGTTTTAGAGAAGACATAGTCAACTACACTGTGCGATGAGGCATGTAAATAGGAATTTGTGGAGTTCTACACTAAGATGGATAGATTATTTTTAGTTTCCAATAAGATATGGACAGAATACAGAAGCAAGTTAGGTAATCAAAGATAAATAAAGAGTATCATAGTCCTGTAATAATTAATACCAGAGGAACTTCAATAAAATAGATGAGTGTACAGTTATATGTAAGTTAATTTACATTAGGACAGCAGAAAGGATGGTGACAATTGCAATGACAAAGAAAAAAAGGAAATGGAGAGTTGAAAAAAGAAGAGAAAGGAAATTCTCAGACACATAGTGGCTTTGTGACCCTGGACAAGGCACTTAATCCTGTTTTCCTCAATTCCTCATTTGCAAAATGAGTTAGAGAAAGAAATGGCAAATCATTCAGGATCTCTGCAAAGAAAATGCCAAGTGAGGTCAAGGCAAGTTGGACATAACTGAAATTACTCAACAGCAGTAACAAATGAAGGCTCTTCAAATCAAAGTAACTGAACATGTAGACAAGTCAGTGAAAAAGTCAAAACTTTACTAAAATTATTTCTTTGCAGAAGATGGGTCTTTCTCCTTTAAGCATGTAATCAGTGAATTATCACTTCATTTTTTGCATTTGAATTGACTTATTTACCTACCACATTAAAAAAAAGTCTGTCTTTATCAAGAAGAATGAGTTAAAATTAAGCATATTATAAAGATCTCATTTCTCTCCTTTAGCAAAATATTCCACTTTGGAGTATGTTATCCATTAATGTAGCATATTATTCTTTTTTCCCCTAAAAATAATGATAAAAAGTCTTTGAATACCATATTTCAGAAAAATATTTTTTTAAATACCTAAAAGTATTGGGACTAAATAACAAAGGAAAGCAATAGTATCCATAGGATTTCATTAGAGAGAAATCCAAAACTTAGCTTGCCCCAAAATGTAACAGTCAAGCTTCTGAGATTTAAAGACAATGTTTTAAAGCTGCCTGATTATAAATATATACAACATATAGGCTAACAGAAAAAAATTATATATATATACATATGTATATATATATATATATATATGTATAAAACAAAAAACATCTGAAGCAGTATGCCAAAAAAGCTAAGGAAGATGATTTATATAACAACATAAAGCTGCATATTTTCCCACATGAAAGAAAAAGTACCTTTAACAATGATTTTACTTTTTAATTTTTTTGATAAAAAAACAGAACTGAGAAGGATTTTTCAAATGAAAAAGGTAAACAAATCTATATAGATTAAAAAAAAAGTGAGATGATAATTCAATGTTTTCATGATGTATGGAGAAAATTCCATCTGCTACCAGAAGCCTTTCCCAATTCCTCTTAATCTTAATGCCTTTCCTTGGAGAAGACCTGTCAATTTGTCCTGTATTTATCTTATTTGTACATGGAAATTTGCATACTATTTGCCCCTTTAGACTGTTAACTCATTGAGGGCACATTTTGTTTTGCTTTATTTTGCCTTAGTATATTGTCTTACATCTTGTAGACCTTTAATAAATGCTAATTATCTGACTGACAGATTGGAGAAGCTTCTATTGTCCTCTAATTTTTAAGCATTTGAAGTCCGATTGATCATGTGGAAATAAGACTAAACTAGTTCTGAATGTTCCTGGAGGCAAAACTAGGAGCAGTAAATAGATACATCAGAAAGGAAAGCTTTGATTAATGTAAGGGAAACAAAAAAAATAAAATAAATGAAATAAAAACAAAAACAAAAACCTTTCTGTCAATTAAAGATGACCCAAAGTAAAAGGCAAGCTTGGTAGACAGCAGTTTCCCCTTTACTACATGTCTTCAAGCTAGAGAAAAGGAGACAGGAGATTCCTTTTAATTGGAGAAAGAAAACAAAGTGTCAGTATTCAAAGCTGGGAGAAAGTTGATTTTTCATAATAAAGGCTGAGTTTGACTTAATTTTTTAAACTAATTTCTGGATGTATTTTAAAAGACATAATAAATGGCTCATGAGCCTTTGCAAAAGAGAAACAAATTAAGTTCATTTCCTTTTTTGATAAGATTTGTTAAAACTGCCAGATTAGAGGAGTGGTAGAGATATGATATGTCTGCTTACTGAAATATACTAGTATGGCATTGGAGAAATGTGATTTAAAAGAAAGTACAGTTTGATTTTGAATTATTTGACTCTGAAAAAGTAATAATTAATGAATCAATATCAACCTAGAGAAATATCTCAAGGATTGGTCCTTTTGACCTTCCTTCTTTCCTTTCCTTTCTGGAAGGAGTGAAATAAAGAAGGAAAGAAGGAAGGAAGTGTGTGGGATGGGTGCTAGACCCCCTTCCCCAAATTAATTAAGCAGAGACATCTTCAGGTCCAAAGAGAAAGCATTTATTTAGTCTCTGCAGGGAGAGGTCTAAGCACACTGGGGAGGAATCTCAGCTCCCAATATGTGCCTGACCTGACAATCCAAAAACAGGAAGCAGGCTGTTAAATAGCAAAAGATCCAAGTCTTTTAATTGGCTAGACTAAAAGGAAATAACCATCCTTGACCAATGGTCACCAATGTTGTCTGCTTCCTGTGGTCATGTCACTTCCTGTCTCTGACCTAGGGTCTTGGCCTTTAGAGACTTCTAGGCCTTGAGATCATGTGACTTCCTGCAACCTGGGCCCAAGATCTGATCTTCTGGCTCTACAGACCACTGGGAATATGGATCATGTGACTTAGGCCTAGTCTCATAGACCTCTTGAGAAAGCTTCACCTGTCTATCTTAGAAGGAAGGAAGGAAGGAAGGAAGGAAGGAAGGAAGAAGATTAAATGGAAGGTAATAAAGGAAAAAAAATATTAAATGATTACTATATGCCAATCATTTTGCTAAGCTCTTTTCAATTATTATCTTGGTTAATTTACATTTTTGTCAATCATTTGGATAAGTAAAAGATTGAATAATTCTTTAATTCATGAATAAGATTAATCTGGGAAGAATATCTAACACACTGGATTACAGAATAAGGATTTTTTTTTTTAATATCAACAAAATGGAACGAGATCTGAGTGCAATATAAAGAAATTGTAATAAAAATAAGTGGCTGCTAGGTGGTGCAATGTATAGAGTGCAACAATATAACAGTAGTATTGAGGAAGTACAGTAAAATAATAGTTCATATTAAAAAACTTATCTGGTGTTTCAAACCAGTTCCAATTGTTTAGTGATGAAGAATGCTATATATACCCAGGGAGAGGCCTGTGGGATCTAAGTATGGACAACAACATAGCATTTTCATGCTTTCTGTTGATGTTCGCTTGCATTTTGTTTTCCTTCTCAGTTTTTTTTTCTCATAGATCTGATTTTTCTTGTACATCAAGATAACTGTATAAATATGTATACATATATTCGATTTGTCATCTATTTTAACATAATTAACATGTATTAGACTACCTGCCATCTAGGGGAAAGTGTAGGGTGAAGGAGAGAAAAATTAGGAACAGAAGGCTTTGCAAGGGTCAGTGTTGAAAAATTACCCATGCATATATTTTGCCAAAATAAAAAGCTTTAATAAAAAATTTTAAAAAGATTAAAAAAATAAAAAAAAAATTTTAAAAATTATCTGGGTAGAAACTGAATGCATTATATAGTGACAAAAAATGAATGTAGTTTTAGGAAGTATACAGCCCTAAATCATAAATTATACATTTAATAAATACCTACTTTATGCACAATACTGTATAAGATGTTGGAGTGACAATAAAGTTCACATAAAAATGGTCATTTCCTTCCCTTGAGAATCATATATTATACCAAATGCTATAGTACTATTGTTTTCTGTTGTAGAAATATGATACCTTGATTACTATATATCAGTCCTGCATTCTACATGTTATTAAGAACACTAAAAAGCTACAACACAAGGAAGAAGGAGCAGTAAATATTCATAGGATAATAGATTTAGAGACTAGAGCCCTGACAAATAAAGATGAGTTGGGCTAACTGGTAATATTTAATTTGAAGAAGAGAGCAGTTATGGGCAATGGGAAGTGAGGAAGAATTATCCTGAAGTATATAAAAGACTGTTGCATGGGTAATTAATTTATTCTTTCTGGTCTCACAGCAGAACAATGAGTAGAAGAAGCAGGGAAGTAGATTTCAGGTTCATATATAGAAAATTTCCCCAACAAACAACTGGTTTATTTGAGTAGGTAGTGAAATTCCAGTCATTCCAGTTCTTAAAGGAGAACCTGAGTGACCTCTTAGCCAGGGATATGCTATAGAAGAGATTCCCATTCAGGAATTGGTTGTACTAAATGAATTGACATCCTTTCCAAGTAAGATATTCTATAATTCCATGAGTTGACTGCCTGATCTTCCTTTGATCCACTCACTAAGCAAAGACCCCCATAGAAAAAAAAGGATAAGTGTTAGCATATGTTGCCTATAGGCTAGATGTTACAATGTGAAGTGATGCTGAAAATAGCAAGTGATTACCTTTCAAATTAGTATTAATCTAAGGGAAGAGGAGAGTAAGAAAAGGAAAGAGGGCCCTAGAGCTTTAAAAATGATAACAGTTTAAGTTGGTTACTTCTTATCATCTGTTGAACTTACATGAAAGAAGGCAGCTGGAAAACATAATGCTTTAGTATTCTTTTTCCAACTAAACAATTGTAATTTACTCCTTAAATGTATTCTATGAAACATCTAAAAGCCCCATTAGCATAAATATGTTATTCTTTTCCTTAAAATATTAAAATAATACTAATTCTTTAAAATTTCAAAATTAAAAATCTCAAAATTAATTTTATCACAACCTTGATTATATATATGTATATGTATATATGCACTCATATATCCAATTAAAATTCTGTTACCTACATAATATGAAATACATTATGCTTTCTTAATAGGATTTAATCAGAAAACCAACTTTGTAGTGTTTTAGGACATATACCTCAAAATATCTTCAAAAGATGTTGACAATGTAGCAGAGATAAAACTTGATTTGTCCAAACCAATGAACAAGTAATTGTGATACTGGAACTTTATATGTGTATTCTATAACTGACAAGCACCAGTATTCAATAATTGACTGGTAAATAAGCAGTATAAATTACACATTTTCCAAAGGATAAACTAGTTAGGAAGCACACTATAAGGCAGAAAATAAACTTATAATAAGCCAACACTTTTGATTAAAGTAGAGGTGAAATGTAAATTTGAAATAAATAACAAAAATGAAAAACTAGTTGAAAATTTCATAAGAACATCACTTTTATGAAAGATTCATTACCTATTTTAACCTTCATTTTCTGAAATTTTCAGTGTTATGTCTTTAAAAGTAAATGTATGATGGCCAAAAAGACAGGCAATATTTTATATTTTCAGTGGCAAATTTCATCTCAAAGGAGAGAGAACTGTAATTTATGTCTTTTATTAAATCCACAGATTCAGTCTGTTACTAATTCAAGATCTTAAACTTTTTTTGGAAGTTTTGAAATTCACCTTTAAGTATGTTTATAGTTGAAAATAAGCATACTTGCAAGGTTTCCATGAATCAACTCGATAAAACAATGAAATATGAGAGTGTGGTTTTAGGAACCGTTGAAGTGGAGAAAGTCAATACTCCCAAATTTGTTTGAAGAAACTGATGATTAAATGTTCCTTAAAACATGAATCAATTAAAATCTTTTAAGAAGTTATGGGAACACAGATGGTTAATCAAATTCATTTTCATTAATATGATGTAGTATACTCTTTTGAGGATGCTATATCATGTGACAGGCTCTATATCCTTCTACTCTAGATTAAAGTTTATAGTATGTCAACTACTACATTAAGTAAAGATTACTAAGGCTCTAAAGCATACTTCTGAAATCCAATCCTTAGAAGTGTAAATTTAGATCTTTAATTCTTTCTACCATACCTGGTTTCCTCCCCCACAGAAATTGGATTAGAACTGTTTAATGGTAAAGGGGCATGAATTCCCCTCCCCTACCTTTCTATTCTTCCTTACTTTTAAGTAAATTGTTTCAAATATAATTTCATTTCTAAAATCTCCTTTAATTTCTTGGTAATTTCAGGGAATGAAAGGGTGTTGATCAAATGTATAGGTGACATAACAACCACAACAAAAGACTAAAATAAGAGTCAAATAAATTTTTTTCAAGGTAATTTAAAAGTGACTGTCTCAGTTCATTATAGAAAACATAGACACCTCTATCCTGCTATCTAAAAAGTAAATCTAAAGAAACAGAAGCCCTAGAACTATTTAACCAATTGTAAATATTATATGTTACTCCATGAAAAAACTTTACTGTCTGAACTCAATGCTAGTGAATAACCCTAAATAAACTATAAAGATTTTTTTTTCAAGTCACTAAGATATACCATATTTAGTAACGATGTGGTTTAACTAGGCTTTAATTCCTCAGTAAACAGGAATTGAGCCCTCAGGATTGTGGCTTTTGAAATTAGGGTGTGTTTAGATTTGGAGACTGCCCAAACTTCATTCACTGTCTAGAAGAGAAAGCTCAGTGCCAAACATATGCAATCAGAAAAAACGATTACATTCTGAATAAAGATTGTAAAACAAATACTCCCATATGTTTCACAGAGATCAAATGAAACTGCTGAAAGCCAGTCCAATGATATTTAAAGATCTGGCAAAAGAAAACTTCAGTGTGTATGGTAAAAGGGGGATAGGTTAGCTCTATTCTTGTTTTCCCCTCCTCCTACTCCAAAACTAAATAGTGGAATGCTAATAAAGAAAAACGGGGGGTTAAATGTATCAGTCATATTTTTCCCAGATGTAATCAAAATTTTCCAACCTGTGCTCCCCACCCTCTCTCAATTCAAATGCAAAGAAATAATTAAGGCAAAATATTTAAGATCAAAAACTTTTCAAATTGTTCTTTCATTCAGAAACTGATAATTATATCATCAACATAACAACTTAGTTTTTTTTTTTTTTGCAGGAAAGTCAAGGATAACTTTAATTGCGGTCCATCCCCCCCAAAAAATAATATCTCAAGTCCAAGACTAATCATTTACAGTGAACCAAAATATCAAAGCAACATCTCTAAAAATTAAATGGAGATAGAAAGTAATTTACAATAACTGTACTGACCATTTTTAGTGGCAATTAGTTGTTTGTAGAAACACAAAAGTACGTTATAGACTTTTCTTTTGCACATCTTTTGCTAAATTTTTATTAGCAAAAGGAAGAAGGAAGGAAAAGAAAGTAAAAATATCTGAGGCATACAAATAGATTTTCTTTTGCAAAGATTCTCTTTGTGCAAATATAAAAAATTATTTTTGTGCTCAGATTAAAATTCTTTAAATATGAAACTTGAAATATAGGAATTTCTTGGGCTAGATAGGAGCTATGTTCAGAAAGAATTTTTGTTAAAAGACTTTGAATGCAGTAAATAAACTTCCTATATGAGGTAATTCTATGAAGGGATCTTTTTAAAAAGTGAATAACCACAATTTATCAGATTTATACATGACATATATATGCATGTATATATGCATATATATACTTGTTTTATTTACTCTGAGGTAAATATTTCTTGGAATGTGAATCTCAATTAAGTATTATATTTTATGTAGAAAGAGAAGCTATAGAAATGCATCTTATATTCCTGCTTAATAAAGTGGACAATGCTTTATTCAAATGAAAACAATGGAATACTGACATGTCCTTTTTTAAGACCTGCAGCTGGAGGAATATGAACTCAATCTCCCCCTCTCATGGAAGTAGTAGAAAGTGATATGTACCTTCTCATCTTCTACATGGCAGAAGGAAATGTGCAAAGGACTCTTGGTATCACTTCCAAAAGATTTTGAAACAGTAACGTATTTCTGAATAAGATATATTTTCCTAAAATGTAAAGGCTGAGTACCTGAAAATCTCAACCCAATCATATACCAAATTACAGACATATCATACCTTATATTGCTGAAATAACTTTCAGTTTCAATTATATTTCTTTAAACTTTCCATTGAAAAGAGGTAAGAAAGTTTTTGTTTTGCTCATTTCATAGATAAATAAACTGAAATATGTCTCCCATTTCAAAATTCAGTTACCTAACTAAAATAGGGTCCTTCAGGATCCTCTCAAACCAGAACTACAGTAATAAATAGGCTCCAAAGAAGATAATTTTCAGAAGCCATTTTATAGGTTGATACTTTAGTAACTTACAAAAGACTGCAGTTCAATTAGAGACCTGGTAGGTATGATATCTGAATTGGTGAATATTTATGCTGCTTGTTTTTTCTATCCAAGGCATTTAAGAGATATATTATATGAATCAAGCTGTTTTATTTACTTGGGGTGGGGGAGGGGAATGAACGAATTTAAACATTTTTTATTACACTCCAGCTAATTATAAAATTTGAAGAATTCATACAGCAGTAGAAATAATGTTAAAGAAATAAGCAAAGAGAAAGTCTGAGAGGGAAAATCCAGTGAAGCAGAGGGAATTAAAACTACTAAAAGTATTTAGAATAGAAAAGAGATATAAAACAAATGTCTTCCTACAGAAAACAAAGGAAAGAATTCAATGACATTCAGTTTTCTCTTTAAATTTAGTCTTTCAACCCTAACTTCCTAATGTCTTACTCCAGATCTGCCCAATCTTTTCCCTAGGTTCTTTGGAATGCCTATTCCATAAGCAATAAAGTAATTTTCATCTTAAATGTCTTTGTTTCTTTCTTCTCCTTTCTCTGGCACTCACTGAAACCTGGCTCCCTCCTGTTCACATTCTTTCCAGTACTCCATGAATTTTCTCTTATATTCCTTACTCACTGATTATGGTGGAAGAGTCAGAATATTCCTTTCTTTTCTTTACCACTTTCAAATACTATACCACCATAACTCAGCAACCTGTTATCACTTGAGACTTATTCAATCCAAAATTATCACCCAATCCATGTTCTTGTAGCTATTATAGATTGGCCCAAAGGTACTCTCACGTATTTCTTAATGAATTCAGTGCTTGGCTCACAGTATTCCTCCTCACTTCAACTTCTTCACTAATTCTAGAAAGTTTAAAAACAGATGTTGTGACCGTTCCTTCAAATATTCCAAGTGTCTGATTCCTCAATTTGTTCAATTCCTCAATTAACTCCACTTCAGTGAATGCAAGACTGTTTATGTTCTTAATCTTGCCATTCCTCTTATCCTCTTTGTGATCTTCTGTTCCTCCATCCCACTCCCAGAACAACATCACCTAGTCTGTCCTCATATTCTTCCCATATCCATCTGACTCCTTGGTAAACCAGTAATACTCTATACTGTCCTCTAATCTTGAATCCCTTCTTTTTGCCCCGTGTTTAATCATACATTGCCAAACGCAAACCTTTGATTATTTTTATTATCTGCCTCTTTCCCTCCTACTCATATGCTGCTGAACAAAACTGGAGGAAATCATGAGATCCTGCTAATTGAAACTATAAATATATGTTATATAATTTCAAATGAGCCCCTGATATATGTCAATGCTGCTGTGCCCCTTTCATGGGTTCCCTATCTATCGCATTAACCACAGCAGTTATCCCAAAACTTTTCTACTCTCTTCAATCCTCCCATACTACTTCTCTCATCCTATTTGCTGAAAACTTCTCATAATATTTGACAAAAGAAACAATCTGAGATCTTTTGCAGAAAATTTTCTCTCTTTTCTCTTTCATATTCCTCAAATGTTAGCTCTCATAATTTTCATTTTTACTCTTTAGTTGTTGTTTGTGCTATATCCTGGAAAACAATATGACATTAGGGGGATGATGCCATTACATGCAAGTGAATTGGATTTGGGTGAGAGGGGGCTGTGCAAGGGCACCATCTCACTTTCTCCTCCAGAGATATCTGGGTAGAGAAGCCAGATATAGATCAGGATGCCTGGAGATACCTGTGGGTGCAGTGGGAGATTTAACCTAGCATCTTTATCAGGTTTCAATTTGACTGAAGTAACCACCCATTCAATGATTAAAGATAGCTAAGAAAGGAAGTAAACAATGGCTTTTTCTTTGATGAGCAGGTAGACTTTTTACTCTTAAAAGTCAAACCCTTTTATGTCCTCGACTCAATCCTTTCCAAATTTTCTCCAACATATCAATATTTTGCTCCCTACTCTCTTGCTTTCAATCTTTATTTACTGGCTCTTTCCCTGCTGCCTTTAAACATACTTAATAAACAAAAAACATCCATCCCTTGAAGGGAAATTAATATACATATATAATACAAAAAAAGAAAAGAAAAGAATACAATTTTTTTAAAAAAGAAAAGAAAATATTGTGTAGCTTAGGAGAGAGAACAGGACTACATGCATAGATCTAAGAATCATTAACACAGAAGTGCAAGTCAAGGTATCATCTTCCTGATGATGAGGTACCATCAGTCCTCTTAAAGAGTGAAGGACAAACACTGATCTGTGTTGGGTACCCAGTTGGCCAGTTCCATTTGGTTAATGCTTCTCCTTCTTTCCTTCCTTCTTTTTTTCCTGCCTCTCTCACTTCCTTTCTCCTTTCCTCCATCCCTCCGTCCCTCCTTCCCTTCTTCCTTTCCTCCCTCTTCCTTCCTTTTCTCACTTCCTTCATTTCTTCCTTTTTTCCTTCCTTTCTCCTTCCCTCCCTTCCTTCTTTCCTTCTATTATCTCTTGGACTTTCCACAGGGATTTCTAACTTCAAATGTTAGGATTCTAAGAATACAAGTGTCAGAATGGGAGGAAACAGAAGATAATTTTATACAGTTATGAAGTTTCAAAAATATAAAATGTACGAATTGAAAAGTAAATGAAAATGTGTTTACTGATTTAGTACTTATGTGAAAAGATCACAAGCAAACCCTTGATTCATAAAGGGCTTTTTGGTTTGTTTTTGACAATGGCTTCATAGAGCTTAGTTAATTAAAAAAATCTTTTGAATAGATAATTTCTAGTAATTCTCCCTCTCATATCACTGGATTATCAAGACGTAAATTATCTCATTTTTTAAAATACAAAGTGGATAGAATTTTGTGATGGCAGAATTATGTGTTTCTCTTAACTTCAGGACAGCACAATTCACCAATTATTAGATTTAAAAAATGTGTTTTTCTTCTGGGCAAATGGAATGGAGATATGGATGTATAACTTGGAAGAGAGGACAGTAATAGAGATAGTTTTGGGAGTCACATATATAGAAGTTATGTGTATATACATAGTGAGAGAAAAGACATGTAGAAAGCAGGAAAAAAGAGCCAAGGACAGCACCATGGGAAAAATGTATACATTAAATAATCTGGAATAGGAGGGAGATTGAGAAAAGGAAAGACAATGAACAGTTAAAGAAGTAGGAATACATACAGAATAAATTAGAAATAATCAAAAGAGGGAAGGCACTAGGATTAAGACTATTTGAGAAAGGCTTCCCATAGAGGGATGTGATTTTAGTTGGGATTTAGCAGAACATTGGTTCAGATATAATCCTAGAGATCAGGGTGTTCAATTCCCTTCTTTTAATAAATCAGATATGTTGAAAAATCACCTAATAAAGAAGAGTGAAGGGAAAATATTTTTTGGTGGGGGAGAGAAGGGAGAAAATCACATTACCACTAAGATGAAGGTAGATTATTGGAAAAAATTTTGACCAATTATATGCCAATAAATCTAATAATCTAAGTAAAATGGATAAATGTTTACAAAAATACAAATTGTCCAGATTAATAGAAGAGAAAATTGAATACTTAAATACCTCTACTTTAGGAAAGGGAATTGAACAAGCCAAGAAAAAAAGGCAAGTGAATGCTACCAAGCTTTGAGAGAATAATTAATTCCAATACTATATAAAATATATGGAAAAAAAACAGACAAGGAAAGAATCCTTCCAAATTCCTTTTGTGACACTAATATGGTGTCAATATCTAATCCAGAAAGAGTAAAAACAGAGAAAGAAAACTATAGACAATTGTCCTAATGAGTATTGATGCAAAAAAAAATGAATTAAATACTAGCACGGAGATAACAGTAATATATTACAAAGATAATATATTATTAGCAGCTGTGATTTACACCAGCAATGCAGGATTTACAACAGTAATGCAGAACTGGTTCAATATTAGGAAATTTATAAGCATAATTGACCCATATTTGTAACAAAACCAACAAAAATTACATGAATATCTCAATAGATGTGGAAAAACTTTTTGACAAAACACACCACCTATTTTTATTAAAAAAAAAAAACACTGAAGAGCATAGGAGTAAAAATGTAGCTTTCTTTAAAAAGATGAGTATCTATATAAAATCATCAGCAAGCATTTTCTATAATAAGGATAAGCTAAAAGCTTTTCCAATAAAATCAGAAATAAAGCAAAAATGCCTACTAACACAGCTATTATTCAATGTTATACTAGAAATTCTACCTATAGCAATAAGAAAAACAAAGAAATTGGCAGAATTAGAATAAGCAACAAGGAAACAAAACTACCATTCTTTGCTGGTAATATGATGGTACAATTAGGGATTCTAGAGAATCAACTAGAAACCTAGTTGAAATAATAAACTTTAGCAAAGTTGAAGGATTAATCAATTGTTTAATTTTATTAATTAATATTAATTCAAGTCCTTCACATCTGGTATTATCACTTACATCTGCTTGATGTAGTCCTAGTTTTCATTATTAATTAATATTAATCAATTAATAAATCTCAATTAAAGCATCATCATTTCTAGATATTTTAACACTATATATCAGTAAGACATAAAAAGTGAAATTCTATTAAAACAACAATCTAAAATACTAAAATAGTCTATTTGCCAAGAGAAACCCAGGAATTATATGAGCGCAATGACAAAACATCTTTCATGTAAATAAAGTCAAATCTACCTCAATTAATTTTTTTATTCAATGTCATGCCAATAAAACTTAACTATTTTATACAGCTAGAAAAATTTATAAAAAAATTAAGTTGGAAGAATTAAAAAATCAATAATATTAAGGGAATTAAGGGGGGAATGTTGTGAAGAAAGATGGTCTAACAATGGCAGATCTCAAACTTCATTATAAAGTGATAATCATTAAAATCAATGTAATTGGCTAATAATTAATATTGTGATAATTGGCTAATATATAATAAAATAATAATAACAGTAGCAAATGGCCATAATTACCTATATTTGGCAAACTCAAAGTTTCAAACTTTTGGGATAAGAGCTCATTCCTTGACAAAAACTGGAAAACTGTTTGGCAGAAACTAGGTACAGACCAATACCTCATACTGTATATAGCAATAAAAGGTTAAAATAGGTACATGATTTGGGTATAAATGACTTAGACACAAGTCAATTAGGAGACCATGGGAGAGTTTACCTGTAAGATCTATGGGTAAGGTAAGAATTTATGATTAAAGAGAGAGAGAGCATTACAAGATATAAAATTGATAAGAAATTTTTAAAAAGTGATGTTAAATTATTTTCTATATAATTAAAAAAATAAAACATTCAAAAAAGACAATGGTTAAATAAATACTCAAAGTTTATAAATATTATCCACATTCAAATATGGTTTATATCTAGTATGAAAAAGAAGATTACCAGTGATTTGGGAGAATGAAACAGGTAAGATTCCAATAATGGATGTAAATGAGGATATACAAGGCACTGAAATTTGAGAGGGTATTGTACACAGAGTGATAGATTCAGACAATACTTATGAAAGAGGATGCAAAGAATACTGGGGTTACAATTTAATTTGAGACGGGAAGAAAGGAAAATGGTAGAACAGTAATTATGCCAATGGTGGAGGTTTATCAATACCAAGGTTTCAATTTGAATACTGTTATTTTGAAATGACTTAGCTTGAATTTACTGGCCTTGCTTTGCTATCCTTCAAGCTCATTTATCATCTTTGGTGAGAAAAGGTCAGATTGACTAATGTTTATAGTTTAAGCCATTGAACTTTCATACCTTATTTTAGTTGCATGTATATGCAGGAAAGCATGCCAAATTGCAGGTAGTTGGTATGATCTCTTTTCTGGTGATAATACCCACAATGAATTAAAGTAAATGAAAACATTTTGAATTACAACTACTTTTGGCACAGAGTAACAAGATTCTTTTTGGTTGGGTATGTAGAAATATATATACATCATACCGGAATAAAGCTGTGGCCTGTTTTAATCTAGCTAATATATAGTTATAGAGTTTAGAGAAAATCTACAGGAAGTGGGAAGCCAATCTACACAATAGATGTACATTTCATACAGCATGCTCCCTTATTTTATCAATTGTGTGTAAACAGACTATTAGTAACTAAAAAACATGGAAAAAATTGTTCTGCATATTGATAAAAAAAAATAAACTTGCTTTGCTTTGTTTGCCTTATAAGAAAGAATAAGGTACAAGTTCTCTATGGCAAGGACTCAAAAGAAGGTCACTTCTTATAGTTGGATAAGGAAGAAAGAAAAGCTGCAGAGCTTCAACAAAAGGAAAATATTTTTTTTAGAAATAAGGGATTTGGAAAATGGATTTGAATTATTTCTCCTTTTTGGGGGGTAGCGGAAGTGGGAGCAGTGATTTCATTTTTGGACAGAATACTGTGTGAAGAAATTTTCTCTACTAATCCATATCAGCAACTACTTTGCTACTTAGAATCAAAGAAATATGCCTAAGAATATGAAAAAAATTAAATCTTTTACCCAAGATTACACAACTAATACATGTCAAAGGCAAGAACCGAACCCAAGTTTTGCTGCCTTGTGCACTATGCCCTGTTGCTTCAAAATACATATTAAGAGGAAGAGACAAATCCTGTTGATTAATAATCATCATATCAATTTAACTTTAGAAACTAAATATAATGTGACAAATATACATTTTAAAAAATAAGTGGTAGCTTCACTCTCAGCATTGAAATACAAATGCTATTTGGTATTTCACTAAATCTATCTTTTGTGAGAACTATGTCATGACTAGAGAATAATACTAAATGCACATGAATTTTTTGTTTTCACTCTATGGATAAAAAAAGTTTTACTTTGTACTTGATATTTCTCTTTAGAAATGGTTACAGATGCATATATATGCATATAATTGATATCTATGTATGTGATTATGTATATTGTAGTTCTTTTTCATTAAAATGAATATAAGTCCCTTACCAATAGTACTTTGATCTTTCTGTTTGGCATATCACTCACAGTGTCTACTAGACTACAAAGTTCTGCAAATGCTCAAAAAATGTTTATTACTGATATTTTCAGTCTTCTGAAAAGATGACTAATTATCATGTGACTAAATTGAAATGTGGATTTAATTAATCTATAAACATTTATTAAGTACCTAAGATGTGCCAGGCATGATGAGAGATCTGGATTTCTTCTGGCTTTTCCAAAAGAAAAGACATACCATTCCAAAATCTCTTCAGGGTTTCTAAGAAAGAAAGACTCTGGGAAGAAGTCAACATGTGGAGGAATTGGCCAACTTTATCATGTCTTTCTCCTCAACTTACTATAGTAGAGATCTTGGAGAATTCCTCTTGAGTGAGAACTAAGACTCTCTCTTGGTAGATTTGATTTATTCTGTAAGGGGTTGTTATGAGATAGTTTTCTAGAAAGACTCATATTGATGCACATAATCTATTCAACCAAAAGTGTCCCGTGTCAACTGCTTACTGAATAAATATTAAATATAAACTTTACTAACTACAATTCAGTAAAAAGCTATATTTTGATAAAAGGCCTTTGAAGAAGGATTAAACCTAATTTAAAATCAAATAAAGAATTGGTGGGTTAAAGATCAAATCATAAAAACAATAATTTTATTATAAAAATGAAAATAATCAAATAACACAGAAAAATTAGGGGGATTTAGTTCCTTCAGGAACATTTTTTTCTTTAAACATATTCATTGACAAAAAGTGAAAAATAATATATCAATGAATTAGTATGCAATTAAAATATAATAGAAAATGAACAATTTTTTAAAAAAAGAAACCAATATATAAATTTTGAAAATCAAAGAAGAAATACAATGAATTAATAGAGTATGATACATTTACTTGATAAAACTAATAAAACAAATTCGTAATAAGTTTGATTTATAAAAGAAGAAAAATCTATCACTAGTAAAAATGAAATTACTAAAAAATTTGTTGTGTTACAACAGAATAATTAAAATCTTAAATGGAATAAGGAACAATGGTAAGATTATGAAATATTCCAATTAGCAGCACAAGAAATAAAGATTTTAAATTACCCAATCTGAGAAAAAGAAATTGAACAAACTATAAATAAAATAGAGAGGAAAAAACAAGACCAGATGGATTTGTAAATGAATTTTCTCAAATATTGAAAGAATTCATTCTAATATTGTATAAACTATATTCAGTGATAGGAAAATGGATTCTATTCTTCTATGATACGAATATTGTTTTGGTACATAAAGCAGGGTGAATCAAAATGGGAAAAATTAACTATCCAATATCCCTGATGAATATAGATGCAAAAACTTTAAATGCTTTCTTAGTAAAGAGGCTACATGTAAGTTTGATACAATAATAGGAAAAAATATATTAATGTAGTATGTACTATTGATAAGAGCAACAAAATTATAATATACAGAAAAAACTTTTAAACAATATACAAAACCATTTTTATTGAAATACTTGAAAACATAAAAATAAATGGAGATCTCCTTAATTTGATAAGTAGTACCTATCAATAACCAAGAGAGGTTAGGTTAGCACATGAAATAGATATAAACTAGAGTCTTCTTTAATACAAAAGATATACATTGTTACTACTACTATTTAATGTAATACTAGAAATACTAGCTATAATAAATAATAAGGCAAGAATAAGAATTTTAGGGAATAAGCATAAGCAAAGAGAGGATACAGAATTATAATGTTTTTTTTTTTTTTTTTTCCTTCTTCCAAATTACATGGTTTAAGTAGAGAGCCCTACAGGGGGTCAAGTAAAATTAATTGAAATAACTTCAGGAAGATTTTAGGATATATAATAATCAAAATAAATCATTATTTTTCTACATTATTACTCCCAAAAATCAGGTATGGGTTTTAAATAATGACAGAATGTACAAAATATTTGGAAATTTACCAGGTAAGACATACAGAGGAAATATATGAAAATAACTACAAAAAAACCTTTATCTAAATAAAGACTAAATCATTCAAGAAATGTTATTGCTCATGGGATATGATAATTAAAAATGCATAATTATACCAGATACCCCTCCTAGCTACTGTCATAAGGCAAGAAAAATTGGAATAAATGTAGGCAAAAGGGGAAAAAATTCCTATTAATTACTCATGGGAATGAGCATGAAAGAAATATACCTATACACTATACATGTTTCTTACAAATATCTAATCTTATTTTTGTCTTTCCTTTTCAATTGTGGGTAAGTGTAAAGGAAAGAAAAATAAATGCAAGTATGATATATTAAATAACCGCTAAACGTTTTTAGAAAAAGAAAAGCTATATATAGAAAAAATAATCAGATGAAGAATATTACTAAATACTGATCATGAATAAATATTTAATATTTAAAGTTTGCACCAGTGACTATTAACTTGTTACAAAGATAAATCTGGAAATCTTATTCAGTCGATTCTATATTTATATTTCTTTCCATGTCACACCAAAGAGTCGGGGGGAAAGGAAAAGCAGGACATCTCCATTCTTCTCTTTCTTTATTAATGGGTAATGAAATTGTATTGTGCCTCATTTGGAAATCAATTATTTCCAAGTGGATGGATATATGTATTGTACAATCATTGTTCTTATAATCTGCATGCTTTTAGTTACTTTCCCAGTAGTAGTAATATGTTTGTAATGAGGCATGAACACACTCTGCTCAAGTCCTTCCAATGAGTGATGGTCTAATCTAATTTCATGCTTAATCCAAATGCATTTAATTCAGTGTAGCAGCATGAAAAGAACCTTAGACTTTGAAAACCTGGATTTGTCATTTCTGCCAGTTAGTACTGATGAGTAACAGGGCATATGAAGAATCTTTTTTGCCTGTTTCTGGCAGACCATGTGTGCTAGCTTACGACTTAGGTACCCCAAGTATCATAAACCCTTACTGGCTACTGGGCAGGAAGTTTCCAATTCAATAGATATTTAAAAGGGAACAACCCAAGAACAATTGCTCTTTCTTTCCATAAACTGAAGCTCTGAAGACTTTTTGAGCTTTTTACTAGAGATATGGTGCTTTTCTAGCCTCATACCATTTTGGCATCATGTCAGCTGCTTCCACGTGGCACCTGAAGAAGACAAGTTCAGCTCAGAAAGCTTTTTGCTGGGCTTCTGGCTATCTTTTATGCTTTGTGTTTCTTTTCTTGATCAGAAGTAATTGAATATCATTCTAGAGAGGGATGCTTTAGACTCTGAGAAGACTTTATGAGTAAGATGTCTGGAGATCCTAGGTCCTCAGTCAATGCCAGATACTTGGGAAAGAATTTTTGGCACCTACTCTAGCGCTTTTGGAGAAAATGAACAACAGCTGGGGAATAAGTTCAGCCCCTGATCTAGCTGGCCATAATAGACTGATTTTGATGACTGTGAGTGTGGACAGTCAAAATGAAATGTAAAACACTTATTCAGTAGCCCTTGAAATGCTTCATGTTCTGACATTAAAATCTTAGCATCCTGGAAGTGTACAATAGTCACTAAAAATCACTGTATCCTATTTTATGTCTTCTTCCAATATGTGCTTGTCATAATCTTTTATGTCTAGTATTTCTTGTGAGTAAATAAATACCTGTCCCATTCCTGATTTAAACTGTGCCCTGAAGACCTTTGTATCCTTTATATTTTGTCACAAAAAGTTCTTAACCCAGAAATTCAGAGATCTGTGTTTACTGAACATTAGGTTACATATGCTTCTGTGTACTATATAACTAACATGTTTGACTGATTCACCTTTCTATTTCTTAACCAGTAACAAATTACTTTGATGATTATGACTTTGTGAGTATGTTTTATAGAATTCTAAGTTTCTTCTTTTTCATTTTAAAAATGATTTTTAAAGATTATTGATATTTTGTCATTGCAGATAAATTTAATTACTATTTTTCTAGCCTCCCCCCAAAAAAACACAACACTCTGTTTGATTGCTTTGCCACTGAATAAGTGAATTTATTGAAGTAGTGGTTCTTAATTGTGAGATAGATGATCTTGGATGTTTCAAAATCTCATTGGGTTTCAGTTTCATCGATTCATAAAATGAGTATAATTATACTAATTCCATTTTTTTTAAATAAAAGCATTATAACTATAAATTTAACTATGAGTAATGTTTATCATTATTAATTATTCAGCCTTTATTCATTGAGAATCTATTGTGTTTAAAGAATTCTAGGTACCATGTGGTATCTTTTGCATAATATTAAATTTCTCTGCTACATGGGTCATATATTCCCATTATTAGAAAATATTGTAGGTATTAAGGATAGTTTGTATAAATAAACAATCCTCTATTCTCTCCCTAGCAAATCAAGGTTTTGGTTGACTAGCCACAGATTCATAGTTAGGAATGTTTAAGCTGAAAGTACATGGTGAAATGACTCCAGGAATTATTCTTGGAGAGTATAGAGGTTTAAGTGGAAGGATGAAATAGAGAGTTTGTTAGGAATGGGAGAATGATACTATTAAATTAATAGTAATCACAAGTTACTTCATGTTCATAAATTTTCTACTGATGGGTACCTGTGAGACCCTTTTGTATACTAATGAATCTGTGAAAACAAGCTAGAATAGAAAGTATCTATTCATGAGAATATTCTCTAATTTCTAAATCTGTTATTACACAGCCTACTGTATTTATGATCTTCAAAGGAGGTAAATCTAAATTTCTCTCTCAGAAATGTTCTAATTTTTTTTCAATTTTTAAAACATTTTAACTTATTTTTTTTAATTTTAAATTCTGTACTTTTCTCCCTCTCCTTTCCCCTGATTGAACTAGTAAATAATCAGATATAGGTTGCATATAAGCAATTATATACATTTCCATATTTGTCATTTTGTACAAGAATACTCAAATAAAGGAGAAGAAAATGAATGAAAGAAGGCAAAAAAGAATATATTTGAGTCTGTATTCATCAATGTCACTTCTTTCTCTGGAGACAGTATGCTTTATCATAAATCCTTTGGGATTGTCTCGGATCATTTTATTGCTGAGAATAGCTAAGTCATTCAGTTTTTCACTGAACAATACTGCTATAATTATGTACAACATTATCTTTGTACTGTTCACTTCCATATGCATCAGTTCATTTAACTCTTTGCAGGTTTTTCCTTTTCTGAAATAGTTCTGCTTATCATTTCTTATGGCACAATAATATTCCATTACCATCATACATAACAACTTGTTTAGTCATTCCTCAATTGATAGGCCTCCCTTGGATTTCCAATTCTTAGGCACCACAAAAGAACTGCTATAAATATTTTTGTACAAATAGGACCTTCTGCCTTTTTTTGGAAGGTTTTGGGATATAGATCTAGCAGTAGTTTTGCTGGATGGGCAAAGTTGCAAATTGCTCTCCAGAATGATTCGATCAGTTTGCAACTCCACCAACAAGGCACTTTTGAACCAGTTTTCCCACATTCCCTCCAACATCCAACATTTTTCCTTTTTTAAAATTTTTTTGGTCATTTTAGCCAATTGATAGCTATTAGGTGATACCTCATAACTATTTTGATTCACATTTCTTTAATCAATAGTGATTTGGAGTATTTTTTTTCATATGACTACAGATAGTTTTGAAAATCAAAATTATCCATTTTACATTTTGTAATGCTCTTAAGATTACTGTAGTCATTTACTATACTGTACTTAATCTATTCCCCTGATCCATCATTCTACTTCTTAGTCATCACCAGATTGTTTTGATAATTACTGCTTTATAACACAATTTATAACTGTTAGGATTAGATCACTTTCTTTTGCATTTTTTCACTGATTCTCTTGATATCCTTGAATTTTTGTACTTTCAGATGAATTTTGTTATAATTTTATCTAGTTCTATAAAATAATTTGTGATAGTTTTATTGATATACCACTATATAAGTAAATAGATTTAGAAAGAATAGACATTTTCATCATATTGGCTTGGTAAATCCATGAGCAATTAATATTTTTTGATTGTATAGGTCTGACTTTATTTGTGTGAAAAGTGATTTCTAGTTTTATTCATATTGTTCCTGGGTTCATCTTGGCAGTTAGGCTATCAAGTATTTTATATTATTTATATATATTTTATATTTAATTTCTTTGTCTATTTCTTGCTGCTGGACTTTGTTGGTAATAAATAAAAATGCTGATGATTTGTGTAGGTTTGTTTTGTATCCTATAACTTTCCTAAAATTGTTAATAATTTCAAGTAGATTCTCAATTTACTCTAAGTATACCATCATATCATCTTCAAAGAGTGATAGTTTTGTTTTCTCATTGCCTATTCTAATTCCTTTAATTTCTTTTTTCTCTTATTGCTATAGCTAATATTTCTTGTACAATATAAAATAATAAAGTTTATAATGAATATCCTTGCTTCATCCCTGATCTTACTGAGAAGGTTTTCAGCTTATCCCCATCAGAGATAATGCTTGGTTATGTTTTTAAATAAATATTACTTATCATTTTATGGGAAGCGCCATTTATTCCTGTGCTCTCTAATGTTTTTAAGAAGAATGGGTTTTTATTTTGACCAAGATTTTTTCTGAATATGTTGAGATCATATTTCTTTTTTGTTTTGTATTGATTTGGTCAATTATTCTGTTAGTTTTCCTAATGTTGAACCAGCCCTGCATTCCTGGTATAAATCCCTTTTGGTCATAACATGATTCTTGTGATACAGTGATGTAATCTCTTTGCTAGTACTTTATTTTAAAAATTTGCATCAATATGTTTTAGGAAAATTGGTCTAACTTTCTTTCTCAGTTTGGTTCTTTCTGGTTTTAGTATAAGTATAATATTTGTGTCATAAAAGGAATTTTGCAGCACTCTATTTTTCCACATAATTTATATAGTATTGGGATTTATTGTTTATTTGTTTCGTAGGATTTTTTTGTGAATTCAACTCCTGGGATTTTTTCCCTTAGAAAATTCATTCATGGCTTATTCAATGCCTTTTCTAAAATTGGAATAAGTATTTTATTTCTTCTTTTGTTAAACTGGCATGCATACACACACATAAATTTCACTTATATTATCAGATTTATTGGCACATAATTAAGCAAAATAGTTCCTAGCAACATAACCTTAATTTCCTCTTCATTTGGGTGAATTTACCCCTTTCATTTTTGACAATAACAATTTAGTACAATATTATTATCTAGTTTAATCTGTAAGTTATTCAACTTCTCCTTTAAAATTTAGATCCTATACCATTTGGTGCACATAGGTTTAATATTGAAAAGACTTTATTGTCTATGGTATCTTCTAGCAAAACATAGCTTCCTTCTTTGTATCTTTAATCTAAGTCTCTTTGCTTTGTTTTTATCTGGCATCATGAATGCTATCCTTGCTTTCTTTGTTTCAGCTAAAGCATAATAAATTCTGCTATATCCTCTTACCTTTACCCTATGGGTATCCCTCTGCTTCAAATGTGTTCCTTGGAAACAATATATTACAGGATTCTGTTTTTTAACCCATTTTGTTATCCACTTCCATTTTATGGGAAAGTTCATTCCATTCACATTTACAGTTATGGTTTCTAACTGTATCTTTCCCTCCATGCCTCCATGCTATTTTTCACTTGCTTGGCTCCTTCTCTTCTCCCCCACCCTATCCTTTCTCACAAATGTTTTACTTTTGATCACTGTCTTCCCCAATATACCCTTCTTTTTATTAGTCTGCCCCTTCTTCCTCCCATCTCATCTATTATCCCTGTCCCTTTTTACTGGGATTTCTATATCCAACTGAGTATGTATGCATTCCCTCATTGAGCCAATTTCCACAAAAGTAAGGTTTAAACTTTGCCCTCCATTTACCCCATTCAATTTCTCCCCTCTTTCTTTCCATGCAATATTCTTTCTCAGCCCTTTATTTTTTGAGGAAGGCAACATCCCATCAGAGTCACCTAAAATCCACACCTTCTCTCTATATATCTTCCTTCTATTTGTACTTATAGTAATGAAATTGAGTTACAAATATCTTATTATATAAAAATATAAACAGTTAAACCACACTGAATTCCTTATTTTTTATCTATCTTGTTTCTTTTTAAAATTTTTTCATGTTTATGCTTATTTTGGAAGCAATTTTTTTAATTAGCTCTGGTTTTTTAATTAGAAATGTTTAGAAGTCCTCTATTTCATTAAATATCTATTTCCCCCTGAAAGATTATATTCATTTTTGCTGTATAGGTTATTCTTGATTATAATGCAAATTCTTTGTCTTCTGGTATGTCATATTCTGTGAACTTCAATTTTTTAAGGTGAAATCTTTTAAATCCTGTATAATCCTGTAACTCCACAATATCTGAATTGTTTCTTTTTGGCAGCTTTACATATTTTCTCCCTGATCTGTGAATTCTGGAATTTGGCTTAATGTTCCTGGGAGTTTTTATTTTAGGGTCTCTTTTTGGTGGTGATCAGTAGATTTCTTTTTTAATTTCCATTTTGCCTTTTGGTTCTAATATATCAGATATTGTCCAAGCTTCCCACCCTCTTTTTCCCCCTCCTTTTTCTTTCTTTTCTTTTTATCATGGCTTTAAAGTAGTCCAATAATTCTTATATTATTTTCTGTTGGTTTTTATTCCAATGAGAAATTATTTTCTTCCTCTTTTAAACTTTTTTGATTTTGTTTGATCATATCTTGATGTTTTATAGAGTTATTAGTTTCACTTGTTCAATTCTAATTTTAAGAAATTATTTCCTTTGGTGAGCTGTGTACTTCCTTTTCCATTAGGCCATTTCAGTTTTTATTTTTTTAGGGAATAACAACTCCGTATATTTTTGTATAACTCTATTTTTCCTTATTCTCTTTCATTACTCCCATTTCTTCTCCCAATTTTTCTTCTACTTCTCTAATTTTCTTTTCATAATCCTTTTAAAACTTTGCAACAAATTTTTGGGGGGCTTGAGACCACATTATATTTTTCTTTGAGGTTACAGTTTTAGTCATTTTGATCTCATTGTCCTCTTTTAATTTTATGTCTTGATCCTATCCCATCACCATAGCAACTTTTTTTTTTTTACAACTTGGTGTTTTAATGTAAGAATTAGGCTCTAGTCTTTCACTGTCCCAAGCTTTTTTCTAGGATTCTGGGTCTTATTGCTAACTTTCACTGAACTTCTGAGTTTACCTGTTTGCCTTCTCAGGAGGGCAGGATTAGTTCCTGGTTTGAACTAGGGGGTAAGGTCTTTCTTTTGGCTTCTCTGTAGTGTGGTACTTTGCTTCTGGATTGCTATGGTAACAGTCATTCTGGTAGTTGGCCTTGGAAGAGGGATCTTTTGCTGATCTGCCCCAGAGGTAGGGCCCTATTGCTAGGTGGCTCTGTGCCCTATTTTAGGCTTTTGGCTGGAGGTCTAGTGTTTTGGCTATTGGTGGAACCTCCTGGTGACTTGTGTTTGACTTGGGTTCTGGTACCTTGCTACCTTGCACAGACTGCTCACTTACCTAGGAGGCTGCTGCTTGCAGAAGAGTTAGGTCTCATTGGTGGATTGCCCCAGGCTTGGAATCTTGCTGCAGCCTGACTGCTGGGAAGGCTGGCTGTTGCTGTTTCTCTTGGACCTTGATTCCCTCCTACTCAGTGAGACTGATCTTTCTTATCAGTTTAGTAAGCTATTTCTCTGCTCCTAAACCAATTCTTAAGTGGTCTTGTAGTTTCTTAGCAACAGGAAAAGGAATAGAGGATTTGGGGGATTTCCAAGGGTTCCTTATTCATTCCACCATCTTGGCCCTTGAAATCTTTTAATTTTTAAACAGGGTAGCTGACTTCATTTAAAAAATAGAAATTAATATATACATGTATTTAAAAGATGTTATATTTGCATATTTGCTCACTTTCCTATTGTATACATATACACACATATATATTTCATGTATGTGTACACATCTGTATCTACAGAGATAATCTAGATAAAAAAAGATTGGAATACACAAAGAGAGAAACAAAGGGAGAAAGACAGAGGGAAGGAAGAAGCCAGTGGAAGAGAAAAAGAAAGAGACTGTGTGTGTGTGTGTGTGTCTGTGTCTTCATATTTCTTTCTATTACTCACATTTTCATATAGGGCTTGAAGGGTCTCCAGGTCTACCACAGAGTTATCCAAATTCACAACAGCTGTTTAAAAAATGGCAAAAAAGAGAAAAAACAGTTAGTGATCAAGATGATTATGAGCTAATTATGAAAAGTAGGTTGGTCATTCAACTATAGATAGCAAAATGATTTCATAAATCTGTAGCCACCAACTTTCAAGTTTTAGTTCAAATAATCCCACCAGTCCTGGGCCTAAAAACCTTTTTAGATGTAGGTATCATGATAAACAAAAACAAAAACAAAACAAAAAAAACCAACAAGAAACAATAAAACTCTCTTTCTTGCCTCTTTTTTTATGGCAGATAATCACCCCATTCCACTTCTCCCTTTCTCTTTCTCCCAAAACATAGCTCTATCATGCATCAAATTCATCATTTTTAGATATTATCCCTTCATATTCAACTTATACCTGTCTTTGGTCTATATCTATATCTAATCTATATCTATCCTTCCAACTCCCATAATAATGAAAAAGTTCTAATGAGTTAAAAGTATCACTGTCTCATGTAAGAATGCAAACAGATAAACCTTATTAAGTCCCTTATGGTACCACTTTCCTGATTACTTCCTTATGGTTCCCCAGGGTTTGGTATTTGAAAATCAAAATTTCCATTCAACTTTGGGCATTTCAACACAAGCATTTTTTTTTTTTTGCTTTTTGCTGAGGCAATTGGGATTAAGTGACTTGTCCAGGGTCACACAGCTAGGAAGCTTCAAGTGTCTGAGATCAGATTTGAACTCAGGTCCTCCTGACTTCAGGGCTGAGTGCTCTATCCACTGTGCCACCTTGCTGCCCCTCAACACAAGCATTTAAAAGTCATATATTTCATTGAACATTCACCTTTTCCTCTGAAGGATTATACTTATCTTTGCTGGATAGCTCATTCTTGGTGTAATCTAAGCTCCACTGCTCTCCAGAATATCATATTCCAAGCTCTTCAGTTCTTTAATATAGAAGCTGCTAAATCTTGTGTTATCCTGTGCCTCCCCTATACTTGAATTGTTTCTTTTTGAATGACTACAATATTTTCTCCTTGACCTAGGAGTTCCAGAATTTGGCTATATTATGCCTTGGAGTATTCATTTTAGGATCTCTTTCAAAAGGTGATTGCTGGATTCTTTCAATTTCCACTTTTCCCTCTGATTCTAGAATATTTGGACTGTTGATTTCTTGATGATTTTTGAAAGATGATGTCTAGGATCTTTTTTTGATCATGACTTTTGGGTAGAGCAATATATTTTAAAATTATCTCTCCAGATCTATTTTCCAGGTCAGTTGTTTTGCCAATGAGTTATTTCACAATTTTACTATTTCATTTTTTGGTATTGCTTTAATGAATCTTGATTTCTCATAGAGTCATTAACTTCCATTTGCTCAATTCTAATTTTTAAGGAATTATTTTCCTCAGTGAGCTTTTGTACCTCCTTTCCCATTTGACCAATTTTGGTTTTTAAGGTATCTTTCTCCTCATTACCTTTTTCTATTTCCTTTTGTAGCACTCTCAATTATTTTCCTGGTTTTTTTTTTTTTTTTACTGTCTCTCTCTTACTTGACATTCAAAATTCCTTTTGAGCTCTTCCATGACTTAAGTCCAATTCTTATTTTTCTTAGAAGCTTTGACTTTATCTTCTTCTGAGTGTGTGTTTTGATCTTCCTTGTCACCATAATAACTTTCTGTGGCCAGAAACTTTTTATGCTTTCTTCTCATTTTCCTAGACCATAACTCAGGTTTTAATTGTTTGGTAAAGTAGGGGCTCTGTTTCCAGGATGGAGGGTGTACTGTCCCAAGATGTTTTCAGAGATACTTCTAGAGACCTGACCACAAGAACTCTTTTCTGTCCTGGAACTGTTAGGAGTGTCCCTGTCTCACTGTACCTGTTAAGATCTAGTATGTTGGAGCAACAAAGTTCTGCTTAGTTGGTTCTGAGACTGGAGCTGGTGCTGGGGCTGGGATTGGCACTGAGACTGGGGTTGGTGCTGGGACTGGGGTGAGGGCCAGGGCTGCACTGATGCTTTCTGCAGTGGGACTGTACACTAGGTTCCTACCCTGGTTCCACAGATCTTTTCTGCAGACCTTCTAAATTGTCTTCAGCTGGATAATGTTCTATTCTGTCTTTTAGGATGTTTTGATGCTCTAAAATTTGTTTAGAGTAATTATTAAAAGGAATTTAGAAAAGTTAAAGAGAGAGTTGGGCAAGTTCCTGTCTTTACTCTGCCATATTGGCTCCACCTTATTTACTGTAACTTAGTCTAGTATTCCAATTTATCTATAATAGTTATATATACAATTGGTGGAAATAGGGAAAACTGGTCCAAATGTAAACTTTGTGTCAAAGGGAAACTTGTTTGAGATTAAAGTTTTCCTAGAACAAATCCACAAAGTTTAACAGTCATAAGTATTCTTTATGTATTCTCAATATCAATGCTGCCCAACTCAAATAGAAATAGTGACACTAAAGTGTACATAATGATCCTTGCCAGTTGCATATTGACTAAGAAAACTGAATATTTATTTTATCTATGATCTATTATATTTTATTTTGTTAAATATTCCCCAGTTAATTTGGTTAGAACTACCCTAGGGAGAGATACTAGCATTTGATACCTCTGCCCTGTATCATACACTATTCTTCTAACCCCGCCCCCAAAAAAATTAAAACACAAATACAACATCATCTTATGAACACTGGGAATATCTGTGGAATTCATATAGGAGATAGAATAACTAAAAGGATAAAAAAGGAATATGAGAGAAATAATTTAGCAGCTCTATATTGATGCTGCAGGTATGCCCCAGGTATATCAGCAAGATATTTACCAAGGAAAACATGATCCTTCTACTCACATGATAAACCCATTTTAATTTCTAGAGAAAGTCAAAACTCAGATCCCCTCTTTTGCTCACTGATGCCTTGGAGAACCAATTCCGCTCTGCATTATGTTTTTCTCTTGAGTCCTTGGCCACCTTTTCTTATTGCTGATTATACTCTACTGAGGCCTGATCTCAATCTTAGGTCACTTACATCAATTGCCACTTTCACTCACATATACAGGCTGCTGAACAAATTTAGAAAATCATTGCTTACAAATTATGATATGACTTCAATTAGGCCCTCCCTACTTCTAAGAAATACTTCTATACCACCTTTATCAACTATCCCACTCTCCATAGTGACTTTTCAAAACCTTTTCTTGCCTCCTCAAATCTCCCATGATTCTCCCTTTCCCCACCATCTTAGCTGAGAATTTTGTCTCATGTCTTACAGGTTCATAACATAAGTGTTATCTTTGACTCATAATCTCCCAAGTCCTTATATCCAATCTTTTGCTAAGGGTTGTTGATTTTAAAATTGCAATATCTCTTAAATGTGTCTCTTTTTTCTTTGATACTGATACTATCCTAGCACAGGGACTCATCACTTCACACCTAGATTACTGCAATAGCTTGCTGAATGTTCTGCCTGCCACAAGTCTCTCTCTAGTCCAATCACCCATTCTCCACTAAGCCACCACAGTACTTTTTCTAAGGTGCAGGTCCAATCATGTTACCATCCCCTACTAAATTAACTCCAAAGGCTCACTATTACCTCCAGGATCATATACAAAATATTTCATTTGGCATTCAAAGGTTTTCATAATACTTCATACCTCCATTCACTTATCATAACTCTTTAATGCAATGGTACTAGGTGCTTTGGTCTTTCATGAACAAGAAAGACACTTTATTTCTCAGCTTCAGATATTTGATTTCTCTGCTTGTCTCCCATTCCCGGAAAGTTTTCCCTCCCCATTTCTACCTCTTGGCTTTCCTGGCTTCCTTCAAGTCCCAGCTAAAATCCCACAGAAACTATTTCCCACTAATTTCTATGTCTTCCTCCTGTTAAATATTTCCTACTTATCTTATACATAAATTTGTCTATATGTATATAGGTTGTCTATACATGTTTATATGTCTCTCCCATTAGATTGTTAGCTCCTCTAGGGCAGAGATTGTCTTTCCTTTTCTTTATATCTCCAGTACTTAGCAAAGATTCTGGTACATAGTACCAATAGGTGCTTAATAAATATTTATTTATTGATTATTATTATTAAAAATCCTTTCCAGATCTTTGTTTTTTGCCTGTAAAATTGGGGTTGATTTTCTATGCTGTAAACACAGCTTAATAGCTTAATAGAGATGGACAGATGGGTAATTACTATTCATACACAACATTTATATATCCTTTTGCCATTTACAAAGTGATCACATAGATTATGAAATTTAATCCCCACAACAACTATTCTATAACAGTCTGGTCTTAGGTAATCAGTCTCATTTTGAATGATGAAAACAAGTCTCAGGAATATTAAATAGAGGTTATTTAGCTTGTAATCATTGGAATCGGAACCTGTAGCTATCCAGGTTTTCTACTCCAAGTCCAGGAGTGTTCTTAATTTTTTTTTCTATCTCCACAAAAAGTTTCATTCACCTGAACTGAGAACTGGCATATTAAGACATTTGTTGAGGACCCATACCTAAGATTTGCATAATTTTAATGCTGAGATTTAACATAAATTTCTGGATTGGTTACTACTTTGCTATGTAATCACTAAATTTCACTTTTTGTGTTTGTCTCAATTTCCTCCCTTATAAAAGAAGGAAAATAGTATTCACATCTCCTGGGGTGTGACACAATTAGCTCAGTAAGGAAATATAGCCAAATCTGTTTCAGTTAGTTCAAAATAGATGTCATGCTTTGTATTCATTTTGATATATTTATTTACCAAATACACATTTAGGCACAGACATAATCTTAGAACAAATAATAAATCTAAGAACTAGACAGGAAATCAGTGTTGTAATCTAAAATTATGATTACTTCATTCACTGTAAATCATGGCCCTTTAATAGTCAACTAAGTGAAAATATGAATGCAATTCAAGATTAGAGGATAGTTTTCACTCATCCTTCCCACCTCCCTCCCCCCCATTGTTGCAGTTCCTTCATGAATACCATCAGTGTCTGGGACTCCTCACAATTCTAAACTGTCCATTCCTAACAAGTTTATACAGTAGTTTTAGCTACATTCCCATAATACACATAAAAGAAGTCTTGGTCCTAATTTCACTAAAGTATCTGTTTTATTTTTATGTGATTGGGTTTGAGGGTCAAGAAGATGTCAATAGGAAGCACAGAGGCTTTTAATAAGAATAGAAGGGTATCCATTTATTTATATTACTGCTAATTTTTGAGGATAAAAATAGATGTTTATGGTCTTAATATGTGCATTTGACTACTTTTTATATAAGACAGTTAATGATTTTATGCTTTCACATTAATTTAAAACTAAGAAGATGATAAAAATAAATTGTATTGTCAACTTTGGTAAGTTATTCTAGCACTTTTTTATGTTACTCATTTACCTGATCTTTTAAAAAAGGACAATCATGGTGAATTTCCTCCCTTCCCCCTCCCCCCTGTCATTTTTTATATACATATGCATATATATATATGTATATGTATACATATATATACAGACACACACAAATGCACACATATATACATGCATTATATGTGTGTGTGTATATATGCATATATATATATCAGAGGGATTTCTTTAGGAAAGTAATTAATTAAAATGGAAATCGATGCACATAAAATTATTTCTATTTGGTTTATAAAGAGATAAAATTTGAAGTGATTGGAAATATATCAGCTATATTCTAGAGGAAAGGGGGCATGGAAGAGAAAAGGAATAAGTTGGGAATGTCAGATAGAAAATAGTTACACGATTATTTATTTGTTTCTGACAGATAAGAATTAAATGATAAAACACTGATTTCATTTTCTTGTCTTTAATAATTTGGTCTACTTATTTCCGTTGGTTGAAGCTGTGCACTAATTTGGCTAAACTCATTGAATTTCATTGTCTTTTCAATGAATTATTCTGCTCCTAATTTGAAGTGGAAAATCATACTTTAGAATATCTAGTCACTTAAATTGAAGTTTACAAATTATAATTATATTCCATAAATTATAAAAACTTATAAAATGCCAGTAAAATTATTTTTCTCATTCTCAAGGTATACCTATATTACTTATACAGAAGAAAAGTAATATAAAAATCCAGATCAGAAGAGAAAACTGGGATATTTGTTCTGTAATTGATGATTATGCAAAAAAGAGTTTCACACACATATGGCCCATAGACATCAGAATTATACTTTTTATATGTTGGGTCTTTGTTTTTTATCTTGTTTTCAGAATTAATCTGCTTTAGCACCAAGAAATATGGCCCACAATTCCTAGTCTGACTTCCTACAATGTTAGAATAACCCCAGGATTAGCTGGAAAGCCCTATAATACTTCTGTTTGAATGTTTGTATGTGATAAGAAAATGTCTGTCTGTGAGCTTTCAACAGAAAAGCTATGTGGAAAGGAAAGGATCATATTTTAAAAGCCTATTTTAAAACAAACTTGTCCAAGAAAAAAGCACTAAATTTCAATTATGCAAAAGGATCACAAACTCACACTTGGAAATACTGAACAATTTTTCAGTTAGCCAGAGAAACTTACTTTACTTATGAAATTTATTAGAAGATGATGATTTTTAAGAGTATCATTTTTTCATTGATGAAAGCAGTTTTATTCTCATTATAAAAGTTAAAAAATTCCCAAGTATTAGATTTATCAAGAGACAAAAAAAAGAATATCCACAAGATTTCCTCATCCTAGAGGTCCTTCAAGCAGAGATTAGATTAACCCATTATCAGGACTGTGATAAAGGGGGTTTCTGTGGAATTACTAATTAGATTACATGACTCCCCAGGTATTTTCCAAATCTGAGGTTCTGGATTCTGGATTTCAAGAGGGTCAAGTAAATCTCAATAAATACCTGCATAAAATCACCTCATTTAGAACATGAGGGGCTTTAGGGATCATTGTGAGTTTGTTGCGTTCATTTTTAAAAGGCTAAAAAACTATGTTGTGATCCACATTCAATCTCAACATTTCTAGATGCAGATGACTCTTGCCATCACAAGTCTATTGAAACTGGACTGAATGTCCTTATTGATGAAAAGAGCCACATTCATCAGAATTGATCCTCACATAATTTTGTTGATACTGTGTACAATGTTCTCTTAGTTTTGCTTATTTCCACTTAACATCAGTTCATGTAAATCTACTTAAGAGTATCTTAAAAAAAATACATCATTGTCAGAGTCTAAGTAGCCCTTGATGCTAATTTCTATTTGAATCTTCTTGCGATGACCGCATTTAACATAATACATACTCTAGTACTTTTACTTGGTTGCCTGAATAATGTATAAATATTTGATCTCCTTCACAGTAGTCTCGTTCCTCGATTCCATTCTTACAATCTGATAATAAAACAGAGCAAGCTTGAGAAACAGAGTGAAGAGAGACAGATAATGCCATCCCAATATCATGGATTTTGTTATTCCTACTAACTCAATCTTCCTTGAAGAGATAAATAATTCACCTTTGGCCAAGGATTTCACAAAAGCTTATAAAACCATCACCATAGTTTGATTGCATTATGTGGCAAGAGAGTTACAAGTATGTTTTCATGAAAACCTTAATTTCAGACATAACAGATACATGGTTTCGAGAATTGTATCAAAGATGACACACTGTCAAAGGCTTATTTCAATAAATGATCTATATAGAAACCATTATTGGGATCTAATAAAGTGATACATGTTTTATGTAAGTTTTTTAAAAGTCAGATTTGAGAAAGTACCAATAAATCCTTACAATCTTTCATGTGAAAATAAATAATAGAATTATAGCACATTAAGAGTTAGAAAAAAATTCTGGGTTCAACTATTCTCCTTTGTGATGAACAAATCTCACCTGAACATACAGAAAAAGGATTATAGTCCCTTCTATATACTGGTCATTCAACTTCTACTACAATAACTTCTGAGGCATCCCATTCCATTTTTTTGAGAGGTTGGACTTTAATACTTTACTTAAATGCAATTTTTGTTAACTTCAAGGCACTGTTAAAGTCAAGCATTTATAAAGCACCTGTTAAGTACTAGACACTACATTAAGCATTCGAAATAAAAAGAAAAAAAATTAAACAAAAATCAAAAAATCATCCTTATTTTCAAGGAGTCCAAAGTCTAAGTGGGAGATAGGGAATAAAAACTGTAAACAGCCATGCACAAACAAAATATATAGAAGGTAAACTAGAGATAAATTGAGAAGCAAATCATGAAGATTAAAGAGGTCTACAATCTGGAAGAGACTTTTTGTACAAGGTGATGCCTTGTCTGTTCCCGAAAGTTAAAAATAATTGTTTGTTTTATGCTGAATCACTGATTTCATCAATCCAAGTTTCTCTATCAATGTGAATTGTCAATAGTTCTACAATAAAATTATAGAATTCAAGTTGGTACGGAACTTTAAAAGCAGTTAAGCTAATTCCTTCATTTCAAAATGGGGAAAAAAGTATAAGATGATGTAACAACATAAATGGCATGGTCAGAATTCAAACCCAGAACTGACCAAAACTACTAGTTACATAGAACTCTGAAAAGCAAAGACATTCCATCAGGATAACATAAACTGGAAATGTCAGAGATAGAACTCAACCAAAGTCCAGACCTCAATCTACTTCCTTTAGAATTATACCCATAATCTTTATTGCATCTCGCCATATCTCTCCATTCACATAAATTCAGTCTTAGTTCAGACCCTTATTGTCTCTTGCTTCATAATGACAACAAAATTCGAAATGATATTCCTAATTCCAGGCTCACACTTTTTCCATCCAGTATGCTAACAGCTATCAAAATAAACATCTTAAGACATTAGTATAATCTTGACACTGTCTTGCTTAAACTATTCAGTGGCTTCCTACTGCCTCTAAGAAAACATCCTCAGTCAGAATGAATTTCATTGCTTTGTGTTCAACATAACTTTTCCACCTCATTTCATTTTATTCTCCTCCAAGAACTTAGTTACCACCACCTGGCATACTATTGAACTCAGCACTTTAATTTCTGTCTCTGTCTCTTAGTAGAGGCTGTCCTTCATGCCTGAAATACATTTTTTTCTTCACCAGGGCCTCTGAATCATTAGCATTAGGTACTTAAAATTGTGTTACATAAAAAAATAATAATTCTGTGGTTGAGGCACCTTCAGGTCTAGCCCCAAGACAACCAGAGAGGAAGGAGTCAAGAAGTGAGTGAAAAGGAGGAAAAAAACATTGAAAGCACCAAAAATTTCCAGGAAGCATGCAAAAAAAAAGAGAGAGAAGAAGGAAATATGGCCTTCAGAACTAAATAAACACATTTAGGCATCCAACTGAATAAATACAGAAAAATAAAGGAAACTGATTCCACCACTTGATGAGACAATGGACTCTGTGGAATATGAAATTATAACATTTTTTTCCTGAGTAATTTAAAAGAGAAATCAGAACCATGAAAGCAGAATCCAGTGACACCATGCCTACAGATGTGTTGAGGCAGAAGACACCCCAACAATATTAGGGATTCCAAGTTAAGGTGCAAAGGTTTATTTAAGATGTTTACAGCAGGCTAAGTTCTCAAGGAATTTAGCAGAGCCAGAAGCAAGAAGATAATTTTATAGGAAAGAGAAACAAAGATCGGGTTCAAGTCAATTGATGTAAACTGTCCTTGATTGGGTTTATGGGGGCTGGAGAGACCCCAAATCTCAAAAACCCTTTGCCTATTCATAGGCAAACTTGTAATTCAATCAGAAATCTTGGCCTAGGGTGTAATCACTGCCCTTTACAGATACTAGCCCTTAATTTCTCAAGCCTGAAGCCTTAGAAGGCAAAATAAAAGGATTTCCCACAAGGGGAAAGGCCCACTGAGCTCAGTGTAAACCCATCTTGCTAATAACCCACCTTTACTTCTCCCCTTTCAGAATGGTCCTGTAAGAAAGCTGCTTCTCTGAGGCTATAATAAACCCATTTTGCCATAAACCTCTTGCCTCATTTTTGGGGTTTGTGTATTCATCTACAAAGCCCACTATTGGTCAAAAGGGGGGTCCCCACACAATCTCCCCTCTTTCACACAGCTCATCAACACCATCTCCTCTCATCACAATGATATGCTAATTTTATTGCTTAGAGGTAAAATTGAGAAGTGGTAGGAATAGGGTTGCACCAATGTTGGATTTTATAGAGATGGAGCAGCTCCCATTATTGAATTCTATGCCTTTCTGACCAACAGACCATTCTCTGACAGCTAGCATATTTGTGGCACTCTCAAGGTCGCTAGCCTTAAGATTTATCCGAAAGTGCTACATTTCCCAAAGAGTTACACCTCATCAACTGAATGTTTCTTTTTTGTGGAACTTCATTACAATATGAGAGAGTACATAGAAATAAGAGAATGGGACTGGAAGATAGGAGTGAATTATGCATCAGTGTCAAATCAAGGACTAACAATGAAGGGAAGGGAACTTTTGTAGTCTCAGAAAAAAAAATCCTATAATGGAATAAGAGAAGTCAGGAAGAAAGAAAAAAAAAGAATAGGGAAAGGAAGAAATTTTGTTTTGGAGGTAGGCATGATGAATGAAACTTTGGGTAAATCGAGATGTTCAGTGAAGAAGATGAGGACCTTAAAATGACATTAAAAATCCTTAGGGATTTGGCTTTTGAAGAATCTTAATTGTCCTGGGGTGTGGGGAGGTGATGCAAGAGGTTGTAACCTCTTAGGACAACTCTCACCTGGAAGAAACTGAAAGTAGGGACACCTGGGAGATTTTCAGAAGGTACTTAAAAAAAAGTCAACAAGAAAAGGAATAGAGCAATGAATGGTAGGCTGTGTAATCAGGAATATGTGGTGGCATGTCCCATGCCATGTCATGGGACAGTGTTCTTTCTGACATTTGCAATAATAGCAGTGTTCTAAAAGTTAAGGAAAATAGAAAAAGGGGAATCTATGGGGCAAGTCCCACAAAATCATGGCGAAATCTCCTAGAGGAGAAAGCCTAGAATGGATGCATGAAGAATACAAAGAGAAGAGAGAAATTAGATAATTACAGGGGTCATAAATCAGAAAATGAGGATGCAGAGAAAATAGAAACAAATGATGGATATTAAAGAGAGTGAGAGAAATCATTTTTGGTTAGGTGTTCAAAAAACAAAATTTCAAAATTAAGGAACAGGACTAACTGAAAGGGAGGAGAAAAAAGAAATTGTATTTAAAGAGACAGAAGACATTTCCAATTTACCCCTTTGTGTAGATGAGATATCTACAATTTGCATATAGTTTTTTGGACTTTTTCAGTGTATCAGTTATTGTACTAACTTTTATTTTTCCTTCTCCAAAAATATTATTTGTCATATGGGATGGCTCCCTTGGAGGAAATAGGGACATATATATATATATATATATATATGAGATACCAAAAATTGGAGTTCAGTCATGTGAAGGAATTTTAAATGACCATTCTCTTTGGCAAACGGTAGATTTTTTTTAGAGAAGAGGCTACAGACAAAATGAAGGGATACAACAGAAAATGGGAATGGTAAATATGAAATAGACTGGGAAAGCACCCTATGAGTCAAAATGCCCTGGTAGACTGACCCAAAGGAAGGTATCAGTCATTGGATGGTCCATAAGTAGATTTTATGGGAAAACTTTAACCTATGGGACATGATTGGGCAAAGGGAGACAGATCCCTACAAAAGTGGCTCTCAGAGGTTTGACATAACTTGAATTTCAGACTGGACAGCCTCCCCAGAGGGTGGGATCTTGAAGATAAACTAATTTCTAGCAATGCCTTCTGCCTGCTTGTCTCAAGGATCAATTCTTTAGTTACTCTTGGTCCAAAACACCATTCAAGATATCATCACTATGGTGATATAAGTAACAGAAAATGTAAGTAACAGGTTTTACTTTTATTCATGGAATAAGAGATGTCAAAGCATGGAGGGTTTTAATCAAGCAAAGTTTGTATTATGATCCATAAGAAAAAGGAACCCACTGAGTGGGGTGGTAGCATCATTTTGGGAAAAAAAAGCTTTGGGAGAGGATTCTAGTTAATATGGTTGAATAGGTCAGAAAATTCCAATAAACAAAATAGTTCTTGAGGGTGAACAAAAAGCAATAAAAATAAACAAGAATTTGGGCATAACAGCAGTTCTCCCAGGACAAGCAAACAAGATCCTGAATGAAAAAATGCCAGGACACAGGTTTGACCCATGAGAAGTGTAAATAGTTTCAGGCTAGCTCCCCTGAATTAACAAGCAGAGAGCCCTAGGGCTAGTTGAGTGGGGAAGTAGCCCAGGAACCAGTCACAGGAATTTTCATCTCAGACAGTATAGGGAGAGTCCAGAATTTGAGTGAAAGAAGTTTAAGGGAACCTCTGCTAATAACGGGCACCAGGCCTAATGGTGCTCTGAGATGCAGCTCTGGGTTAGAAGAAACAAGTGCATCCTGGTGAGTGCAGAAGGAGTGGGGCAGGATCCTACGTGCTTACTGAAGGGCAGAGTTCTTGGTTTCTGATTCCAGACTGGAAGAAAGAACTGAAGGAAGACCTAAATCTAGAAGCACCATCCCTCACAGCCCAGGACCAAATAGCAACAAGAGACTGTAGTAAATTTATATTTTAAAAAATCAGCAGGCAAAAGAGAAAGAATCCAACCGTACAGTTACTATGGGATTAGAAAAGACCAGGGTTCATCGTCAAAGAATATTGAAGCAAAGTAAGTCTCTCCTATCCCAGAGAGTAATATCATATAGTCACCTGCCCCCCCCCCAAAAAATTTATAGAAATAAAAAAAAGCTGAAAAATCAAATGAAAGAAATTGAGGAAAATTTTTTAAAAGAAAAAAAATCCAAAAATAACAAAGCTAAGTGGAAAAGGAGATCCAGAATCTTAAGGAAGAAAACAATTCACTGACAATTAAACCTGGGCAAGGAGAAGCAAATAAAATTATGAGACCAAGAGAGAATAAAACAAAACATAATGAATAAAAAATAGGAGAAAATATCAAACATCTTATTAAAAAACAGTTGATTTAGAAAATAGATTAAGTTGAGAAAACATAAGAATAATTGGAATATTTGAAAACTACAATCAAAAAAGGATCTTTGTACAATAATAAAAGAAATAATTAAAGAAAACTGTGCCAAAGTATTAGAACAAGAGGAGAAAGTAGAAATAGAAAATATCCACTAATCACTACCTTAAAGAGATCCCAGAAAGAAAGCTTATAGGGATATCATAGCTAAATTCCCAAACCCCCAGTTCAAGGAGAATATATTGCAAGTAACAAAAACAATGGTAAACTATTTCAAACATGGTAGAGCCACAATTAGAATCACAGAAGACATAGTGGTTATATTAAAAGACTACAAGTCTTCAAATACAATATATTGAAGAACAAAAGACTTGCAGGTGAAAATATCACACCAGCAAAATTAAGCATAATCTTGCATGAAAGAAGATGGAAATTAAATGAATTGTAGTACTTTCAGGATTTTATTTCAAAAAGATATGAACTTAATAGATAATTTGACATAAAAGATCCAAGCAAAATACAAAATAAACATCAAAGGCTAATTACAAGGTACTCAATAAGGACAAACAACTTTTTATGAATGGAAATGTAAACCATATTTCTAACATTGTCATTAGCAATTGGGTAGCTTGAAAGAAGATTGGCATAGAACTGTGTATATTGTGATTACAAAAAGCAAAACCATGTAGAGAAAGGAAAAAAGAGTAATTATTTAATGTAAATGAGGTACAAGAGAAAAAACTGACAGAGCAATTAGATGGGGGAAGAGGGCTGGTAGTTCTGGAATCCTATTCCCAACCAGGAAAGTGTTAAAATGGAAATCATATATATGTGTGTGTGTGTGTATGTATGTATAAACATTTTTTTTTCAGAAAGAAGAGACTAAAGGAATAGGGAGTGCGAAGAGAACAAGGGAGGGATTTTTAGAGGGAACCCTAAACATATCAGATCTAAATTAAAGAAAGAACAGCATATATAGTTAGAAGTAAATAAAAGTCTTCTAAATTTAAAAAAGAAATAAGAAAGTGAGGGAATAGGATGGAGGAGGTATAGAATTATATGTAGATGAACAGGAATGGGATAAAGAGGAAACAAGGTATATTTTAGAAAGCTATAAAAGTCTTCTAAATTCAGATAGAAACAAGAGGGCAAGTGGAAATGGTGGGGGACAAAAAGTAGGGATCCTTGGAGAGGGGGAATAAGTTAAGTAATAAGAGGGCAAGGTAGTAGGAAGAAATAAAGTACAGGAAGACAGGAGAGATATGTACAAACATAATAGTAAAGATCAGGAGTAGAATTTATTAGGCAAAAAAAATTGCAGGAGTAATCACGATCTTAAAGTTAAAGCTAAAATAGATTTAAAGAAAAGAGAAAAATAGGACAACTACATCATATGTCAGCCATATCAATCAATATTATTTCAGACTACTTAAAATAACCAATATAAAAACAGAATATTGCTGTGTTGTAGGAAATGATGAGTTGGTGGATTTAGAAAAAATATGGAAAGATTTGTACTTATGAAGGAAGACATTAACCATCTTTAGAGAAACAGAGGACAAACAAGCATAATATGGTCTTCCACAGAAGCATATGAAGTTATATGGGTTTGTGTGTGTATTTACATATACATATATATATAGGTATATTTATATGTGTATTTATGATCATAGATATCTATAGATGTGTGTATACTGTATGTGTATATATATGTATGTATATACATGTATATTTTTTTCAATGCCTATATTATATATGCAATATATAGTATTATATGTATTTATTTATTGCCTTTGGGGGAAGGGGAAGAGAAGAGGGAAATGAATAAAGTAAAAACTGTACAGCAGAAAACAAAACAAACTACAAGAATGCAAAAAAAATGGACAGCTCTGAACATAATATGTAATAGTATATAGGCTTTTTTGAAATGGACATTTATTGCTTCATATTTTGCTTCCTATGTTCTGCTGTGCACATGGCAATGTACTTGTTTTTCTCTTTCTCTATTTTGTAATTAAATTTTAAATAAAGAAATAAAATTTAAAAAATAAAGAGTTTATTTGTGGTTGGCTTTGATCTCCCTTTAATTAGACTTTGTGCTCTCTTACCACAAAGTTATCTTTTTAATGAAGAAAAAATGTCTGCCAGTTCTGTATTGTTTTTAAATCTTCAAATGAGATTAGATAATTTGAAGAAAGAAGACCACATTCTAGCTAATGAGAAAAAGCATTAAATCAACATAACATGGCATAAAAAGACAACTGGCATTAATTTACCTGGTTAAAATATTAGTTAACATTAATCGACCAATGTCAATGTTAGAGATTAATTTTAGCTTATGAGTGATAAAGGTCTTTGAGACCTTTTAATCACTAGGTTGAGTGTTGGTGAACGTGTCTGAGAAAAGTATAATGCACTGCAGAAGTAATTCATAACTACCAGTTGCACATACCATTCTCCAATCTTGCCTATTTCTTATGTAGTTTCTTTTCCAACTGAGATAATCTACCTAGACAACAGATTTTTTTTTTCTTGCTTGCTTCTATGAATGTCTATTTTAAATGTTTCCCTGTTTTCTTCCCATCAGTTTATTCCTTTTGACCTCTTTAAAAATATGGTGTGGGGCAGCTAGGTGACACAGTAGATAAAGCACCAGCCCTGAAGTCATGAGGACCTGAGTTCAAATCTAACCTTGGACCCTTCACATTTCCTAAGTGTGACCCTGGGCAAGTCATTTAACCCCAATTGCCTCTGGGGGAAAAGGCACAAAACTTCTTTGGGAATTCTTATATAACTAATAATAAAACCCTTTAATTAGCAATCTTTCAGCACTAAGCTTTTATATTTGTTATTTAAGTGTTTTTTGCTTGTTTTATGTGTGTGTTCTCTCTTCCAAGCTAGATGATAAACTTTTTAAGGACAGGAAATGTATTTCCACCTCATCTGCATCACTCATAACACTGACAGAGTTCTCCAATCATTAGACACTCAATAAAAGTTGCTAAATGCCAAAGTAGTCAACAATCTGAAAGATGGACAAACACACAATAGTATAAAAATGAAAACCTTTATTTGGGATTTAAAATGACAAATGCATCTCCTATCAGCACATCATTCCTTTTCTACTTCTCTTGAGTATATTTATAACCTTAGAAACAAATTGAGATGATCAATTTTAATCTTTATATGGGTCTTCCTTCCCTGAAAATAAAGAAATGCTCTGAATTTCTTCACATTAGAGTAATTTTAGAGAATGTTGATTCCTTTTTAAAAATGTGTAGTGAAAAGAACATGGGCCTGACATTAAGAACACCAAATTCTTGTGGTAATTCTGCCACTAACTAGCTATCTGGTTTGGGGCAATTTATTTACCCTCTCTGAACCCCAGGCATTGTTGCTATTTTGTTCATTTGTGGGTTGTTGGTTTTTTGTCTCCCACCAGCCAATACAATGAAATTTTTAGACAAGATGATCTCCAATAATCTCCCACATTAATGCTAACATTCTGCAAGTCTGCCGTAATTGTATGCTAACAATTCTCTATAATACAACTCAAATAATTACATTTCAACTTGTGAATGTTAAGTGCATACACATATCCTTCAGTTTATGGAATCCATTTTATTAATTTGACAAAATTAATTGCTTTCCTGGAATTGTTTACACCATAAGCAGGCCACTGGGCTGGAGGTGAAAAAATGGTACTGGAAGTAAATTGTTCAGCCTACAGAAAGTATGACAGAGAAGTTCTTAACCTTTTGTCCATCTTGGATCCATATGGCAGTCTGATAAAACCATTGGACCCCTTCTCAGAATGTTTTTAAAAGCATAAAACAGAAAATATAGGATTGCCAAAAAAAAAAATGAAAAAAAAAACCAAATTGTTTGGGTGCTGTCCTTCATTCTTCAAGAGGCAGAATATGAACTCAGAATGCTCTGCCACAGGTCGGACACAAATTGTCCCTAGGAACATTTGGTGTGACTTCTCTAACTTTTCACATTTCTTCTTAGAATAATTCAATTCTGCTTTGCTTACAAAGCACAATACCTTCTCTGATGAGGGCACACCATGTTGGGCAGTCCTGTGCCAGAGTTTCCCATGTCATACAATCAATTCTAAAGTTCTTAAAAGAGATCTTGAAGGTGGTCTTGTATTGCTTTTTCTGATCACTTTTTGAGGTTTTGCCCTATGTGAGTTCTCCATAAAATAATCATTTTGGCAATCAAACATTTGGGATTCGAACAATGTAGACAGCCCAATGGAATTGTGTTCTCTGCAGTACAGTTTGAATGCTTGGCAGCTTAGTTCAAGAAAGGACCTCAATGTCTGGTATCTTATCCTGTCAGCTGATTTTCAGAATCTTCCTAAAACAATTCAAATGGAAATGATTCAGTTTCCTGGCATGGTGCTGCTATAGTGTCCAAGTTTCATAAGCATAAGACAATGAGGTCAGTACAATGGCTCTGTAGTCCTTCAGTTTGATGGTGAGTTTTATACCTCTCCTCTCCCATACTTTCTTTTGGAGCCTCCAAAATACTGAGCTAGCTCTAGCAATGTGTGTGTCGATCTCATTATCAATGTGGACATCCCTGGAAAGTAAACTTCCAAGGTAAGTGAACTTAGACACAATTTTCAAAACTCACTATTTGCTGTAACTGATGGATCCACAGATGGATGATATAGTGACATGTTTTCTTGGTGCTGTTAGACCAATACATACATATATATATATATATATACATATATATATATATACACATATACATATATATGTATATATATGTATACATATTAAAATCTGCCAAAATATTTTAAAACACAAATTTATGCTATAGCAATATAACTATTCAGCTTTAATAATCCCAATTATTTCAAAGTAGTGATGAATATAAACAACATTTTGATATACTTGCAACAAAAATCATGTGATATGAAAATATCTGTAAGTTCTATTAGTAACAAAGTCATAAATACTGTTAATGTTACTCTGAAATCCATTAATTTGGGAGACACATAGTTGGAAAACAGTCATATAGCAAAGGGCTGAGACTTGTTCTACATGGCAATTATTAAAACTTTCCCCTCATTTTGGCCTTCCTTTTACCCAAATTGCTTGGCCTCCACAAAGACCATTTTATTTTTTGGTTTGGATGTTTGTTTTTTATAAGAATTTTTTAAAGAATGCTGTATATCTGTCATTGCTAGCCTTCTTTAGGATAGATCTACCCTATCTTTGCAATCTATTTCACCAGGACTCATCTAGACAAACTTCTCTTCCAGACAAACCAGTTTATTAATTGTCTTCAAATGCATTTATCATATTTCCACTCCTAACTTTTGATTTCTTTTTCATATTTCTGAAATAAAAAACTACTACATGTTCATCAGAAAAATAAACAACCTTTAGATTAAGAGGAGAATTTGTGTTTTTATAGCACTTTTTATTATTGTTAGCACTGTGCTCTGGACATATTAGTTGAGTAATATTTATTGACTAATAAAAATAGACTATATCTGCCAATGGGGTAGAAAATATATCTCAGGAGGTATGAGTTATACAGCTGATTTCATCTTGCAGAATGATGAGTTTTTGGGCATCATGAAATTTAAGAACAAAGTCAAGTAGGACATCATGTAAATTCCCTAAATGCTTTCCTTAAACAGAGGGTCTGGGAGGAGTGCTCATATGTCTACCATCTACTCTTTCCAGCTAGAAGAAGGGCAAGGGCTACTGAAGAGGTAAGAGATTAATTGATGATTTCATTTTATAGAATGATGAGTTTCTGGAGCTCATGAAATCCAGAAATATAGTGTGGTGGGAAGTGAAGATAACACTGTTAACTAGGTTAACAATGACAATAGCTAGCCATAAGACAGCCTGATCACCCTTAGTCACACACGTGAAGAAAAGTAGAAATATGAAAGAATGAAAGACAACTAAATATTAGCAGACACTAAGAAAAAAAATGTTCTGAACAAAAAGTGATAAAGCAGCCAAGTTCCATTGGTAATAACAGTGAATTAAGAGCTTGAGGGAGAATTTTCCAAAGTAAAGGGCCTCTTTTCTTGAGCTGCAATTTGTTGTAGAAGCAAATGGTCAATTGTTACTTATTTAAAAGCTTCCATAATTAGTCTGCTAGTAAGGAAATAAAAGAGTGAGATGGATAGAAGTTTCCCAAAAATGTAGCTCTGAAATTTTTAGTTGAAATTCAATAAAGCGTGGAAATCTTTGGTTAAGGAATGTCATTGTGAATTTGGCCACAATAGAGAGCAATTTCATAAAAAGAAATACAGCCTTCCTTTTTAATGAGATTGATGGGAATTAATCCTCACCTGAAAATCTGCACACCTGTAAATTTACTTAATTTTTAAAAACATCCTAGAACTTTGTTGCACAATAAACTTTTGCTTAAGAATTCATCATCTTTTTAAAAAAAGTTTGTTTCAATTGACTATTTCTATCAAGTGAGTTATGCTGAAAGTCAGCAGACTTCGTACCATTCATCTTAATTTAACATTCTAGACTTTGAATTCAATATGAAAGCAAAGACTACATTCCTTTCAAATTCAAATAAGTATATACATGCACATATATATGCTTGCTACAAATTTTTCTGTGGATATTAAGGCATATTACCATGATTATTCCTATGATATGAATATGCATAATGTTTTAAAAATTATTTTGGAATACATAAAGAATTGAAAAAATCAGACCTCCTTCAAAATGCCAAGGATCAGTGGTTTCCTTGGTATAAATTCTCATTACAAGAAGGGATGGGTTTTCTCTCATTTCTAGAACCTTCGTTTGACCTCAGCTGTTAACTCATTTGTATATATTTCAATGATGAACTGTATGTTTGTCAAGGAAGAAATACTAAATTTATGGAAAGATAATCATTTGAGCGTCTGGAGGATGATAAATTCTTTGGCGACAGCCAATGTTTGTTGAGTGATTTCACTATGCATCATTAGAATGAAAATGATTCAGAGATTAGCTTTGATTATTTGTATTTGATCATTATATAATTAACATTTACCAACTCACAATGATATATTATTATTACATTTATTTTATAATATGGGAAAAATAGCATGGAGGAAGTAAATTAATCTATTTCATATTGTACAATATTTGTAGGAAAAGCTAATTTCTAGATTTTCATATGTCCATGGTGTAGCACTTTGCTAAGAGGAGGTTCTTTTCCTACTGAGCAAAATCATACTCCTGGTCTGTTCTATAAAAATATATGATTTTAATTGGAGGGAAGATAGGAATGATCATTTCAGGAAATATATAAACAAAAAAAGTAAAGATAGATTTTGGGGAAGTATCAGTCTAGTTAGAGATGAACTCTTATGCTAAGGCAGTAACAGGAGATAAGGTTAAAAAATAGCTTCCAACGAAATTATGGCAAATTCTCGAATGCCAAAAAATGAATCCGACACTGGGAAATTTGAAAATTTTTTTTGATCAAATCAGAGATGTAATAATTCTAGTTAAAATAGATAAACCAGTTAAAGGTTTGGAGCAAAATGGCTTGTAAATTAATCTATAAACAATTTATTAAGTGTCAACTATATGCCAGGCACTGTGCACTGAGAATACAAAGATAGGCAAAATTCATTCCCTGCTCTCAATGCACTCAGTTTAGTGGGGGAGAAAATTACACAACAGGATCAGGGAAATTAGTACAGAATCTTACCAAGTGATAGAGTAGACAAAAATATATGAAATGCTTAGATTATGTCATGCAACTAGATAGGAAACCATGGACATTAATCTATAAACATATATACTGAAAATGAACAAGGAGCTAGAACCAGAATTTTTTAGAAGGGAAACAAGATGGATTTCATATGGGAAAATTCAGTTTATTCATTCATCACAAACTATATAACACCAAAATTCATTTATTTAACATTAGTATTTTCCCAGTGATGCCTTATGGCTCTCCTGCTCAAGATCCAATGGGAATTCCATATTCATATTACTCTCATTATCATACTCTTTGCTCCAGACAAATCGGGCTACCTGCAGACTTCTGTTTACTACTGTGAGCATGCGTGAGGGAGAGGGGCAGACAGACAAAGACATACACACATAGAGAGATAGAAAGACAAAGACAGACATAGAAGAGAGGGGAGAAGGGAGAGAGAAGAGAAACAAGGAGGGGAGAGATGAGAAAAAGGGAAAAATGGGGGGAGGAGAAGAAAGTAGAAGAGAGGTGAGGAGAGGAGAGAAGAAGATAAGAGAGCATAGGAGAGGAAAAAGGAGAGGAAAGATGAAAAAGGACATTTTAAACATCTCACTATGTTCCAGATATGTGATAAGCCTTGACAAGAAAGCCATGTGATAAGCCTTGACAAGAAAGCAAGATGTCCTTGAAGAGTTTAAATTCTGCTCAACTAAGATAATACAATAAAGGAGTATTGGGGAAAGGGAATGGTGGGCAAATAGTTGTATGGTGTAAAAATTATTGGAAAATATTAGGGAGGCCTGTTTATAAATAATCAAAAGAGTAATAGAAAAATACATGAAGGAATGTTAGCATGTTTCTATTAACAACAGGTTTTCTAGCAATGACACAAAAAGTTAATAACAATGATGTGAACTCCACAAGGGCACAGATGTTTAAACTTTCTTTGTATTAACAATGAATAGCATAGGATCTGACAAAGAATAAGCATTTAATAGCTGTTTTTGAGTGATTTTTGATTGAAGTGGATATGTTTTGAACCATGAACAAAAAAGAGAGATAATATTCCATATTTTAACTCCCAGCATTTTCTCTGTCTCCCATTGCTGGATGCCCTCATCCCTGACTACAAGTTTCCCTTGCTTGTTTTAAGTTGCTGTTAAAATCCTGTCTTCTGCAGAAAGTCTTCTCTTAATCTTCTTAATTCTAATGTCTTCCTACTTTTAATTTCTCCCTCTCTATTTATCCTGTGTGTAGCATACTTGGGGAAGTTAGCTGGTGCAGTAGATAGAGTATCAAGTCTGAAGTCAAGAATATTCATCTTCCTGAGTTTAAATATTACCTCAGACATTTACCTTGGATAAGTCAGTTAACCATGTTTACCTCAATTTCCTCACCTCTAAAATGAAGAGAAAGGAAATGGCAAATCACTTCAGTATCTTTTTCAAAACAAAAACAAAAATAAACCACAAATAGGATAATGAAGATTTGAAAATGAGTGAAAACAATTGACCAACAAGAAAATAGTTTACTTGTGCTTTTTAACCCTCTGCATTATTATGAAGCCAATCTGCTCATAAGCTTCTCCAAAAACTTGATACTTTTACTTGGTCCCCAACTAAAAATGCAAAATATGTCCTTCTGAGTACTGTGATCCGCTGGTACAGTCATCAAGAATGCAGGACGTTAACAGTAAGACTGGACACCAGAGAAGGATTTATTTGAGATTCTCTGTAGTACATGAGAAGCATTTATTAAATGCCAAGCACCTTTCTAAAAGCTAGGGAGAAAAATATCAAAAACACTCATATGAGTAAGGTAATAGATACAGGCAAGTGGTGGCCAGGAAAAGAAGGTAAGTAGAACAAAAGTAATGTATCAATTGATGTGCTCTTTCCAGAGGCAAATATGATTACAGTTCTCAGAGTAACATATGGGAACAAGCAGAGGGAAGGCAGGGCAGAAAATGCTCCAGAATAAGAGAATACATTGTACCATGGTATATTTTTTTTAAAGAGATTTTATAAGGGACTAATCAATCTATTGAAGTAATATTTTTTTAATTTTTTTAAAGACAGCTATTTAGAAGAACTTATTTAAAAGAAAACAAATGTCATATTAATTGGAGCTCATTCTTATCAAATTATAAATATTTGTGAGGTCATTCTTACCCAATTATAAAGATGAATATGGAAAAATATAAATAAAAAAATATTACTTGAAAGACAAAGATTTTAGGCATTTTTGTATCCTGGGGAATACTTGTCAGAGTGCCTTGCATTAAGTCGGTACTCCATAAATACCTATTTGAATTTGTTAATTTGCAAAGTTTGTATAGCTTCTGGGAATTTTTTTTTTACATTTACTTTAATATTTCAATGTATAAAAGATCTAGAATTGTGTATAAATGCTTTAGGCAGTCAATATTTTTCTGATAACCATAGAGTATATTTGTTGTCTTGGCTTAAAATATTAAATATGCTAAAAACACAAATTAATATAAAATAATCATTAAGACATTTCACTTCTTTATATTGGTACTCTCTACTCTCAATGCCATTCGACTGTTTTTCACTGGCAATTTTAAATTTTATTTTCTAATACTAAGGGTACAATGAAATGCCTGATAATATATCTTTCATGCTTAAATTACACAAAGAAAGCCTTTCTTATAGAAAACAGTTGGTACACATTCCACCACTGGTACATCTCAAGTACACATGCTCATACAAGTCTGTGGACATAAGTTAGTGATTAAGTCAGTAGACTGCATACACCTATGGGCTTCCTTTATGAAACTGGTGCAAGTTAAATTGTCAAAGAACAAATAAGTTTTGTTTGAGTGAGAATGTCGCCTTCTTGTCTAGGCAGAAAAAAAAAATGGAGACTGAGACTGTAATCCTTTCAGAATAAAATCCTTAAATACAAACATGATTGCCATTGTAGACTGTTTAATCTAGTGATATAGTATTTCATTTCTGTTTTTGGAGAGGTTTGTTGATTTGACTATTAGGAGCACAGCTCTGTGCTTATCTCAACAGTTTAGATAAGATTTGACTTTGGCAGGTGACAAAATCTTGGGTGTGGAATAAGGGGGGGGAGGCTGGCTTCTTTTCAGATTATGTTTACTTTAAGCATAGAGTATAGATGAGTAAATAAGTTTCTAACAACATACTTTACTTTGTGTAAAACATCCACTGTCTCATATTTTTAGCAAACTAGCACTGCAAAGTCTCCATTCTTGGGCATACATATTTCACCTTCTTGCATGGGTAAACAATGATCAAAAGTTCTCTTAAAAAGGGGGGGGGGAGAGTGAATTCCCTTCAACGTAAGGAAGCTAAGCTTGAACTCATGCTTTGGCATTGCTTTCTAATATGTAAACTGGATAGATTATACTTTGAGGTTGCATTGAATGAACTTATATCACTAGAAATTTCATTGGAATTTGTGAATAGATCACAGTGGGTTCTGGCAAAATATTTTTTAATTGCCCATAATTTTTCTGAATCTATTCTATGACAGGTCTAATAGAATTTGAAGCTCCATATGCAAAAAATCAGAATTAAAGATGAAAAACTCAGAGAGTAATCATCCACATTAAGAAATTATTAAAAGGTCTTCACCACATGAGCATTTAAATAGCTAACATGAATAAGAAGGAATATGTGCATGAATGAATAAAGATATATTCAAATATATAACTATTTAGAGAGGTACAGAAAAAAAAAAAGAAAGTCTTGGACCTATGCATGTCTGAATTTTGAAAGATCAAACGTTTAAACCAAGTTATAGCTCTCTAAAATAAGGTTACCAATATTACTTGTAGTAATCAGTAAGCACTTGGAGGACAAAGATTGAGTTTTAGTCACTTTTGTATCTTTAAAAAATCTGTCAGAACACTTTGCATACAGTATGTGCTCCATAAATGCTTATCTGATTTGGCTTATTAATTTGCAAAGTCTGTATAATGTTAAATTGGGGGAGTATAAAAAGGAAAAAAATGACTTCTTTGATTTTTTTATGCTACCTTTAATATTTTCACAAATAGAGCAACCAGGAATATGTTTAAATACATTAAGCAGTCTTATTCTTTTGTGCTACCCATCCAAGGGTAAAAAACACAAGCTTTTTACTATATACAAATTGAGTCAACTAAACTTCAATCTTTGCTTTTATAGATGCAGATGCATAAGAAAACCTTGGGAAAATCAGCATCTGTCTAATATCTGTCTAGTTAATTTTGTTCTTCCCCAAAAGGTCCATTAAGCACCCTGGAAACAGAATTAGAACTTTATGTGGTTTTTTTTTGTTGGTTTTTTTTTCTTTTTTTTGTTTTGTTTGTTTTGTTGTTGTTGTTGTTGTATACCTCACAATGTTCATTCTAATCACCCTCCCAATAGAACCTTGGACTCTGTCACTGAGAGTCAGGCTCTGATAGATTTTAATTCTTCTATGTCTCTTCCTGGCCATTCCCACATCATGACAACAGTCAAATATCTCTTCCCTGCCCCAATCTCCTTTACATGTACTTTTCTTCCACTGCCTGGTATATGGTAAGTTTTTAATACATGCACACTCATTCTATTGTTCTATCTAGCTATCTGATTTTAGTTAAATCAACAAAAAGTACCTAATTGTCTTTTGTCCGTGTCTCTTATTCATAAGGGAAAATCTCTTCCTTTCTTCAGAGAATATCAAATAACTTTCCCTTTTAGTAAGTCTTTGTTTCTTTGGGAAACTAGTCCTTTTACATTATACACAGTCCCACTGAAAGGCTAGGTCTGGGATGCTCCTTGGCACAACACTGTTCCTTGCTAGGTTGATCTATGTAAGATCAAGGCTAAGCTCTTGGGTTTTCTCTCTTACCTCTTGTCAACTAACTGTGGTTCATTAATCCTTACTGTCTCTTGTTCCCTAAAGCGCTATTTTCTTTAATACCAGTAAAGATAAGGACAACAATCCTGTTTCTCCCCCACTGAGGCACTGCTGACATATCAGCATGTCCATCTGTCACCAACTCCATAATGTACATGTTCACCACAGGGGTGATATGAACGAACAAGCCACGCTCCAGGTTCTGTGTACAATGGCTCCTTTTTTTATTTTCCGGGACTATAATAATGTCTTCTCTTGTATCTGGCTGGATTCTTTCAGTCAGTGAGGGGAAGGGTGTGGGAAGGTGGATTATTATCTGTATGCTTGTTTTTCAAGAAGAATTGATCTTACAGTGAACTTGCCATGATATCACCACATACATGCCTCTTATAACAGCTAACTAAATCTAATAAATGCTATCTGAATGTAAATTCAACAAAATTCAATTTGCTTCAATAAATATATAGTGATTACTTAGTTCTGCAAGGCAGTGCATTAGACCTAAGGATATAGACACCAACTTGAAACAGTCCCTGTGATTATGAGCTTCCACTTTATTAAAGGACTATCACATGAACTCAGATAAGTAAATTCAAGATAATATGTAAAGGAAGACTACTAACCAGGGCCTGGAGAAAAGTTGGGGTAGACTGTCAAGAAAGGTCTTGAATAGGAAATTATTCCTGAACTGAAGGGGCATAGGAAATAAACTATTCTAAGCAGTGATGCTGTGAGTATATTCCACATATTAACATCATTCTATACAATTCAAAGGTGACAAGACAGGAGAAAGAAAGCCAATTTCAAGGATGAACTATGTTAGCATAACTGAAACATAGGGAACACGAAGGAGATATAGCAATCTGGGAAAAAAAAGGAAAGATAAATGAGAGTAGATTAAGGAGGACTTCAAATTCCAATGCCAGAAGCTTATAGTTTACTTAGTTAATACAAGGCTACTACATACTCTGAGTAGGTAAATGATATGATCAGATATATATTCAAGGAATATAAATTTGTCAAGGAGAATGAGTAAGAAAATTGTCTAGAAGTAGAGAGACTAATCAGAAAATTATTAAAATAGTCTAGGTGAGAGCTGAAGGGGATGTTGATAAAGGTATCAACTTTATCAATTGATAAAGTTGATACTCTGTGGAGAGGACCAAACAAATTCAAAAGCTGTTTTGAAAGCAAAATTGACAGAAAGAGCCAGGCTTTTTTGTATTTCACAGATTGACTTAAAGATTTTTGAAGATTCAAATAATTGCTAGTGCATTAAAAAGTCAATTATACATTCACTTGTTATCATAAATATTTTACACATATTTACTCTTCTTCCTTTGGAATATATGCATGCATCTAAAATTACATGATATTGTGATTTATTTCCATTTCCCTTTTTCATTCCAAGCAGAGAACGGAAACAATGAATTTGACCCTCCTATGCCAAGGTGCCAAAATGAAAAGCTCATCTTCTCTTCCAAAATTCCTCTCTGGCACAAAATGAAATATTAAAAGGTTGTGAATGGCAGTTATCCTACCTCCACAAACTCCCCAGGCTTTATCAAATTTCAACATGTTAAGCCTTTAACTCAGTATTCTGAAATTACTACTCAGAAAAGCCACAGATGCTAGAAAAAATGACATAATATTCTTTTGATACTTAGTCCATGATCTAAGTGTGGTAGGATTATGGAAATATTCAACTCCAAAGATTTTTGGCCAAGATAACTGACAAATGACACTGAAGTGCCAATTCAAATCACTTTGCTGTAAGTGAGACATCATGGAGGCTATGGAATCTTTTTTTTTCCAAGTTCAATCATTTATTAAAATTACTTTTCTTGTTTTCTCATATTAACTCCTACTATAATGCTTTATCATTCTAGGCAGGTGACCCCATGTTCTTTTTTTAATTATTAAAGCTTTTTATTTGTATAACATATGTATGGGTAGCTCCTCAGCATTGATCTTTAGAAAGCTTTCCATTACAAACCTTACCCCCAGTCCTCTCCCCTCCCCCAGATGGCAGGAAGTCCACTACATGTTAATAATGTTAAAATACTTAACAAGTTGTGCAAGAAAAATCCTATCTACAAGAAAAAAAAAAGAAAATCAGAGAAAGGAAACAATGCAAGCAAACATCAATAGAGAGCATGAAAATGTTATGTTGTGGTCCACATTTCATATCCCTCCCTCTGGGTGTATATGGTTTTCTTCACTGAACAATTGGAACTGGTTTGAGACAATTCTTTGTTGCAGAGAGCCATGTCCATCAGAGTTGATCATCATGTAATATTGTTGTTGCTGTGTATAATGATCTGGTTCTGCTTGTTTCACTCAGCATCAGTTCATGCAAGTCTCTCCAGGAGGCTATGGAATCTTAAAGAACATAATTGTAAATTTGTAAATTAAGCTATAAGTTTTAAGATCACGAATAATATTGACTTAAGAAATTGAAGCCCATGAAGCTCAGGGTCAAGATAGTGCTTCAAACTATACCAGTATGACTGATTCAAAAAATTCAAAAGAGTAAAGCAATTTCAGCTTGGAACAGTATGAAGAACTATAATGGTAAATCTTAAATATTTTTAAATGTAATATTTGAAGAATCTGAGTGTTAACAACCTTTGACAGTTGCCTGACCACCAACCCTATACCCACACTCCTGCCAGGGATTTGTGTAGTTCTTCCCGGTTGGTGAAGAGAAGAAACTCAGGTCTTGGACTTGAGATAGGAAGCCCTTAGATGTGTTACTTGGGTAGTAGAGTTTCTCACACTGTTGACACAAGTGTTTTGAGACTTGCTGTAATCCGTGTGCAAATTGATGAGAATCTGAAGTAGAGTTTTCCCTGTGTGAATGTAGAAAATTGGACTTTTATGAGAGATAATGTAAAGGCAGGAAGGACAAAATTTGACAGAAGTAGTAATCATCCCTTAGCAGCAAGACTACTGTATCAGTAGTTATAAACTACTATATGTTCAATTCCCTTATTTAGAGCATGAGAAATGACTTCTAAATTAACAAGCTGGGAGGTATGTGACTGTTACATACAGTCATATGTATATATATACACATATATATTTATAGTTTCTTTTCTTATTCTAATTGGGGCAATAAGCAAAAGTTATTTTATAACCAGCCTCTTAAGTGCAAAATTACTCTGAATGAAGGTCATGTTTTATAGTCTGCCTCATAGATATAAGCCAAAGTTATATAATCATATATTAATTTTAGAATTATTCTTTTTTTTTAGCAGACTAAAAATCTAAAGCACCACATGGACAGTAAAAACATATCTATTTTCTTGTCTGTTCTTTTGCCAGATGCATAATGTGATCTTGGGTTCACAGTTACAATTATAGATTTAACATGAAAAGAAAGTTTAGTAGTTATGCAATATTTTACAGATATGGAACCTGAGGCCTAAGGTAAAAAATGACTGTTGCTGTTTTGTTGATTCAGTTTTGTCCAACTCTTTGTGACCCCATTTTGGGATTTTCTTGGCAAAGATACTGTAGTAGCTTAACATTTCCTTCTCCAGCTCATTTTACAGATGAGGAAATGGAAGCAGACAGAGTTAAGAGAGTTGTCCACAGTCACATAGCTAGTAAATGTCTGAGGCCAGATTTGAAGTCAAGAAGCAGAATCTTCCTGACTCCAGACCTGGCCCTCTAGCCACATGCAAACTAAAAGCCTAAGACATGACTTACCTAAGGATTAACTACTACTGATACTAAGTGTCAAGACACATTTAAACCCAAATATAAAAAAACTTTGTTGTACCATAGAAAAGATGTGAACACCTGGCTAAAATGATAGGAAAAGATAATGATGAATGTTGGGGGGGATGTAGGAAAACTGGGACACTGATACATTGTTGGTGGAATTGTAAACGGATCCAACCATTCTGGAGAGCATTTTGGAGCTATGCTCAAAAAGTTCATACCCTTTGACCCAGCAGTGTTTCTATTCGGCTTATATCCCAAAGAGATCTTAGAGGAGGGAAAGGGACCCACATGTGCAAGAATGTTTGTGGCAGCTCTTTTTGTAGTGGCTAGAAACTGGAAACTGAATGGCTGCCCATCAATTGGAGAGTGGCTGAATAAATTATGGTATATGAATGTTATGGAATATTATTGTTCTATAAGAAATGACCAGCATGATGATTTCAGAGAGGCCTGGAGAGACTTGCATGGACTGATGCTGAGTGAAATGAGCAGAACCAGGAGATCATTATACACAGCAACAACAGTATTACATGATGATCAATTCTGATGAATGTAACTCTTTCCAACAATGAGATGATTGAGGCCAGTTCCAATGATCTTGTAATGAAGAGAGCCATATACACCCATAGAGAGAACTGTGGGAACTGAGTATGGATCACAACATAGCATTCTCACTCTTTTTGTTGTTGTTCACTTCCATTTTGTTTTCTTAATCTTTTTCTTTCCTTTTTGATCTGATTTTTCTTGTGTGGCAAGAGAATTGTATAAATATGGGTTTAACATATATTTTAACATGTATAATATATATTGGAATTCTTGCCTTCTAGGAGGGGGGTGGGGAGGAGGAGAAAATCTGAAACACAAGGCTATATGCAGGGTCAATGTTGAAAAAGTATTTGTATGTATGTTTTGAAAATAAAAAAGCTTTAAAAAGAAAAAAAAGAAAAATTATCCATACATATGTTTTGAAAAAATAAAAAGCTTTACTAAGAAAAAGAAAAGATATTAAGTAAAATTCTGCCTCCAATGCTTATTAGCCTCTCACTCACTTGATATATTCTAAACTTTGGAATATATTGGCAAGCCTATCTTTGCTGCAGCTTTCATGAATTCATGCATTTCTGCTCAAACAACCACATTATTTTAAGCCTCCATTACCTCTCAGCAAGATTACTCCAATAACTTTCTAATTAGTCGTCTTCAAGTATTTACTCCAACCTCTAATCAGCTGCCAAAATAACTTTCCTAAAGATTATTGGGGGGAAAGGAGAACTTTTATATTCCAAAATGTTTATAGCAACTCTCTTTGTGGTGGTAAAGAACTGAAAATTGCAAGGATGCCTATTAATTGCTGGGCAAGTTGTGGTACATGATTTTGATAGAATACCATTTTATAAGAAATGAGCTCAATGATCTTAGAAAACATGGAAAAACCTGCACAAAATAATGAAGAAAAAAAATGAACAGAACCAAGAGAATATTGCATACAGTAACAGCAATACTATTTCAAGAACAACTTTAAGCAAATAAGTCATTTTGACTATTATAAAAATCCAAATGAACTATAAAAGATATATGAAGACATTGCATCCAAAAAAAGAACTAAAATATATTTATATATAGAATAATTTTGCATATGTGTGTATGTGTATATATCTATTTATATCTATTTTTTGCCATCATAGTGGGTGGGGAATATGAAAAAAAATTAGATGGTAACTATATATGTTTAAAAGGAATATAGCAAGTTGTACATAATAGATTTTTAGTGTCATGTGTGATATTTTTTATCATGTTATGTTATGCAAAAGCTTGTTTTATTACATAAATTAAAAATGAAATAGATTTGGGGAAAATAAGTGATAGGTCTGACAATGTAAACTGCTTCCCCACACCACACAATAAGCTGCAGTGGCTCTCTATTATCTCTGGAACCAAATATGTTTCTCCATTTGACTTCTAAAGTTCTTCATAATCTGATTCTTTCTTTTCAGTGTTCTTTATCCCTCTGCACATATTCTACATTACATCTTGCCAATTTGCATCTTCTCCTCCAATAGGACATTCCATTTTTCATCTCTATAGCCTTTCCATTAGCTATCCCTCATACTCAGAACGCTCTACTCCTTTATTCCTGACTTAGGGTTTTCTTGACTTTCTTCAACAGTTAGCGCAATGTCTGCTTTCTACAAAAGTCCTTTCTTGCTCTTTCTCCTGGCCTCAATCAGCAGTTGATAACTCTCCTTTTGAAACTACTTCCTATCTACTCTACTCTGTATATATCTTTATATATAAAATTATTTACATTTTATCTTCCCATTAGAATGCAAACTCCTTGAAAGCTGAAACATTTTCCTTTCTTTGTTACCTTTGTACTTAGCACAAATCTTCTAAATGTCTAAGAAATATTTTTGATTGATACATGGCTATACATATATATATGCATATAGTTAAAATGTGTTACATAACTATCATGCATACATATATCTATATACTTGTAGATGTAGATGATTAAAATCAATAAAAACTTACTTGAAAATAAGATTAATAGAACAATTAGGGCACTGACCAAGACACAATTATTTATTATGTGGGAACAACAATTTAAGAAAGAATAGTTGAATAAGAAACTAGTGGTAGGTAAAGACAAGTGAAGAAAAAGGAAAAGGAATCAATCACATGACAGAAAAATGGCAAATGTTTTTTTTTTCCTTCTTCCTCCTTGGAATGGTGCAGTAGATGAACAAGAGGGAAGTTTGAAAAATAAATTAAGAGATGACCTAGTCCACACTGAGTTTTGAAAAACACAAAATGAAGAGAGAATAGTCCAGTTAAATTTATCAAAGGAAATTTATTAAATGGATAAAGCTCATAACTGTTGACAAGGAAATCTGTGATATTGTCTTTCAGAATAAACTAAAGTGACATAAGCTTGAGGAATGCTTTTACAATCATCAAAATATCTTTGTATTTGTTCAAATCTCAAGCACGAACGCATCATCACCTTCAAAATTATAGATGGCATTATTGTGCAATGTCTAGCTGAGAAAGGTCCAGTGGTATTAATTGATTTGTCTAAGATTGCAGGCTAATAATTTAGTGGCAATATGACTAAATCAAACATGCAATGAAATTGCCCTATCCCTTTAATTTTTGCCAATAAATCTCCCAGGAATGGCTTGCTTTGTTTATATTTGTGTTGGGTTTTTAGAATTTTTCCATTTTATGTGTCTATGTGTGCTAATTGTAATTGGAACCAGCTAAAGTCCTTTTATCACCTTGCAAAATAGTAAGAAGGAGGATATTACGAGCTGTTTGAAGTAAGCCAACCTTCATAATCCTAATTGTAACTGAAGTAGGAGAAAACACAATGGTCTTAGAGACAGAAGGTGTTTTTTTTTTTTTAATTCTAGTTCTGTGAAATATCATCTCTATGAGTCCCTAGCTGCTCATCTCCCAAATGCAGATAAAAATGTACTTGCACTATATACCTCACACCAAAAGTACTTTGGAAACCTTAAAAGACCTAAATTAATTTGAATAGTTTCTTATTACAAATTTTAGGGATGAAGATGAACCATTTTCAAATAAGTGTTCATTCTATGACAGTTATACAGGAAGTCAAACTAGTAAAATCAGATATATGTTAGCACCTAGAATCAGAGAATTAAGAGGGGGAAAGAGGGAATTAACCCAGTTTTCAGAACAAAAGTTATATCTGATGATGGAGGAAGGGAGCTAGAAGGAGAGTGGGAGAAGGAAAAAGAAAAAAAAAGGCAAAAGGGAGGAGAGAGAGGGAAGGAAAAAGAAAAAAAGGGAGAATAAAAGAGTGAGGGAAGGAGAGGAGAAGAGAGAGAAAAGCAAAGGAGGCAGAAAGAGAGTAGGAGAAAGGAAAAGGAGAGGGCAAAGAAAAAAGACAGAGAAAGAGAGATGATAGGGAGGAGAGAGAGAGACAGGCAGACAGACAGGAAGGAGGGGGTAAAAGAAGAGAGGGAGAGAGGAAGAAGAAGAGAGAGAGACAGAAAGAGAACTGAAAGTAGAACAGAAGTCAAGTTCACAATTTCTGCCCTACTTCTTGAATCAAGCACACAAGGTCACAGAACCTTGAAGAACAAAGAAGCTAACAATAAATTCAATATCTCCCTAATGTTTCTACCCTTTGCATGTACCTATTTCCCCCAAGAGCCCTTCTCCTCCTGAATGAGAATCTTTAAGGAAAAGACAATAAAGTTGAAAAGCAGAAAGAAGTCTGGAGTATTTGTCAATAGTACTGGGTTCTAATCCTCAAGCTGCTCTTAATTAGCTTTGAAAACATAACCCTTCACCTTTTTTGGTCTTTAGTTTCCTCATTCCTCAAACAAGGACAAATATTACAGGCAATAGAAATGCTCATAGAATCTCTATTCACATTGGGCAGAACATCAAGTTTCTTTTTAGGTTTTTATTTTAATTATGAAATTAAAAACACTAACCAACAATTTGAACATATCACTCTATAAAGAAAAACAAAAGGAAGCTTATATATGACATTAGGAACTTCTATGGAATAATTTTTTAAGTATGTACTTAATTCAACTTGAGAAACCAAAGTGGCCCAAGTTAATTCTTATTGATGTTGCCTTCTGAAATTCCTTCTGCTTTCTTCCAAGTATTTTAAAATATTTCCATGAATTTATTTTATTTCTCTTTATCTCTTTTTTCTGTATAACTTTCATCATCCATCAATCCTCAGCTCCTCTAAAATTCTGCCCTATCCCTGAAACTAGAAATCCTCTCTTGTTCTAAAAATGGATAATCAAGTCAAACAAACTCATGATGTCCATGACTGAAAAGGTATGTCTAATTCTGCTCTTCTAATTCAGCACCTGCCTGCCAAAAATTATTAGAATTTAGGGTCTGACTTCAAATCCTGCATCAAATGCTTACTAGATGCTTATCCCTTGGGGCAGATAAGTGACAGATAAGATTCTGTCTCTACAATGTTGATCTATTGCTTTTAACTCTTCCCCTAACTCTTCTTTGCAAAGAAGTATATTCAAGTTAAGAAATAGTATGAGGGCAGAAAACATAACCTATTTAATCTTTATTTTTTTTGTCAGATATTGTCTCTAATATATCTCCCGCCAATATTCACAGCATGCTGAAAGAAACCCTGAGTGTGTGATTCCAGGCTCTGACAGGTTCTGTTACATTGAAAAGGCTTGAATCACTAACTGAAGTACAAACTGTGTCTAGTAATGGTCTAACCTAGCTAAGTAGAAGGAAGCTTGTATCGCCCAGAGTCTGGCCATTCAGTGAAATTTGGGGGTGGAGGGGCTGTTGCTTGGTTTGTTTTGTTTTGGTTTGGTTTATAAGGTTTTTTTCCTATGGTGAAACCTTAATTAATCAGCCAATCAACAAATATTTACTGAATACCTTCTAAGTGCTACTGGTACCTGGGAAATGCATATATAAAAAATTCAACCATCTCTCTATATACATATATATGCGTATATATATATATAGAGAGAGAGAGGGAGAGATTTATATATCTATATATGTATATAAGACATATATATATTTATTTATATAGTCTTATCTTTTAAGAAAAGTTTAAATATATAAAATTGAAACAACTCTGATACCACCTCACATCTATCATAGTGGTTAGTATGACCAAAAAGAAAAAAAAAATGTTTGCTATTGGATGGGATGTGAGGAAATTGGGATATTAATGCACTGTTAGAATTGTGAACTGAGACAACTATTCTGGAGAGCAATTTGGAAACTATGCCAAAGTGCTATAAAACTGTATAGCTTTTAATCTAGCAATACCACTTCTAGATCTATATCTCAAAGACATCAAAAAAAAGGGAAAGAACCTATTTGTACACAAAATATTATAGCAGCTCTTTTTGTGGTGGCTAAGAATTGGAAATCCAGGAGATTCTCCACCAATTGAGTAATGCCTAAACAAGCTGTGGTACATAATTAAAATGGACTTTTATTGTGCTATGAGAAATGACAAACTAGGTGGCGAAGAAGATAGAGCACCAGCCCTGAAGTCCGGAAGACCTGAATTCAAATCTGACTTCAGTCACTTAACACTTCCTGGCTGTGTGACCCTGGGCAAGCCACTTAACCTCAATTGCCTCAGAAAAAAAGAAAAGAAAAGAAAGAAATGACAAGCAGTAGTATCTCAGAAAAACCTGTAGGCTTATATGAACTGATAGATAGTGAAGAAAACAGAACCAGAAAAACATAAAACACAGTAACAGCAATATTGTTTGATGAAGAATTGTGAATGACTTAGCTATTCTCAGCAATACAATGATCTAAGACAATCCCAAAGGACTAATGATGAAGCATACTATCCACCTCCAGTGAAAGAACTGAAATTGACTGAATATACACTTGAAGCATGCTATTTTTTTAAACTTTCATTTATTCTATCCCTTTTATTTTAATCTTATATAAAATGACTAATATGGACATGTTGTATATAATTGTACATGTATAACCTATATTTGATTGCTAACTGTCCAGGGAAAGAGGGAAGTTTAGAATTTAGAACTTAAAAGTTTAAATAACAATGTTTTTAAAATTGGAAGAAAAATATATACCGCATAAATATAAATACATCTCTCTCTATAATACATATAATACATACATCTATATGAATAGATATATGTCTGTATATAGTAGTTACACATAAAATAGTTTGGGAGAGCATTAGTAGTTTTTTTTTTTTAAATGATTTTTCATCCTTAAAGACTAGTATTGAACTCAAATAGCTTGAGGACCACTAAAATATACAAAATTGATTTTAGTAACAGATATTAACATTCTCTTTGTTCTGCTCTATTTTTAATTATTTCACTAAATATTTCTCAATTTTATTTTATTTTATTTATTTATTTTTTTTGCTGAGGCAATTGAGGTTGTGACTTACCCAGGGTCACACAGCTAGGGAATGTTAAGTGTCTGAGATCAAATTTGAACTCAGATCCTCCTTACTTCAGGGCTGGTGCTCTATCCACTGCACAACCTAGCTGCCCCTCAATTTTATTTTAATGTTTTATGAAACTCTTGGAAATATTGTTACCATGTATTTGATAGCTCTACTGTAAAGCTCCTTCCACTTTCATGGCAAATGTAACAAAATATGGGCTGAACATACTAAGAGCTAAATAATCCCAAGCCTATTTACAAACATTGATTTTACTATTGGTAATATTTGTGAATTATCATCACTCAATGATTAAATCAACACAATGGTTGCAAACCATATCTCCAATAACATTTTCTCTATAAAATTAGCAAAAAGAGAAGTCAATTGCAACTAAACTGAAAAGTATTACAGAAGTTGTCCATGTGTACAAAGATGAGAAAGAAAAACATCATTTAAAGAGAAACTTGATAACCTTTCTTCATAGTATTCAAAATAAGCATAAGTTAACAGATGGTCATTAATATAACAATCCAATATGCCAATATCTTTTATAAAAGATAGAGAAATAGAGAAATTTTGTGAAGATTTTGGGGAAAAAAGCTCCAAATTGAAATATTACCTTGTTTCTTAGTGACATCAATGTAAAGGTAAGCAAAGTTAAGGACAAAGAAAACTATGCTAGTGAAATGGACTGTGAGTAAAGTATGGTTTGGATCAAGAAAGGAAAGAAATCATTGCTCTAGAAGACTACACAGCATCCTTCTGAATGTATATCAAGAAATTTCATTTAAAAGAGAGTTGAAAGGTATTGGATGGCAAATGATGAGCACTACAATAGAAGATAAAAGTGGCAGCATTTTAACAAAAAACAACTATTGGTTCTTTACTTAGATATCATTTGAATATATGGTTTCTTTTTATGGTTAGATAATCAGTGAGTTAGCACAAAGATCAAATAAATACCAAATTAAAGGGATAAAGATAAGAAAATATTGGGCACAATTACAGAAGTCCTGAACTAATGCATTTAAATAAACTGTTAACTCTTAAAAATTGGAAATGGATAAAAGTACACTAAAAAATATTTTTAGGAAATTTTTCTAATCCCTCTCCCTAGTGAGAGCACTTCAAATATGTGAAGCTGCTTTAATGTGCCTCCCAAATCTCTTTTCTCTCTATTTCTACTTCAAATGACACTTATAAAGCATGATCCGAAGTCTCTTTACCATCTTCTGGGCATTTTCCAACTAATAAATAGCTTTTTAACAATGTATTGTCCAAAACAACACACTATTTCAAATATATTACATATAACTCTCTATCATAATGGAGTCAGGCATATTTGGGATGAAGTAGATAATTTCTTAACTTCATTTTATGATGTGTTGAAAATATATCTATGTATAGTTAAATAATTTTCTTTTATTAGGACAACTGCACATGGCTTAGTGGTCTCAAAATATGATTAGTGGACATCTTTCAATAGTATCATAAGTCTGAATATCAATCAGTCAAAATACAAACAAATCTTTATCTGAAAAGTTTTTGTGAGAAAGTATATGTTGTGCTCCAGCTTAAGTGGAAACACTGAAGGAAAATGCATCATATTATTTAGCAAGTATATTATTAGTGCAATTGTGCTGAAAAATAACTTGTGCTTAGATAACTTGTATATTATCTTTATTATCTAATGTTCCGGTGTCCAGTGCTTTGGGATGAGTTAGAAATGTAATGATATATTTCTGAAAGCATATAGTAAGGGGTCAAGTGGCTCAAATAAAAGGAAGCTGATATAATTAATGATATTCAACATCATTGCTATTCATTTCTGTACAGATGACCTAGACTTGAGTATGGGTTGTACCACTCTTTATATGGTTTGTTTTCTTATTTACAAAATGGGGATAATAATAATCTTGAGTATATGTAAATATAACTTGAAAAATTAAAAATCCCCTATTAATAAAAAACATTAGTTTAAAAAGAGAATGATATGGAATAACCTATATTTTAAAAATCATGTGCCAAGTAAAAGGTAAAAGGTCAAAATATAGTAAAAAAATCTTAAGTTCAACCAAATTTCTTTGCTAACATAAGAATATTGGGAATTTAATTGTAATGATCCATTTTATCTTTATTTAGTAATATATGTAAGAGATAAAATTTAAGAAACCTTTGCTTCAGTCCTGAAATAAATACTTCAAAAAACAAGTATACTTTGAAATAAAATATACTTTGGTATTAAAAGGTTTATATTAAAAAATAAATTTTAAGGAAGGAAAGGGACCCACATGTGCAAAAATGTTTGTGGCAGCCCTTTCTGTAGTGGCTAGAAACTGGAAACTGAATGGATGCCCATCAATTGGAGAATGGCTGAATAAATTATGGTATATGAATGTCATGGAATATTATTGTTCTGTAAGAAAAGACCAACAGGATGACTTCAGAGAGGCCTGAAGAGACTTACATGAACTGATACTGAGTGAAATGAGCAGAACCAGGAGATCATTATACACGGCAACAACAATACTATATGATGATCAATTCTGATGGACATGGCTCTCTTCAACAATGAAATGTTTCAAACCACTTCCAATTGTTTAGTGAAGAAATCCATATACACCCTGAGAGAGTGATGTGAAATGTGGACCACAACATAACATTTTCATGCTCTCTATTGATGTTTGCTTGCATTGTTTCCCTTCTCAGATTTTTTATTTCTTGTAGATTCGACTTTTCCTGCACGGCAAGATAACTGTAAAAATATGTATATACATATTCAATATGTTAAGTATTTTAACATAATTAACACGTAGTAGACTTCCTGCCATTTAAGGGAGGGGTGAGGGCTGTATGTATGTAT